>CM041779.1:82285256-82673703 GCA_023374045.1 Limonium bicolor | reverse complement strand
GCCGTCTCCCTGGCGAGACGGTCTTCGGGCCTGGTCAGGCTTCCTTCCTTCCTCCCGACAGTGGCATGCGCCAGGGGGTTGCCGGTTCTCACCAGGCCGTTGGAAGATCTAATTCTCAGGAGAGCGTGTCTCATCCGGTCGAAGGGTCTGCTGCAAAAAAGCCTGCTAAAGAATAGATGCCTTTTAGAAAGAGTGATTTTTAGTGTTTGGACCTTGTATAGGTGTATTTTGGGTTGTTACTCTGGTAATTATCTAGCATTTTTGCTTCTGTTACTACTTTTGCGTCTTCAACTAGTTCAGACTACTTACTACGGGTTGGCTTTATATATTTTTCATTTGGCTTTATCCGGAGCGACCGGATCTCCAAATGCTTTGTATGCACCCTTTGTTTATACTTTGCTCAGTTTTTATTTTTAAGAAAATTCCTAGACATTACAGGCACGCTGGCCAGATGGCACATTTCAAGGCATGATAGCCTGTAGGCACGCTGGCCGGATGGTACATTTCAAGGCATGATAGCCTGTAGGCACGCTGGCCGGATGGTACATTTCAAGGCGTGATAGCCTGTAGGCACGCTGGCCGGATGGTACATTTCAAGGCATGATAGCCTGTAGGCACGCTGGCCGGGTGGTACATTTCAAGGCATGATAGCCTGTAGGCACGCTGGCCGGATGGTACATTTCAAGGCGTGATAGCCTGCAGGCACGCTGGCCGGGTGGTACATTTCAAGGCATGATAGCCTGTAGGCACGCTGGCCGGGTGGTACATTTCAAGGCATGATAGCCTATAGGCACGCTGGCCTCAAGATCTTTCTTAGCAACCATGAGTCCACCGGAAGTAGTATGATTACGAATAAAACAGTGAAGCTCTGAAACTTTGGGATTATGTCTTTTGCAGGTACAGGCGAAGAAAGTGTGCGCGCAGGAATGGCTCCAAGAACAAGGAAAACATCTCGACCTAGTGGCGAGGCCAACGATGCAGGAATGACCAAAAATAACAGAGCGGAGGCTGAGGGTGCGATCTCCAAGCAAGCACTAGAGGAGATGCTAAAAGGTCTAGTCAGAACCATCGATGAAAGGATAGTGGAAGGGAATGAGATCTTGCAGCAAGAACTGATGCAGCGAGACGAGGAGTACCAAAAGAAATGGGAAGACATGACCGAAGCGCTCGAATCACTCAAAAACAGGGGCTCTGAGGCGAGTAACAGCCGAAGAAAGGAGCAGCCAGGGAAAACTCTGATCATCAACGAGGAGACTGAGGAGGACGATTCAATTGATATGACTCTTTATCCCTTCTCCGAGAAGATCAGGAAGGCAAAACTTCCTCCCCACTTTGTTGCACCGGCAGTGGAGAAATACGACGGAACGGGGGACCCTGCTCTTCACATCAAAAGATTTATGTTCGCAATGAACACACAAGGAATAAGTTCTCTCGCTCTTTGTAACTTGTTTCCAGGAACATTGTCCAAAAGAGCACTCAGTTGGATCTCAACAAGACCCCCACAGTCGATCTCAAGCTTCAAACAATTAACTGAGGAGTTCCAGCAGTATTTCGACGCAAGCAAAAAATCAAAAAAGAAACGATAGAGTTAATGGATCTCAAGCAGCTAAAAGGAGTGACGGTGAAAGAATTCAGCGAAAGATTTCATAAACAGGTAGCGGAAATCGATGACATTGATGAAAAAATTCTGATCAAGGCTTTTGGAAACGGGTTAGCACAACCGAGGCTTGCTGGGAAGATCGCAACAAAGGCTCCAAAAACCCATGGGGAACTGGTTGAGATGATTCATGATTTTCTAAATCTGAGGTGGCGGAGAATAAAGCAGAGATTTGGCAAATAGCTTCAAGGCGATTGGCGATAAAAAGGGAGGACAGAGTGGGAACGGCTCATCCGGCAACACGTCAGGAAGTTCATCCGGGGGAGGCTCAAGATACAAACCTTACTACAAAGCCCCATCCCAAGGACCACAGTACCAGAACGCCAGGGTTGCCGTCCAAATCGATCCAGGAAGGTAAGACAACGGATAAGTAAGGAAAGAGGGGAGGGAACCTTTCTTACCTTTTATTATGCGGCGGCGGTCAAAGAAGGATATTTGCCCCCACTAAAGAAGCCTTATCCAGGAGAGATCCCAGTCGCTTTCTATGAATATCATGGCTGCAAGAGTCACAGACCGCAAATTGTGCCACTCTGGCCAAGGAGTTGCGAGTCATCGAAGAAGAAAAGAAGAGCAAAGGAAAACAGATGGCGGGCCAGCAGAAGCAGTATGGCAAACAAAACCAGTTCCCCTCTCGAAATCGCCAGGAGGAAGAGGTCCATCCAGAACTGAATCATGGCAAATCGGTCGGTATGATCTCAGGTCTGTAAGAAGGTGAAGAAGTTTCTTGTTTCTTTAAAAACATTAGGTAGGTCCGGTCATACCGGTAGTCAGGCAAAAAATGGTGTGTAATTGATTTCTTTTTCTCAGGAAAAACATATATAGTAAAAGCAAACCTTCCGGTAAATCATCTCCGGAAAGAATAGAAGTCTAATAAACTTTTTCTTTAAGCAAATTCTCAGGTCTCTTTTCAGAATCCCTCCCCTCTTTCCTTCTACTTATCCGTTGTCTTACCTGTTACCTACGCAAAGTGACTGAGAGAGAGAGAGAGAGCTTTTCGAAAGTGTGCCCGAATAGTATTGATTTATGGAGCGTCCCCCGCCTTATGGGGGTGTACCTCTATTTATAATGTTTACGTCAATAGATCGGAGGTTGCCAGCCTGTCACTTTCTTCTTATTGCCAGGCTGGTATTTGTATATAAACGAGGCATCTAACTACCTTCCGGCCTAACAATATCTCTTGTTCTAGGCTATTTCTTCTGGTCACAGACGACCGGATGTTTTACTTTCCGTACTTTTATACTTTTCCCTCTTCGAACCGTATTACCGGTTAGTCCCTGCATCAAGAATTTTCATCAGAGTTTATTTAACTCTTAACCGGGTTCGGTTCTAGCCTTAGAGGCTTCAAGGCATTGATAATTAGCCATTTATTCACTAGGTGTATTAAACCTTAGAATTTTGGGCCCACTAGCTTCTGCCGCGCGACCCTGATAACTTGGGTTTGTTCACCCTTCTTATTATTCTTAATGTGTTATACATTACCCTTTTATCCCTTTTTATCTTGGGAATAAGGTTTATCAATCAAGCGTGATATTCCTTTACCGTACGTGAACTCAATGAGTTTTAGATTTTCTATCCAGCTCTTTGGAAATCTATCGTTCATACTATTGTGTACTCCCATGATTATTCACTGGGTTCCTCTGACTTATTGTCGGTTGAGGTTAAGCCACTACTTAATTGTAGTGTTTCCTCTGTCGTCAGTGGCTTCTGAGTTATGCTCACTATCCGGTTTAGTACAAGTGTTCTTTACTTGTATGACCTTGCATTTCTATGCACCGGTCCTCTAAATATTCATAGGTTTCCTTCCGTTTATATTCCAATGGGATTCACCTCGTGGTTCTTTAGCCTTAGGCCGCACGGTTTATTTCAAAGCTTCCACTTAACTGGCTTGTGCCATGTTCGTTGGTGAAAGGAAGGATTTACCACGATTGACATTTTCCATATTCCTAGCTATCCAACTAGATCATTACTGTCCAAGTGCAATGCCAAAACACTCAGTCCTACAGAGTGCAGAGGCGTAACCCTTGGCAGTAAATCTCTTATGTGATCGCAATAGGAATGACATTACTTCCTTTGTGTGGTGCTTCATCATTTGATGCAGACTCCTGGCTTGTTGCCTGGTCTGTCTGACATCTCGTATTTAACAACTGCATAGCATTATGTGATTACTGAGGTACATTGGTCGCTTACTGTGCACCATGTCCGTACCTTGGTGTCCATGGCATCCGCTATTTCATTAGCTTCCGCTCTTGTGTTTCCACCATTTATATAATGGTTCGCCATTCATTTGGCTGTTTATTGAATATACTATACTTGTGTTTCTGTACTCCTTGAGCGTTATTGTTTTTTTTATTTCCACTTCACATTTCCACATACGGTATTTCTTCTTAACCGATTATTCCTTGGTTTCCAATAATTGCTATCAAAGCTTATGTCACATTGCTTGAAAATAATTGTATGCTCAAGCTTCACTACATTAGTAGTTCTGAAGAGAGATATTTTCAGACATTATTGATGGTATCCTCTTCTTAGGGATCTGTATGTTCACCGCTCTTGCGGTACCACCATAACGAGGGGTATCTTTGCTCGTTATTTATTAAATAATCTACTCGTGCCATTATTGGCAATTCTCTTTATGATTCTTATTAGGTTTTGATACCGTTGGATTATGTCATGTAGTAGGTTTATGGCATACTAGCCACATTGCCTAGAGCTCTACTAATCTTAGGCTGTTCACAAGCATTGCTTCTCTGTATACCATCAAATGGTTTGGAGGTAATATCGGGCCCCATGATAAGGATCATCGCATCACGCTTCCGTTTGTTGGATGCCCTTTAAGTATCTTGGTATTGATCAGTACCATTTATTTATTTAGGGTATCCCCTGGTAAGTGGGATCCCTTCGGTGTTCTAACCGAGTGTTCGTTCTAACTCTTGTGTGTTCTCGTCACGACATTTAGTTCGACACTCTTCATGGATTGCTCATGGGTGTTATCAAGTTACGCCATTACCTTTGGCTAACTTATGAGTACGTTCAGTTTACTCCGCATTGCGGTTCTGGATTCCTAATTGTCCTGTTTAGGGTTACAACGCCTTCCGTCCTTAGGGTAGACCATGAATACTTCTCTTATGGTTTTAACCGGTTTGATATTTTCTTCGGTGGTGAACGGTATCCTCCGGTACCTTAGGCGATCACTCTGGGTATTCTATCTTGTCCATTGAACATTGGCGTGTTCATGTTAGGCATTTGTCTTACCGGGTTTAGACTGGGTATTCATTCCAGTTAACATGCTTTAATCCAATTTTCTTGAGAAATATCCAATGTCTTTACTCAATTGCTCATGCTTCCCGCACTTCCTAATTCTTAATCATCCTCCTAGAGTAGGTTCTTGACTCCTTTAGCTTGTAAGCTAATCTAAGTTCCTTCGATTGTTCGAGGTATCCAACTGTTTCGGTTTGAATTTACCTTATGGTCCGTAGAACGGAGTCGACTACTTCCCGTGTTTCGTACGCCACTTGTATACATACGTGGGGTACCTTATTGGCACGTTACCACTTACCTGACTAACTCACAAAAGGGTCTGTCAGGCCCGCAAGCTCCTTCGGAGTGCGGTCGTCCCACATTCCGTATTTGGGTACACTCGTAGTGCTCGTCACACACCTAGATGAAGTATTTTATTGTCAACTCCTCTTGTATCATTCTATGATACTCACGGTTATTCTTCTGGTTTGGTTTTAAAAATCTGAGGTTCAAAAAGAAAGGTTTGTGTTTGAAAGGAAAGGTTTGGGTTTGAAATAAAAATCTTGAGTTTAAAAGAAAATCTTCATGGCGTTGCCATGTCTGAGATCTTGACCAAGTCTAGCTTCTCGCTGACTGGTATGTTCTTAATATGATGGTCGGGCCGTTAGGCCTTTCCAGGGTTTCATCTTTCAAGTTCTTAGGTTCGGTAATCCTGCCTTTGCTTCTATTGTCATGGTGGTACTTTAGTAAGTACTTGTTAGTCGTTAAATGTCTTCCAATTGCCTTGTAGTTGCAGCACTTGCCTTGGCAAGTGCACGGGTAGGTCGGTTTTCAGGTTAACAAATACCGGTTACGGTATTGTTTCCATCCAAATTTGGTGTTTTTATTGGATCTTCCTTTGATCTTTTGATCTTAGTGATCAATCTCCTGAGTAGCCTCTCAGTGTTCTTGACAAGGTTGTCGATAATTCGGGTGCTCTCCCGATCCTTGAGGTACTCCGTGTACCCTGGTTATTGCTCGTTCCCACGCCCTTACAGTGGTTACCGAGGTTTGACTAATCCTTAGGAGCTACGTCGTAGTCCTGTTGGTGTATAGTTACTCTCATAGTTGTCAGAACTATGTTACTCGGGTATTACTGCCCTTTTGGCATTGTAGGTTTGGAGTTAATCCAACCTTGACTAATTCCTTAGTCAGTTAGTATACCATTGTGGTATTATCAAGCGTTT
This sequence comes from Limonium bicolor, assembly GCA_023374045.1. Taxonomy (NCBI): domain Eukaryota; kingdom Viridiplantae; phylum Streptophyta; class Magnoliopsida; order Caryophyllales; family Plumbaginaceae; genus Limonium; species Limonium bicolor. The sequence continues at coordinate 82,667,583 of CM041779.1, read as the reverse complement.
GCAGTCCGTAGACTCTTGTCTCGGGTTTTGTTACTCCGCTTTTCCGCTTCATTGCGTAGTTGTACTTCCCTTCTTGCCGGCTACACATGGTTCTCGTGACTGCGAAGCACGTCGCCCCATGGTGCCATAAATTTAGTTATCCTCTGGTTAGGATCTTCAATCTTCAGCCGTTAAGTATGATTATTGTCATTCAAACGGGAACCGTCTTCAGGATTTCCAGTTCTTGGAATCTACCGAATGACAGGTTCCTTCTCTTACAAAATTTATTTACAACTGCCACATCGGGTTTACCCGAGTATGAGAGGTCTTTCCATCTCTCTGGCGTTCTTTCCCCAACCTTACAACTGGGGTTGTGGAGGGCGGGTATGGTTACGTAGGTATCCAGATCACACTGGAAGTTCCTAACTAGCGTACCTCACACGCTAACACTCAACCTTTAGCCCTAAGTCTCTAATTCCTAACTCGGTATCTTTCCTAAACTCGGTATTTCAACCATCAGAGTGATACATCGCTCTGATACCACTTTTTGTAACACCCCCACCGCTAATCCAACCATTAACTCCTAACCCGTCTCAATTACCATCATCAAGCAGTTGAAATCAAACTACCAATGGCAGGTATTACAATGCCGTTAGTCACCCACGTGACTAACAAGGCCAAATCCAATACAACAAATCAAATACAATATCGGTCTGATGGGTTATTATACCGAGTACTCTATACAAACGATACAAATACCTTTCCATTCCTTAACCAATTCAAATACATTGCAATGCAAATACAAACCTCCATCAATTCTATACCGAGTATCTACAGTTCTCAAGGCTGCCGATGACATTTCAGTCTTACAATTCCACAATACAGACAAATACAACTTCTTAAACAACTACCCATGCTCACATAGCAACCCGTCCTACACTCGAACGGTATTCGGCTTCAATGTTCCTGTAAAATAAAAACGGTGCCCCTAGGGGCTCAGCAAATAACTGCATATGAAATTCGCATACCCCGCGTGCTAACGGGGGTACGCCGACTATTTTGGTTGAGAGCATGCGATTCATTTTAATTCAATCATCATGCATACAACATACATTATATATGTACATTCACACAAATACTCCACATTCAACCAAGGAATACAATCACACTAACACAATAAGTTTGTTAGTTAGTATTACTTAATCTTAGGCCTTGAGGGTTTCTACCTCACTATGCCTTACTCAATTACTCATTGCTTTACCCACTCTCTTGGGTACTCTTACTCAAATTCTCTTACTCTCAACCTCAAGCAAGTTCTACAATACTCAACTCAATTCTCCACTCAAACTCAATTTCTCACGTCTCTCAAGTTTCAACTCAATACTCAATACTCAAATTCTCAAATCAATTCTCAAACCAATACACAGTACTCAAAGGCATCTCTTAATTCTTTGCCCATGACCCCCTGACAGAGTCATACACAAGACTCACCACTGGGCTTACAAATACAAATGAAGCTATACAATTAGCTCCTCAAATACTCAAATGTCCGGTTCTCTACCAGACTACTCAATTTCCCAAAACTCCTCTCTTGGAGTCATTTCACAATCTTATAGATTAGCCTAGAAGTATATCTCTCGATATCCTCCATTAGCTTAGGGAATTCTCAATGTCTAGTATTCTAAGATTTAAGGTTTTACCCAACTTATTGAATACTCACATGTTCGGGACATTGTTCATTTTAGTCAGATCCTCTCATTGTGGGTCGACTTGCGTTCTAAGGGGTTTGGCGATCCCTTACCATACTATACTTTTCTCAAGGTTCACATCTTGAACATTTATCAATCCTCTAAATAGAGGTTCATTATATACTTCCACTATTATTTGTTTTGTGGATTAAATCAATTCGGTTCTCTAACCGTTATCGGGAGTTTACTAATTCCCGTACAATTCTCTCACGTTCTAGTGAGTTCATAGGTTTGCATTATCGTTTCTTGGTTCGATAGGTTTAGTGTGTTCCCATGTTTTCATTAATTCACAATAAGACTCTTTCTACGAGTCACTACTCAAACAAGACTCAACTATGAGTCGAACTACAGTGCACATTCAACATCAAGCACTTCATCCATAAATACACATTTCATGAATTATACAAACTTTAATATAATAAAAAATCCAACAAGGCAATACAAAACAAGCACAAGAAAGTGCAAACAATCCGATTCGTGCATTTATCTTGTTATGGTGATCACACAATCAAGCAAGCACACAAATCAGAGTAACCAAGGTAGCATATAGGGCATGAGAAAATCATACCTTACACCTTGGTTTAACTTTACCGGGTTGCCTTATGTTCCTCGGTTTACTCTTGGTCCACTGATAATATTTCAAACATCTCCATTAATTTAAGGTAGTAGAGTATGTAAAACTAGTACTCCCGAAATTAACCCCGTTATCCCTTTATTCTTTAGTTTTGTTCATGTGTTCTTAAACTCACAATTTCCTCAATCACTTCTCCAACTTGTTTACACTTCTTAAGACCTTTACAAGTCACCAAACAACTCCTAAATATCATCTAAAACCAATACAAATTAATCCCCCATCATTTACAACCTTTAAAGTACTTTCAGTTGCATTTTGGGCATGGTCCGGGTCTAAAGTCCCAGACCAATGCTCTGCATAAGTCTCGGCCGTTTTTCTTGCTTGGTCCGGGTCCTGGTCCTAGACTAGGGTCCCGGACCACCTGCTACATCAACTCTTGGGGCATTTTTATGCTTGGTCCGGGACTTGGTCCGGCCCCTAAGTCCCGGACCCTGCTAAAAAGCTGCTAAAACTTTAATTTTCAGCCCCTAAACCATTCTTAATACACCCCTAATCATTCCCTAATCTTTCCACAAGTTTTCTACATGTTTAATCACCTTAAAACTTGCTCTAAAACTTCCTCAAATCGTTGGTCCAATCCTTGCTCAATTCTTGCTTAAATTCTACATTTTCATTCTTGCATTTTTACACTTTGCACTCTTGTGCATTTCTAACTTCTTCTAGATAGTTTCTACCTTCTTCCAACCTTACCAAATTACTTGTTGACCATTCCAATTCATTCCTAGACCAATGCACTTCTAAGACCCAAGTTCAACTCTTGTTTCCAAGGTCTTGCACACTAGTTTACTCTCTAGGAATTTCCAGGCTTTCCTGCAACATTTTGCTATAGTTTTTTCATCCACCCATCCAACTCTCATTCTCTAGTTCTTGGTGGGTTTAATCCACTCATTTACACTTCTATTTTCTCCCAAGCACACTTAGGTTCACCAACCTCTCAACATCACCTTAACACTCGATTTTCTACCGAAAATTCGCCATAACCCGACTACTTTTCTAGCATTGCCCAAAAGCTCATAACTTCACTTAGTTCAACCTAAAACTAACCAAACCCACAAGGGTTCTACCAGCTCACAACATTTCATCTTTGCTCATCAAATTCGCCACATACACCATAATGCATAAATCACAACACACTTGGCTCCAAGGCCCTTAAATCAAACAAAATTTCACAAACTCTTACCAACCACAATCAAACACATTTTCCCTCACAATTTGGGTTCATTCATTAAATTACCCATCCCATATTCTAAAACATATAGAATATACATTAAGGTAGGTTTTCTTACCTTGAACTCTCAAGTTTCCTTTTAATTCTCCTCTTCTCCACTCCTCTTGATACAAAATCGGTCAAGGCAATGTAGTTGTCCAACTCCAACCCAACACTAAATAAAAGGAATGAGTTTAAGTAAAACACTTAACTCCTTAATTAACATACTTAAGGTACTAAGGTTGGTAATTACCTTGGAAACCCTAGGAATGGGTTTTTGCCATAAATCGAAAGGGGAGCTCCAACCCACCATTAGAGACTTGGAGAACAGCTCAAGCAAGGAAGGAAAACAAGGTATTAAGAGAAGCCAAAAATCAGCCAAGGCAAGGAAATGGAGAAAATGAGTTTTTCTCTTGAATCTTTTTACCTTGAATGAAAGAGGAGGTGTCTAGCTCCAAGAACATGTGGTTTTCTATTCAAATGGCCAACACCCATGGAGATGAACTTCATCATTTTGAAATTTTGAAAATAGGAAAAGATAGATCTTGATGAGAGGAGCAAGAATCTATGCTTGGTTTTTGATTTGGAGTTGTGTAGCACCTTGGACAAGCTTGGAAAGTGAGGAAGCCATTGGAGGTCTGCAACATCGTTCCAGTACAGAAGGGAGGAAGAAGAATACGGTTGGGAGGAGGAAAAGTGAGGAAAGAGGTAAAATGAGAGGAGAGAGAAGAAGACTCCCATTTTCTACTTTTTACGTTTTGCTTTATCTTCTTTTGTTTTTTTTTTGTGAGTGAGGGAGTTGGGAGGCTGAGAAAAAACGTGCCCCCTCACCCATAATAAGAGTGCCAAATTTTAAATTACAAGGGAAGAGGAGCATTTTGCTCTTATTACAACTAACACCCCAAAAGTTCCCGTTTTTACACTTCACTCACCGGAGCCCGTTTTCCAGAATTTTCTCGTTTCTTCAATATAAATGGTTCTTAAGCCTTAATTAATGTTTAATTATAGTTATATAGTCAACCATAATTTTTACGGGTCTGTTTGACCACTTAAATTCACGTTTTTGGGTTTTCTCGAAAAACGTGCTTTAAGACTCCATTAGCGTTTTAATCCGTTATTTGGATCCGTTTTCTTCGGGAATCGTTCCTATATATTAATTAGGCCTAAATAAGCCTTATGAATCCATCTAATACTCTAAACGGGGTCACATAACTCCTATGGTTGAGTAACGCTCGGTTTTACAATTTACGCTTTTTAAGAGTTTCCTCTTTTCTCTTGGCTTTATTTTCTTCACCAACATTATTTAGGCACTATTAGGCCCTTAAATATCATATTAGAATTATTTAATCACCATTTTTAAGTTCGGGGTATTTCACTTGTTTAGTTTGAAGTGCCTAGTTACTTGTTTTGTTTTAAGAGTTTCAATCCAAGTTACTGTTTTGTTTTAAAGGATTATGTTTTAATTTCTGTTATGAGAGTTGTACCAGTTCCATTCCAGGGAACTGACGCACCCCTCCCGGGGTGGGCTGCTTGGTTTCATCTTGCAGGTACAAATTGTTATACAGGTGGCCACAAAGAGTATGAGTGATTGGGATGGGAATTAGGATTTGTGGAGAGTTGTTGTATTTCGCTATTATTGTAGTTATGTTATGTTTTCTCGAGTTCATACTGTAACATTTGTAAGTAGTAATTGGTGAGGTTTTGTACCGGGTGTTTGGAACCCTATGATCTGTAATCGCCACTAGAGATTTTATTCCGCTGTATTTATTTTAAATAGGGGCGTTACAGAAATTGGTATCAGAGCGTAGTTACGCTCTGAACCCGAGAAAACAAGCCGAGTGAAATACTTAGAATATAGGTGCACTTTAAACTGGGGAATTGGGGTAGAATTGGGAAGTGAGGATTCCAGTAAGGCACGACTCCTAACCCTTCTTGGAATTGTGAATGATTCCTTTATACATTTTTTTATGAATGTCTGTTGAGAATGGTGTGCTGTCATACCGTTCGAACATGAAATCACAGTAAAAATTTAAGTTTAGAACATCATCTATGGGGTATGATAAGACTTTGGTTGGGATAAATCATAAATTGAACTATTATTCAAAAGCATACTTATGGAGAATACATGGCTAAGAATACAATTCTTCAAAAGCTAGTACACATGTTCCTAGAATCTTAAAGAATACTTTTGGTTGAAAATAATATACAAATAGAACTTAGAATAACTAAGTTAGTATTGATATTATGTGATAAGTACTTCAATTCCTTTAAAGTTTGAAAATAAATCTCAAGAACTACTTGGTACAAATTACTGCCTAAAGATAATGTTTAGGATAAATCTTAAGTCTAGAAAATTATTAAACTAACCAGAACTAATAGCATATTAGAAAGTTCAACATCCGAACCAGTAAACCACACTAAAAATCTATGTTACTTTAAAAAAATACCTAAACCTAACACCCTACGGGAAGTGCCTGGTGCGACAAAATCCTAGGCTGAAAGTAGTGGGGGTGCACACCCACTTCTGGAAGTCTAGGGGCTAGAAAACCTTGTCATCTAACCGGAAATAATCTTCTATGGAAGTGATGGATTGTGTTGAACTTGAGAAGGATTGGTGGTAAGACGTTACCATCATGAAATCTTGAGCTAGGCATACTTTGTTACTAGCCATTCAAAACTTATGGCTTAAGACTCAGTATTAAATTCATAAATGTAACGAGTATTGAGTTTAAACCCTTTGTGAAAAATACTTACATTGGAGTGAAAACACAAGAGTAATGATGTTTTAAGGTCAATTTCTTCTGACACATAAACTTTATGAGAAGCCTGGAATAACCCTACAACACATCTATGAATGTTGGATGAAGTGGTGGAACATACCAATATATGGAGGAAAGAGATTTAAATTTGGGTACTACAAGGTAAAACATCTACCCCTTGTTGAATATAAAACCATTAAAAAGAAGTTACTTAAAGATTGAGTGAAGAAAAGAGTAATACTAAACTAAATATCATTGATTATTAAATACTTGGAGCATTGAGCATCTAGTGGAAAATTGAGAGTTACTTAAAGATTGGATATTCTCATGTTTATTTGGAAGTTTAATATTATACCTATATAAAATTTTAGAAATCACACTAAGAGTGATATTAAAGAAAAGCCACCATTATCTAAGAGAGTACTAAGATTAATGTCAGAGGAATACACTTAAAAATTTACATATAGAGTTCCTACCTTGAAAAAAAAATCAATTTTAAGATAAAGAAATCAGATTTTGGAGCTACATTTTGATTAATAAGAACTTTCTAAAACTCTGCCTTGTGTGAAAATTATATAAATATATAATAATAAATTTTATGAGTAATACTTAATGACCGTCTAAAATACTATGGTTAATTATAAAAAAAAGAGAACAATTTGAAACTGGAAAAGTCACAGAAATATATTTTTATATAAAGGAATCTCATGAATCTAACTTAAAAGGTATATAATATAAATTTTTAACGTATGGTTGGCTAATGAACCTTTGAATATATTTTGTAAGATTATATACGATTATTATATGATCCGAAATATTATTTTAAACTACTCAATATGTTACACCTGATTTATAGCTTGTTAATATAATTGATATGTTAAATAACATAAATGGCATATTTACGTACCTTAGGTTATAAATTCGGTACAAGGTTTCATGAAAAATTTAATTGCGTTGAAAAGGAAAAAAATTAATATACGGTATGATACTATTTTAAATAAGTTCATGAATTTTCAAGCCATGACAACTAAGAGACTTTAGGTTTAAAATGCTTCTAGAGATATCATTTGAATAATTACATTACATTATAATGGAATTTTTCTTGAATGATTAATACTTTCCAAATCACATAATTTAAGATTTTGATACTTATTATATTCAATACCTAAATGAATAAGAAGTGAACTAAAATGTTATTTTAGTAATATATAAATATAACCTATGTACTTCCTTTTTTTCAAAACCTAACCTACTATGAATGATGAACTTTAAACTTTGTTTTTGTCAATGATGGTAAGAGAGGCAAAGTGAGTTAGAAAAATGTGTGGGAACACTAAAAGATTTAGTTACAATCAAGCCAGATTAACAACGAATGATATTGTGCATCAGATAATGAACCAAAAGTAACAATTCAAACTTCACTTAATGCCTTCAATCAAAAGAATTAGGAGTAACAAACAGTAAACCTTAAATGAGGAGTGCTAAACCTAAAAGGTTTTGTCCAACAAAACGATAATGATTGAAATAAATGTTATGTTGACTATCTAGTCAATTAATCCGTAAAGTATATTTAAAAAGAGTGACCAACAAAATTTTGGATGATGGTTAGACCATGTGTATACATATACAAACAATGAACTACACCCTTATAGAGGAATCTCCATAGGAGATGTAAACTATTTTGGCCCTTAGAAAAAAATGAGTTTAAATTCCACTTCATTATTATGAGACGGGTGTGGGTTGTACCCTATTTTTAGGGGGGGGGGGGGGGGGTTACGACATCCTCATAAAATAAGCATATAATATAAGATGAACATATAATGGACATATCATTCGTACCAATCATAAAATGAATAGATAAGAATAATAAATAAAATTTTATAACAACCAAGAAAATACAAACACATAACAATAAGGAGATACAGATATATAACGATCATAGATAAAATCAATAGTGCAATAAAATTTACAACAAAGCTTGATAATAAGGTGTGGAATTCTTTGAATGTGGTGTTTGAAATAAACATCAAGTAATTAAAGAAAACAGAAACTAAATGTTTGGAAGTCTAGTGTGGGCCATGCATATTGTTGTGATTGTTTTTTGAAAGAATCTTGTTGGATAATGTTATCTGAGTGGTAGTTCATGTCATTTACCTCTGGCATCAACTGGATGCTAATTATGAGACATTTTGGTTTGGCTTATGGTTGATCTTGAGTGGAATGGATCCTTATTTAAGGATGGGGAATGATGAAATGGAAATTGTGGTTTGGAATTGTTATTGGATGAATACCCTTGAGTGGTTTGATTGTTTGATATACATTTTAGAGCTTGTAATACAACTAATATTTAGTTTACCAGCACACCTGAAGGGTGTGAGTAGTTGGTAGACAATCTTAAACTTCGGACAAAGTTTCTTTTTAGGGGGGGGGGGGGTTGTAGTGTAACCCCCTAATCCTAAACCTGTAATATCGTCGTATGTCGTAGCATAATAAATAATAATTCACAACGGAAAATAAAACCATCTACCTACCTTGGTGTTACACGCCGTTACTCTCACCCTCGTGAGTAACAAGGCATCCTTACCCTTCCAACAATACAACTCTTCACGCTGTGATGAACAGATACTGAGCACTCTAATTATTACAACCCAAATCCAACTAAATGAGAAACTAATGAATACAACAATCTCCTTAATACATTACATAATTAAAACCAACGGCGTTTGTTGAAACACAACAGCTACCTCCTTGTCCCGCACTCCGGCTTGAGACTTCTTCAATAACCTAGAATGTTTGGCCCATTGAAGGGCTCAGCAATCGAAATGCTGGTATGCTAAATGTAGTCTTAAATCATCAAGATCCCTTAAGTCGTTTTAGCCATCTTGATATTAGATTCTTTACATAAATGCCGGTTTATAATAATAACAGTAATAACTGTAATATTGAACAAACACATACAGTTCACCTGCAAACATCAGTGTACAATAGTACACATCACCAATAACCACACAATAATAATCCATAGCAATAACCAATTCACACATCAATAATCCACAATAATAACCAAACAAGATACGCGTATTAAACTGTACTTGTTAGTTGGCCACCTGGCCCTTATCCTTTAAATCAATCATTAAACCCTTTCCAACTATATTCCACCTCAGGCGTCATGTCAAGACGATCCTTAATAACTTATTAATGGACATTAGTCCCCTGGGTTCCAATGGAACCGTTACCAGCTGACCTTATGGCCCTGGACAAATATTAATATATATATATTGACCGAATCCGGTCGAACCTGTGCACCAACGGCAGTGCCTTCCGCCATCCCCGAATGTGGCTGATGGATTTCCTTTGAGTGACTCCCCATTGAAGTCTCTCGTAGTGATCACGATGCGCAACCAGAAAGTCGAAACAGTCTGGATTCCTCTCTTTATAAGTTAGCCCTTTTTGTCAGTGACATAATAACCAATCCTTGAGTTAAGACTATAACAGTTGACCATCAGTTAGGTTTAATAATACCTAAAGGTCAGTTAGTCTTGTTCCAGTTTAGATGTATAAACTTCCAGTCATAAGACGTTCGCGTAAAAATAAAACGCAGTGGTGTCGAGCAATACAGTTTACAATATCATATACAAAAATCACAGATATCGCTCTTAACAATTTAAACACACAACGTCTGGACCTTAGGAAAATCCTTAGGACATTCAGACCACACAATTAACATACCGTTCACCGTGATAACAGCTGGCTTGACAATTCACGCTTTAACAGTCCTTCCCCGTACGCTGTTATATTTATAAGCAATACCGGGTAATATTAATATAACCACTCACTAAATATTACATTACTGTCATGTAGTGTTTATACTCGTAGGTTAATAATTCCGTGTGCTCTTTGTTTCCCCATGTTATTTAACAGTAGTTCTAGATAGTTCATCAGTTCCTTATTTTATGTGATTCCCACATGTGATAATGAATTCCCATATTAAATATTTCTTCATCTCCTAAATTATATATCCATAATTAATTCCTCTTATTCCATATACCAATATAATTTGGTTACCTAATTATATCCATAATTATTTCATAAACTCTATATTAAATTCTTTTAGTTATTCTTATCATAACCACCATTTATTTAATAAACCTTATATTATTCCTCATAATATATCACATTACTTAACCTTGATTCCTTTCTTTATTAAATTATAAAACAACCTTTTTAATTCCTGTAATTATAAGCTGGACACAATAACTTTTTATAAGTTACCAAATAACCTTATAAATTCGGTATTTACCTTTGGACACATTAACTTTTGTAATTTTTTCCAATTAACCACATATATCTTTTCGGTAATTACCATTCAAATACTCAACTTTTATAAATTACTAAATAACCATATAACTTTTATAATTTACTAATTATCCATATTAACTTTCGGTAATTGTAAAGCAAACACATTAATTTTTATAAATTACCAAATGACCTCAATTATTTTCGGTCATGACATAAGCTTTTCCTATATTTGCATTTTAATCCCAAAACTTTATATAGTTACATATTAACTTATAAACTATACTTTTAATATTTATTCTCTTAAAATACCGAAAGAACCCCTATACTTTCGTAAATTATATTTTCTCCCCATGTCCATTTCGATTTTGACATAACTCCCACATAATTACATTTTAGCCCTTAAAACTTTATATAAGTTACATATTAACTTATAAATTATAGTTTTAATGTTTAATTTCTTTAAATACCGAAATGGTCCTCATAATTTTGCAAATTATGCTTTCGCCCCAATTTAAATTCAGTTTAACACTTATACTTTCATAAATTACATATCCACCCTTAAACTTTTATAAACTTTATATTTTATGTCATAAATCATTTTAACCCAAAGTTTTTGGTCAACACTTTGACAAAACCTTAATTTCATAATTAATACTTTAATACACCCATAAAACATATGTAATTCGGTTTCTCCTCTAAACTTTCCAATAATTACAAAATCCACTCTTTTATTCTCGGCAATTATGTTAAGTACACCAAACTTTTCAAAATTTACATTTTAACCACATAACTTATTAAACTAGCCATTTAAATACTTGTAGCTATTTTTAATACTCCCAAAATTTATAATATAAGTTAATATACTTATATTTTTGAAAATCACTTAAATAACTCATTAAGCTCTCGGCTTTAATTTTATTTACCATATAGTTTCCAAAACCTGATTTAAACCTTATAATAAATACATATAAATGTATATAAGTCATATAACACTTCTAAAATTATACTCATGACTTAGCATAACTATAAACTTAAAATAGAACATTTAGTCCTTAGATAACTCGGTTTAACCATATATATGTATCATAATTAATTTCTTGTGACACATAATTATACCTTAAGGTAATAATCTTACCTTATATGTTATAAATTATTTTCTTGACATTATAACCCATGATTTTTGGCCTTAATTTATTTAAAGGTTTTACATAATTTTTATACCAAAGTTTGAAGCCTAAATCAAGCTTAAACTTAATAAACCTTAATTATGTACTTACTCCTTAAATCAAGACATTCTTGTACTTGATTTCTCCTTGAATTCCAAGCTCTCCAAATGCTATTTTGATGTAGAGATTTCGGCCTCCTTATACATATTTAGGAGATCCATTTGTTAGACTTCTAACAAAATTATAAATAAGATTGGAGTAGTTTTACAAGAGCTTACCTTAGGAATTTATCAAGGTATTTTTGACACACCTTGTGATGATTGTAGATCCAAGTTTCCTTCATGAAATAGTGAAGAGAATATAGATTTAGAAGTTCCTTATTTTCGAAAATGCCTTAAGGAATTTTACTAGGATTTTTTCAACATAAATTATACCTTAACTTGATCTTGTTGTTCCTTGTGTTGTTGTGTTGAATCTAGGAACCTTCTTGGAGTACTAAAGCTTGACGAAAATTGTAAGAGTTGCTAGGATGATTTCTTGCTTCAAGGCTTATGAGATTTAACTAGGAATTTACAAAAAATGGTGTTAGACCTTAATTCACCATTAATGGAGCTCTGAAGCTCTAAGGAATTAGCTAACAATGGAAGAAGAAAAGAGAGGAAATGAAGTACTTACACAATCAGCCAAGGGTTGGGCAAAGAAGAATGAAGCCTACGTGAGTTATTAGAAGAAAGGAATGAAAGGAATTGAATTGGAAATTATTGTCATGTAACATAGCATTATTCTATGATTTGTTTCTTTGATGATTTGCTTTCATAATTGGCTAGAAAGGTCTCTTATTTGAGATAGACTTACGGCTGATTGCTAGAGAATTATGGAGTCTTTATTTGACAATTGAAACTAGAAGACAAATGTTAGGTTAGGTGTATGTCTCCTTGAATATTCTAAGTCAAATTTCTATACTAACTTGTCTTCTTCTCTTGTAGGTTGGCGTAAATGGATCTGCTTGTGTAGCACCTGATTTTTGACAATTAACAACATAGGAACATGGCTAGGTTAGCTAGATGTTTTAGTTTAGTTTTCAATACAGCAAATGGAGCTCCTTTTCTTGCAATAATTCGGTAATAAGGTGTTGTATGGGGTCATTGATTTTTTTGTTGTTTAATACATAGATTTATGCATTGTTAGGTAAGTGTATTATTTAGACTAAAGTATAGCAATCACAGCCCCTTCTTCCTGCATAAACCGACAGCACTTGCTGTAGGAAGTCACTTGATTACCTTGTTTAATGGTAAGGTGTAAAGCTAGATTCTAGTTTCTTATCTAATTACATTACTTTTGTTAAACTAACCTATTCTTGATTCCTTGCAGGTCTTACGGTAGATGAGGGGTTTATTTGACTGCACTACTTAATACATTATCACATGATAAGTGATAAGATGATTCAGCATCCATAAGCAAAGTTTTTTGTTAAACTAGTCAAAAAAATGACCCTAATTGGCGCATGCATTGGAGGTCAAATGGGATTAATTTTTGAATTAATTCCTGTCACATTATATTGTACTAAGACCATACTAATATGTGTAATAGGTTCCAGCATTTAATTGGTACATTTATATGATGGTAATAGATGAAAGTTTTAAGGTAAAAATGCTGATTTTAGGTACCTTTTTGATGATAAAATCGCCCCCACTTATACTATGAATTTAGTACTTCCATCAATTGATTTAGATGGTCAATTTATCCCCTTTTAAGATTATCAACTCGTGGCTCCTCAAAAACTTCAAGGCAATTGCGTAAAACGCATTTTTGTGACACCCGAAGGTGCGTTTTTGTGCTTTAAGGATTTTCTGGAAATAGGTAGTCGCTATGAGTTCCAAGTGTTTATTGACATTGTTTATAGTCAATAATAATATGTTAAAGTGTTACATTGAGTTATATGGGGTTATATCAACTCAAACCACAACTCCCGGGCTAACCGGGCAAAAAGGAGCGTTAAGAAATTCTCTCGAGCACTTTGTGTATTTTTGAAAATGTAGCTTGAGTACTCTTTTTAGAATATTGAATATTGATGATAGGAACTCTTAGAATAATTTATATAGGAGTTTGTGCCACTTCGGTACCTCTCCTGGGCACTCTTGAGGGTTTATGGGGCCCTCATCGGGACCTCCGAGCACTTTGTCTTTAACTGAGAATTTATCTTGAGAACTTCATCTTAAATGTTCATTAAAGTGTTATTATGCATTTAGAATGAAGTGTAATGCTTTACTTTATTTAATAAAGTATTTCCGGGACTTTCGGGCCTTAAGGGGCCTTTAAGGGAACTCCCGGGCATATTGTATTTTTACTCAGTTCTAACTGAGGACTTGTGTTTCAAAGGTCATAAAATGATCCTTCATCAACTTCATATGAGTTTTATAGCTTATATAACTTGTTTAGCTTAAGGTCGGGCTTTAACGCACGTTTTTGACCTTAAGGAGTTTAGGTGCGTTTTAATGCCCAAGTGCTTATATACTTTTCTCAGGGTTTAATAATCCCCTAACTAATATTTATTGACCATATTTAATTATTTAAAGGTTAGGGGTATTTCAGGTAGTGCATAATCTTTCTTCATCACCTCATCCAGATTATGCCCTGTTGTTTTGTTAGTAGGGTGATGAAGAGATTGCCAGCACACCCGAGCGGTGGAGTAACTATTAGTTGATTTTAAACTTTGACGAAGTTTCTTTTAAGGGGGGTATACTGAAATACCCCTAAATTAATCTAAATTAATTTAGGGGATTTCTTTTATTAAATCCTAAATAATACAATTAAAACTAATTATTATATGGTATTATGAATTTTAATAAGATTTATGAGTCAATAAATCTTGGAAAAATTTGGAGAAACTCCAATTACATTATAAAGATTTTAGAAATATTTGGAGCATTGATATGAATCAAAAAAGTCAATATAAAATCATAGAAACCTTAAAGCTCCTTAAGCCTTGTTAGGGTTGACTTTTTGAGAATGGTCAAACCAGCCCATGAAACCTATACCAATAAAAAGGTTATGGAAAACCAAGAAGATTGATAATAAGAACGTTAAAAATGGATCATTCTAGCCAAAGTTATGATATAATGAAGTTTAGAGCCAAGATTTTTCAGGGTGGTGACGTGGCTAGGGTTTCCCTAACTCAGCCACGCGCCTTGCCACGTCAGCCTCACCAGAATTCCCTAAAAATTCGGCTAAGTCCTCTAGCAACCTTCTGAATATTACCCTAACTTGTGACATCGATATCTCAGTCGTCTTTTAGAATTTTTGAATGTCGTTTTCTTCATTCTATTATACTACAAACCCTCTTTCTAACCATTACTCATACTCAACCTAATTCATTCTACATCGACCACAAAATCGATCTAAGGTTGCCTCCCCGAAAAACTGTAACCCAGAATTTCCAGAAAACGAGTTAATCAGGCAATTTCGTCTTATCATAACTTCTTCGTTCGTGAATGAAAATTCTCGTTCTCTAGCTTGTTTTGTAGATCTCTAATCCCTCTACAACTTCTCTGTTTACACCCAAGGCTAATTTCCAATTGTGCAAGAACGAAGCGTCTAAAGTTCCCAATTCGCCATGCACATAAAATCATAGAAAAACACAAGGTATAAACCCGAGACTTTCGACTTAGATTTCTTTCTGTGTATTGCATATTAGATTAAGATGTTGCTATCAATTTGTAGAGCTACATCTCCTCTTCTTTCGATTAAGCCCAAAAACATGGCCTAATTCGATCTAAAACTTATTTTAGATCCTCAAAGTTAGCTACTTGAACTGAAATACCCCAAATATAAATAATATTATTAAATCATTATTTATTGGAATATAATCCAAATATAAATCATTTCACGTACGCATGCAAACCCATGCATGAAAACGTTACGTAAAAATAGTCTGTTTCACCATAAACGCTAAAACGCCTTAGAAGCATATGGTCAAACATGACCTTGTATGACCCTCTAATATTCAAACCAAATGGTCATACAATTATTATATGAATATATAAATATATTCCCTAAGCTATATTCAGTCAAAAACACAAAACGCTCGGGAGTGCTCACGCACGCCCCTTAAAGCACGAAAAGTCCGGAGGAGTGCCGAGGTGGCACGAACTCCTATAAAATTGATTCCTTGAGCTCCTAACATCATTATTAACCATTATAAAGAGAACCCACGAAGTGGTTTCTCAAAATTCAGCAAAAACCACAGGAGGATTTCTTAGCGCTCCTTTTTGGCCCGGGAGTGTCCCGATGGCCAGTAAATTATGTCACGGGTTGATATAACCCCATATAACTCAATGTAACATCTTAGTATTGTTTATTTACTATAATAAGTGTTTACACACACTTGGAACTCATAAAAACAATTGGTTTCCCAAAATTCCTTAGAGCACAAAAACACACCTTCGGGTGTCACGAAAATGCGTTTTACGCAATTACCTTGTAGTTTTTGACATGCCACGAATTGGTAATCTTAAATAGGGTTAAAATGACCTTCTAAATAAGTTGGTGTGACTAGTCAACAAGGCTCTCTATAGGGGCCGATTTTGAGAGCAAAAACTAGTATAAAATTTGCCTTTAAAGTTTAAAAAAGGCTTAAAACATAATGACTCATCATCCCATGTGCTATAATACTTAATGGAAAAGAAATGTGTGACTCATTTGACCAGAGAGCTGTCGAAATTATGCTAGAGAACATGGCCAAGTTGGCTAGACAAAACAAATGCTAAAGCAAAAGTAGATTCCTTTTCTTTTTGCCTTTTGATTTCTTAAGCAAGTAACCTTCCTTGCTTGTTTCTTAGCTCATGAATGCCGATCAAATGAGCTCCATTCAGACCCTAAACCGTGCATATACAAGAGAGGAAGAAGACAATTATAACATTGAAAAATCAAGGAAAAAACTCACCTTTTCTTACCTTGTCTTCTAGCTCATAATCATTCTCTTCCAACTCATGCTTTGTCCACCCTCACATGTCCGATTTTCATGCTGGAAAGGAGGCATTTATTGAGCCAATAAACCATGTAATAAACTAAGGAAAAGTAAAGTCATTTGACATTAAAAATTGACAAAACAAAATCAAATTCCAATTGCCCTCTTTCATTTACGTGAGCTAGGTCTCATTTCCCTCCTTGCACATTTCCTCCACGGTTTGGTAAGGCTCCCTCCTCTCTCTTCTTGCTTCATCTTCTTCCTTTGAAGCTCTTAAGTCCATTAATGGAGTTTTAACTTCTACCTTCATCTTTAAGGTAATTTCCTAGCATTTCTTGGCATGTCTTGAAGCAAAACTCTTCCTAGCATATCAAGGTGTGTTCGGCATCAATTATATCTCCAAGGGGGTTGTCCAAAACAACATTAATCCAAGGAGCATCTCAAGTGAGTATTCTTTGTCAACTCAACTTGACCCTTATATTGTCCTGTGACATATTCATTCCTTACTTCTTCCGAACTTATCGAGGAAGTTTATCCACTGTTGTATCTTATCATCTGACCTTGTTTTACTGGTTTGGTGTAAAAAGGTTTGGAAAGAATTGTTGGTTTGAAAGAAATCTGGTTTGAAAAGAAAAAGGGTTTTGTGAAAATTAGGTTTGAAAGAAAATTTCCATGGTTCACAACATCTTCTTACCTTAGCCAAGTCTAGCTTCTTGCTGACTGGTGTACTTACAATCACAGAGGTTAGCTATTAAGCCCTTCCACGGTTACAATGATCACATTTAACTTTATGGTACTCTACCGAATACTTGGTAGTGGTTATAAGTTTCCCGAACAGCCCTGTTATAGCAGCACTTGCTATGGCAAGTGCGCCATGCTAATTGGCTATCGGTTTGACACATACCGATTGTGGTATTGTTTTGACCCATATTGTCATCAGTGGCCTTGTTGGCCCTCACTGATCTTACTGCCTTGGTAAATACTCCTCTAGGTGACTTCTCACTGTTTCCACGTAATATTCATTAACTAGGGTGTTTCCCATTCTGGGAGACCCCTTTTGTCTTAGTATTATACTCACCTTGTAGCCCGTTCCACGTATTTGGGCACTACGTTGTAGTTCCCTTGTCGGTTGTTATACCGTTGGTGTATTATTCATCAATTGTGGTCCGTAGACACTTGTCTCGGGTTTCTTTAATCCACTTCTTGCCTGCTGACGAGTCGGTGCGTTGCAAGCTGGTTATTCTCGACTGCTCTGCATGTCGACCCAGGTTGCAGAAATTCTATTCCTCTATACACAAGATTCTTCATTCTTCACTATTAAATGCGGTTAACATTGTCCAGATGGAGACCGTCTCCGGGATTCCCAGTTTTCGGGATCTACCGTATGACAGATTCTCCGTACCCTTAAAGGTACTTACTAACATAACAGCCAGATCGGGTATTCCCGAATAAGAGTGGACTTCCATCTCTCTGGCGTTGTTCCCCAAGTTATATAACAGGGATTGTGGAGGGTGGGATGGATATTGTAGGTTTCCAGTAGTCACTGGTAGTTCCTAACTAGCGTATCTCTCACGCTATCACTCAACCCTTAACCCAAAGTACTTAAATCCTAACTCGGTACTTCCTAAGCTCGGTAACTCAGTCATCAGAGCGATACTTCGCTCTGATACCACTTTTTGTACACCCCCATCCAACAACAAACACATATTAACAATCTGCAGCGGAAACTCAACTCATCACATTACTTATTCCAATGGTGTTACACGCCGTTAACACCACTACGTGGCTAACAAGGCTAATATAGTACATTTGTATCGTCTGATGGACTAGATTCCCGAGCAACTACACAATACGATACTCATTCCATCTTCACATTTATTATATACATACACTCCCCCTGTACCGATATTTACAACTACTACTGCCGATAACAATTTCGGTCTTACTACACCTTCTGTATACATACACTTAAAGTTTACCCATGTACAATGACTACCCGTCCTACTCTCGAACGGCTTCCAGCACTTCGTACCTGAAATAGGAAAAGAAGAGAAAGGGGTGGCCCCAAGGGGCTCAGCACCTTTGCTGGTATGGTAATCCCGCAGCCCACATGCTACCGGGCCACGCACAACTAATTGTCGTCTTAGCATGCAGTTGATTATATTTAAACAATCATGCATACAACCATAGTCATACAACACATAACATTTCGCCTCAACGGGCTCAACCTATAACCAACAAATCCACACTAAACCAACCATCCAACGATTCCTTAACCCTAGAGTGGGTCTCCTCTAAACGGAGCTACTTCCTTAACGAACGACATGTACCCATTAATCGGGTTATCCTTAAATGCCTCTTGTCACAAATGGGATTCATTTCCATGATCCACACATTCCATATCCTACAACATAATTCTCCTACACATAACAAAACATAACAAACCCTTTCTTGTTCGACGTACACATGACACCTTGCATTCATTTAAAACATCATATATATATATATATACCAAAGCATAGCAAGGTATTTTGCATAGCATCCATAATATTACATATCACCTCGAGAACGGTTCACATTAAGATCATTCCACCATAGTTAGTCCATACCATGAGCATAGAGTTGTTGCCAAACTCATACCAAGCTCGTTAATACCTCATCACCATCCTGTTATTTGAACGGTTGACTTAAACCCAAGGTGTGTCGGATATAGTGATCCCAAGCACACCAAACAAACAGTATGCCCCTATGGCCCGACGTGAGTCAGTAAACTAGCTTTGGATAAGCTAAGGGAAGGTTGAAACCAAATTGGAATACCACCTAAACATACACCAAGGGAGCCGAACTGGATATGATAACGACCCCCATCCATCACACGCGTGGCCGGAAACAACCGGGATCCTCACCCCCATTAGCCCATAGACTCTTATAAATAAGTAGTTAGAGATCCATTATGGAGCCTACCACAACCACACACCATACGGTATCATAACCGAGTTAAGCACACAAGGGAGGAGAGAGTCATACATTCACATACAAACATCACGCACAAACATCACATAACCAACTCACGCATAGCCGTGGTTAGAACGTTCCTTAAGTCGGAAACGTTGTTACCGGATACCGTTCTCCTACGTTTACCTAATAGAGGTTAACTAGCCCTTCAAGCGCATTCGAGGTTACCGGTATCGGCACGTAAACAACAATAACATAACGACTGTAAACTCGTTTCATGATTTATCTCATAACGTGGCAAACTACAGAAGAACACATTGGCATACAAGCCGGTGTAATCCGGTAGGACACAGGTTGCAAGAAAACCATACCTGTCACCGGGGTCACTTTACCACGTCCACTTATGTTCCTCAAGCAAATTCTCGAACAACTGTTAACATCACATGTGTTTTCATTAACATGGGGTTTGCTTGATTATTTAATGTCAATGCTTAATTTTTCCCGTTAACTTAGTTACATAACTTAACATTTTTAACTTGTTTTACTCTCACATTTAATAAACTTTTAACCCACCTAATTGCCATTTAAACTCACCTAACATGTCCTTAACAACCTTATGGCATCATTACCTATCAATCCCCATCATCTCATATCATTTCATAACCTTAAACCATGTTTTTGGTCCGACCGACCCACCGTCCGACCCACAACTGGGTCGGTCCATTACAGAACCCTTTTACTTCCTTACAAACATGCCCGTCCGACCACGTCCGACCCACCATTCTGGGTCGGTCCATGTGCGAACATTTTCTCCCTTTGAAACTTGACCGACCGACCCATGTCCGACCCACCCTTTTGGGTCGGACCATCACCGAACATTTTCCCAAAATCTAACAGAGGCTCGACCGACCCAAAAACTGGGTGGCCCCTGGGTCGGTCGCCTTCTAAACTTACCCAAAACTTGCCAATTCTTCACCAAACTTCTCCTAAGGCCTCTTAATGTGTTCCTAACAACATTTGGCACTTCAAACACACCTTTAAGATACTCTTAAACACTCACAAAACTATGTTTCCTAATTCCTTAAACCTTTACTTATATCTCCACAAAATTCCTAACACTTACAATGTTTTCTCCTTATGATTTAGGTGGCATTTCACCTATAATGACCACAATACCAAGGTGTTTCCTCTACACCTTATCATCATCTCTCAACTTCTTTTTACTAACTAAATCTCCTTTTCACAACTTCTTAAAACTCCTTACTCAAAACCTTACCTAAACATCATTTATTCCTTGAATATCAACATTACCTAAACCTTAAACAAACTCCTCCAAGACTTAAATACATCTTAAGAACCCATAGATTTCTAAAACTTCCAAGATAAGCCTAAATCCTTGCATCACTCTAATCACTTAATACATGTTTCCCTTCTCAAGTAAACATTCATTCTCCTATAACCCTTCCTAGTTCACCAAAACTCACTTACAACACTTAGAACTTCTTACACCTTTTCCTAAATTTGGCCATAGCTTCTCTAGCATATACCCACATCCAAACACTTAGGTTTTTACCTTAATTCATTCAAGAATACCTAAAATCCATCAAACACATTGTATACACAAACTTCACACATTAAGCACTACATCACAATATAGTGCATAACTTAAATTGCTTGGCACTTAGGCCTTAAATGCATGGCTCTTAGGCCCTTAAATTGCATAAACCTTAAACACTGAATTTCCCACATATAATGCCTTTGACCTGCAAATACACCCAACAATACATATTCCTTTAATAAACTCCTTGAGAGCATTCTACTAGCTCATTTACCATTTGCTCTTTAGGTAGTTTTAACAAGCATCATAAGCTTATTTCTCCTAAGGCATTAAACCACATTGAGATAGCTTGTTTACCTCTTTCCTCACAAATTTCCTTCTTGTTTCCTTGTAAAAAGGTAAGGCATTTGGTTCCTTGCCAACCACTAAACAATATACCAACATTGAAATGAGTATATAAGCTTAAGCTTTATCTCATTGTAAACCTAGTTACATATATTATCTTAAGGTATTAACATGATTGTTTACCTTGGAATGGAAAGAGAGCTTGAATATTATCAAGAGAGAGGACTCCTCCTAGCCCTTGGAAGATTCAAATGAAGCTAAAGCAAGCAAATAAATACACCATGGTGAGGTGAACAATAATGGTGAGAACGGACAACACAAAAATGAAGGAAATTGATTTTTCTTTGAGTTTCCTTACCTTGAAGCAAAGGAGAATGTCAAGGCATGAAAAGATGAGCTCAAGCTCTTCCCATGGAGGTTTCTCTTGGCACCGAAATGGAGGTTTTGAAGTTTTGAAGAGACAAGATTGTAGAGCTTGGCTTACTAAGAGAATGGTGGTGTTTGTTTTTGATTTGAACAAGTGAGCAAGATTTTACATGTGTTCAAAGTTGGAACTTCCATGGTAGTAGTAGCATTACCGAGAGAGAACAAGAAGAAGAGAGGAAGAAGGAGAATGGGACCGTGTGAAATGAGAAGGCAAATGAGAGAATGAGGTTTGCTTTTGCTTTTAGAAGATATTTGTACTAAAGTGTATAGTAACCTTTGCTTTATCATTTAGTTAACTCATTTGTTTGTGTAGGTGTGGTGAGTCACTAAGGAAACCGCCCCAAATAGTTAGAAGGGTGCTTTGGTCTTTGTTGACCAACTTAATCACTTATAACATTATATGTTACAAACTAGTTATAAAAATCACTATTCACCAATAACAAGGCACATAGAAGTGAAATTTTTGATTTCCCATTGATATAGCCACCCAAATGTGATACTATATAGTACACATGTTAATTAAAGAGTAATGATGGACATTTAGCCATTCAAAACTCATTTACAAGACAA
Organism: Limonium bicolor; assembly: GCA_023374045.1. Taxonomy (NCBI): domain Eukaryota; kingdom Viridiplantae; phylum Streptophyta; class Magnoliopsida; order Caryophyllales; family Plumbaginaceae; genus Limonium; species Limonium bicolor. Next base: position 82,644,971 of record CM041779.1, on the reverse strand, counting down.
TTTTTCAAAAACGTGCTTTAAGACTTCTTAAAGCACATTTTGTGTTTTAACTTGTTTTCAAGCTTGGTTTTCTTTGGTAATTGATTTAATATGTTCATTAACATATTTATCAAAGTATAGGTATGACCATTAGGTCTTATACACATTTATACCAAGCTTAGAGCACATTTTTGCTCAAACCATGTCTTAGTGTTTTATTGTGTGTTTACATGGTTTTAAATGTTTCATTTATGTTTCTAAGGCACTTTTTAGCCTTTAAATACCATAGTTTAACATTTACACAACATACCAAGGTTTGGGGTATTTCAATCTACCCCCCTTAAAAGAACTTCGTCCTCGAAGTTCACATTCCTCGCATCATTGGATTAGAATACGGGAATTACTTATAGCCATAAAACTTCCATTACCAACCACCCTTTACATCCAACCTCGGACTTAATGGTCCGGGCAACATATCCACATCATTTGGACACATAGGTCCCCATAAACATAACAGTCTTTAGACACATAGGTCTATAACACCACACATTTAGACTCATAGGCCTTGATAGTATACACTTTAGGAAATCCAAGTCAAACAACATTCATTACACATACCACACAACATGTCAGAGCATGTATAGCAATCAAAAATATCCTTGATATACACTATGATCCGCAGAACCCGGTCGCGATGGACGCCTTCCGTCCCGTGCCTTTGGGAAATTAAAACAATCACTTAAATTAAAATTTCCTTGTGAGGTAAGTATAAGAAGATCTTTTATTCAAAATATTAATCGATTGTTTGAAAATACCAATTGAAAATCCTTTTGAAAACACCACACAACTCCAAGTCCGGTTTATGCTCCTTATATTTTCTTAACATAGTTATTTATGACCACTAACAGGGAGCTTCAAGAGTCATCCAACCTGATGTGATCAGCATCAGTGTTGAACTATCTTTCCACCCCAATTTGTGTTGGCTTCCCTTGATCTCATGATAATCAAGTTTCACCTCCCACCTCATTTTCAACCAACAATTAATTCAAGCATATCCCATTTTCATCAACCTTTTTTTTGTCTTCTAGTCATAATCATAACATCTCCAAGGGATAGAACTCTGTCTATCAATCATCATCCAAATCCAACTTGATTCCAGTTACCTAGGAAATTTAATTCCCACTAGGTTCTATGTCGGTCTTATAACCCTTCATAAATCACAAAATTGTATATATATACATATATCTTTTATCAAAATACAATACATGGTTTACATTTATGCACCGTAGGGGTTTTAGTTCCCCGGGAGTTTCTTTACTCCCTTCCACTTGTACTCTCACACACCACTATTAACAAGAGACACACTTCCCACAATGGTATTCGCATCTTTTGTGCGCAATTACCACAATTTAACCACAAAACAAATGCGTATGTTTATATAACACACGCGCCAACCATCATAACAATTCATTTTGTGCTATGCACACCCCGTTCACGTACACTTGTACGGTAAAACACACTAAGTGGTTTTGCGCTCTACCCCCCTTAAAAGGGATTACGCCCACGTAATCAATCACTAAACTTGGCTTAAAATGTTCTGCCGTCGTGGAGCGTTTTAACTTCCACGCGGTTTATTACACAATGGATTCTGATTAGAGGATCTTAACCATATCGCGGTTTAGTCCCTAAACCAAGAATTCGCATTGGAGTTGTAAGTCATAACCGGTTTCGGTCCTGGCCTGTGAGGCTTTAGGCATTGATAACTAGCCATCCATTCATATTCACAATAATATCCGGTACCTGACGCATGGGCTCACTGGCCTCTGTTGCGCAAACCTGATAATTATAGAGCTGGTTTGCCCCATTCGTTACTGTTACTGTACTGTACATCTCCAATGTATTACCTTATCCAGGTAACAATGGTTTCTCAACCGACGCATGGTATCTTTTACCCTAAGCGAATTCGGTGAGTTTCACGATTTTTCCATCCACTTCTCCAATAGCTTACCGTGTAAACTACTAGGTAATTCACAATGATTGACTTGCTTCTACCGACCTTCTGTCGGTTGAGATTGAGCTACTACCTAGTGTGTAGTGCTCTCTCAGCTATTTACAATATTTGGGGTATATTCCATACCGATATTTGGAGTTAGTGCTATTGTAGTACTTACTGTTAATCATGTCTCCACATTCGGTTTTGTACAAGTATCCCTTATTGGTGCGGTCTTGCATTTCCTATGCATCGGCCATTATAACATTATTCTTCCACCATCAACATGTTCCCAATTCCTAGCTATCCCACTCGATCATTACTGCGCAAGTGCAATACCAAAACACTCAGTCATACAGAGTGCAGAGGCGTACACTCTTGACAGCAACTCTCTTATGCGATTGCGATAGGAATTTCACTGAAATCCTTATCATCTAACACTTGCCACCGGCTTACTGCTCGGTTCTTTTGCTATCGCTTAATGTTGTACCTCCACTGGGTTTAACTCATAACTCTGCTCACTCACCATTTTATCATCTAACAATACTCGTACAACGGTCGCTTATTGCGCACCGTATCCTTGCTCATTATTCAACATCAACTTATACTGCATCCGCTATTATATTAGCTTCGCTATTACACTGGGTTTATCTGGCCATTTATTGGGCTGATCTTAATATACTACTATTTTCCCTTGAGCGTTGTTCGCTACACATTTAGCTTCACACACCTATGGTGATTGCTATCAACTTATCACACTTCCTGTCTACACAACTGGTACAAACATTTCTATTCATCTATTATTATTCTTCTGGTTTATTCCTAACACCTCCCACCATCCATCTTGATTCTCAAAACGCTCTGCTCTGCGGTCTCACAATATCGAGAGGTATCCCCACTCTTAATGCAGTGGTTCGCTTACCACTCTATTCACTTATACCACATAAACTTCTACATTCAACCGAATTCATATAACATATTTACTTATGGCTTATAAGCCTTATTTGCCTTGAGCTGGGCTCATTGTAGGCTGTCCACACACATGTACTTCTTGTACAATATTACCTGGTTAGAGGTTGTATTGGCATCCATGACAAGGTTGTTGCATCACATTTCCTTTCATGGGATGCCCCTTAGGATTCCAGTCCGTCCTGACAACTTACGTCTAACTGGGTGTTAATTTCACCCTTGTGTTTCTGTCATGTAATTTTGTTCAACAATTGTTGATGCGAACACTTCGAGGATTTCTCCTGGGTGTCGTTACGTTATGCTTACATTTGTTTCACACTTTTTGGTACATTCTGTTATTATCTTTCTGTAAAGATCAACATTCCAGATAGTGTAGGTACTGATTCTGGGAGTTTCATCCCATTCATTGCACATTAATGTGTCTACATTAGGCATTTGCCTTTCCCTGCTTTCCAGCTATCATGTTTATCCCTGGGGATCCCTAAGTCACATAAGCTGTCTTTACATTCAGTTAGTGCACTTCGCACCTCCTGACTCTTAAACATTTCCTTGAAAGGAATTCACTAATTCCTTTAGTCTCGTTAACTTAACTGAGTTCCTTTACTTCAAGCATTCCTTGTAATCTTTAGTTCTCGTTTGGTTTATACTGCTGACCGTAGACGGAGTCGACTACTTCCCGTGTTCGGACTCTACTCGTATACATATATGGGGTATCATACTGATACATTACTACTTACCCAACTAACCTATAAGTAGGTCTGTCAGGTCCACATGCTCCTATCGGAGTGCGGTCGTCCCACAACACAGTTGTACACTTGTAGTGTCCGTCACACGCCTAGGTGAAGTATTCTGTTGTCAACTCCCTTATATTGTCCTGTGACAATATTCATTCCTTACTTCCCGAACTTAATCGAGGGAAGGTTTATCCACTGTTGTATCTTATCATCTGACCTTGGTTTTACTGGTTTGGTGTAAAGAAGGTTGGAAAGAAGTGTTGGTTTGAAAGAAAATCTGGTTTGAAAAGAAAGGGTTTGTGAAAATTAGGTTTGAAAGAAAATTTCCATGGTTTCACAACATCTTCTTACCTTAGCCAAGTCTAGCTTCTTGCTGACTGGTGTACTTACAATCACAGAGGTTAGGCTATTAAGCCCTTCCACGGTTACAATGATCACATTTAACTTTATGGTACTCTTCGAATACTTTGTAGTGGTTATAAGTTTCCCGAACAGCCCTGTTATAGCAGCACTTGCTATGGCAAGTGCGCCATGCTAATTGGCTATCGGTTTGACACATACCGATTGTGGTATTGTTTTGACCCATATTGTCATCAGTGGCCTGTTGGCCTCACTGATCTTACTGCCTTGGTAAATACTCCTCTAGGTGACTTCTCACTGTTCCACGTAATATTCATTAACTAGGGTGTTTCCCATTCTGGGAGACCCTTTGTCTTAGTATTATACTCACCTTGTAGCCGTTCCACGTATGGGGCACTACGTTGTAGTTCCCTTGTCGGTTGTTATACCGTTGGTGTATTATTCATCAATTGTGGTCCGTAGACACTTGTCTCGGGTTTCTTAATCCACTTCTTGCCTGCTGCACGATCGGTGCGTTGCAAGCTGGTTATTCTCGACTGCTCTGCATGTCGACCCAGGTTGCCAGAAATTCTATTCCTCTATACACAAGATTCTTCATTCTTCACTATTAAATGCGGTTACACCTGTCCAGATGGAGACCGTCTCCGGGATTCCCAGTTTTCGGGATCTACCGTATGACAGATTCTCCGTACCCTTAAAGGTACTTACAACAGCCAGATCGGTATTCCCGAATAAGAGTGGACTTCCATCTCTCTGGCGTTGTTCCCCAAGTTATATAAACAGGGATTGTGGAGGGTGGGATGGATATTGTAGGTTTCCAGTAGTCACTGGTAGTTCCTAACTAGCGTATCTCTCACGCTATCACTCAACCCTTAACCCAAAGTACTTAAATCCTAACTCGGTACTTCCTAAGCTCGGTAACTCAGTCATCAGAGCGATACTTCGCTCTGATACCACTTTTGTAACACCCCATCCAACAACAAACACATATAACAATCTGCAGCGGAAACTCAACTCATCACATTACTTATTCCAATGGTGTTACACGCCGTTAACCACTACGTGGCTAACAAGGCTAATATATGTACATTTGTATCGGTCTGATGGACTAGATTCCGAGCAACTACACAATACGATACTCATTCCATCTTCAACATTATTATATACATACACTCCCCCTGTACGAGTATTTACAACTACTGCCGATAACAATTTCGGTCTTACTACACCTCTGTATACATAACTTAAAATTACCCATGTACAATGACTACCGTCCTACTCTCGAACGGCTTCCAGCACTTCGTACCTGAAATAGGAAAAGAAGAGAAAGGGGTGGCCCCAAGGGGCTCAGCACCTTTGCTGGTATGGTAATCCCGCAGCCCACATGCTACCGGGCCACGCACAACTAATTGTCGTCTTAGCATGCAGTGATTATATTTAAATTGTGCATACAACCATAGTCATACAACACATAACATTTCGCCTCAACGGGCTCAACCTATAACCAACACATCCACACTAAACCAACCATCCAACGATTCCTTAAACCCTAGAGTGGTTCTCCTCTAAACGGAGCTACTTCCTTAACGAACGACATGTACCCATTAATCGGGTTATCCTTAATGCCTCTTGTCACAAACTGGGATTCATTTCCATGATCCACACATTCCATATCCTACAACATAATTCATCCTACACATAACAAACATAACAACCTTTCTTGTCTCGACGTACACATGACCACATTGCATTCATTTAAACATCCAATATATATATATATACCAAAGCATAGCAAGGTATTTTGCATAGCATCATAATATTACTATCACCTCGAGAACGGTTCACATTAAGATCCTTCCACCATAGTTAGTCCATACCATGAGCATAGAGGTGTTGCCAAACTCATACCAAGCTCGTTAATTACCTCATCACCATCCTGTTATTTGAACGGTTGACTTAAACCCAAGGTGTGTCGGATATAGTGATCCCAAGCACACCAGACAACACAGTATGCCCCTATGGCCCGACGTGAGTCAGTAAACTAGCTTTGGATAAGCTAAGGGAAGGTTGAAACCAAATTGGAATACCACCTAAACATACACCAAGGGAGCCGAACTGGATATGACAACGACCCCCATCCATCACACGCGTGGCCGGAAAAAACAACGGACTCCTCACCCCCCATTAGCCCATAGACTCTTATAAATAAGTAGTTAGAGATCCATTATGGAGCCTACCACAACCACACACCATACGGTATCATAACCGAGTTAAGCACACAAGGGAGGAGAGAGTCATACATTCACATACAAACATCCACGCACAAACATCACATAACCAACTCACGCATAGCCGTGGTTAGAACGTTCCTTAAGTCGGAAACGTTGTTACCGGATACCGTTCTCCTACGTTACCTAATAGAGGTTAACTAGCCCTTCAAGCGCATTCGAGGTTACCGGTATCGGCACGTAAACATACAATAACAATAACGACTGTAAACTCGTTTCATGATTTATCTCATAACGTGGCAAACATACAGAAGAACACATTGGCATACAAGCCGGTGTAATCCGGTAGGACACAGGTTGCAAGAAAACCATACCTGTCACCGGGGTCCACTTTACCACGTCCACTTATGTTCCTCAAGCAAATTCTCGAACAACTGTTAACATCACATGTGTTTTCATTAACATCGGGGTTTGCTTGATTATTAATGTCAATGCTTAATTTTTCCCCGTTAACTTAGTTACATAACTTAACATTTTAACTGTTTTACTCTCACATTTTAATACAACTTTTAACCCACCTAATTGCCATTTAAACTCACCTAACATGTCCTTAACAACCTTATGGCATCATTACCTATCAATCCCCATCATCTCATATCATTTCATAACCTTAAACCATGTTTTTGGTCCGACCGACCCACCGTCCGACCCACAACTGGGTCGGTCCATTACAGAACCCTTTACTTCCTTACAAACATGCCCGTCCGACCCACGTCCGACCCACCATTCTGGGTCGGTCCATGTGCGAACATTTTCTCCCTTTGAAACTTGACCGACCGACCCATGTCCGACCCACCCTTTTGGGTCGGACCATCACCGAACATTTTCCCAACATCTAACAGAGGCTCGACCGACCCCAAAAACTGGGTCGGCCCCTGGGTCGGTCGCCTTCTAAACTTACCCAAACTTGCCAATTCTTCACCAAACTTCTCCTAAGGCCTCTTAATGCTTCCTAACAACATTTGGCACTTCAAACACACCTTTAAGATACTCTTAAGCACTCACAAAACTATGTTTTCCTAATTCCTTAAACCTTTACTTATATCTCCACAAAATTCCTAACACTTACAATGGTTCTCCTTATGATTTCTAGGTGGCATTTCACCTATAATGACCACAATACCAAGGTGTTTCCTCTACACCTTATCATCATCTCTCAACTTCTTTCTTACTAACTAAATCTCCTTTTCACAACTTCTTAAAACTCCTTACTCAAAACCTTACCTAAACCTCATTTATTCCTTGAATATCAACATTACCTAAACCTTAAACAACTCCTCCAAGACTTAAATACATTAAGAACACCCATAGATTTCTAAAACTTCCAAGATAATGCCTAAATCCTTGCATCACTCTTAATCACGTTAATACATGTTTCCCTCTCAAGTAAACATTCATTCTCCTATAACCCTTCCTAGTTCACCAAAACTCACTTACAACACTTAGAACTTCTTACACCTTTTCCTAAATTTGGCCATAGCTTCTCTAGCATATACCCACATCCAACACACTTAGGTTTTTACCTTAATTCATTCAAGAATACCTAAAATCCATCAAACACATTGTATACACAAACTTCACACATTAAGCACTACATCACAATATAGTGCATAACTTAAATTGCTTGGCACTTAGGCCCTTAAATGCATGGCTCTTAGGCCCTTAAATTGCATAAACCTTAAACACTGAATTTCCCACATAATAATGCCTTTGACCTGCAAATACACCCAACAATACATATTCCTTTAATAAAACTCCTTGAGAGCATTCTACTAGCTCATTTACCATTTGCTCTTTAGGTAGTTTAACAAGCATCATAAGCTTATTTCTCCTAAGGCATTAAACCACATCGAGATAGCTTGTTTACCTCTTTTCCTCACAAATTTCCTTCTTGTTCCTTGTAAAACCGGTAAGGCATTTGGTTCCTTGCCAACCACTAAACAATATACCAACATTGAAATGAGTATATAAGCTTTAAGCTTATCTCATTGTAAACCCTAGTTACATATATATCTTAAGGTATTAACATGATTGTTTTACCTTGGAATGGAAAGAGAGCTTGAATATATATCAAGAGAGGACTCCTCCTAGCCCTTGGAAGATTCAAATGAAGCTAAAGCAAGCAAGATAAATACACCATGGTGAGGTGAATTTTCGGACAACACAAAACATGAAGGAAACTTGATTTTTCTTTGAGTTTCCTTACCTTGAAGCAAAGGAGAATGTCAAGGCATGAAAAGATGAGCTCAAGCTCTTCCATGGAGGTTTCTCTTGGCACCGAAATGGGGGTTTGAAGTTTTGAAGAGACAAGATTGTAGAGCTTGGCTTAACTAAGAGAATGGTGGTGTTTGTTTTTGATTGAACAAGTGAGCAAGATTTTACATGTGTTCAAAGTTGGAACTTCCATGGTAGTAGTAGCATTACCGAGAGAGAACAAGAAGAAGAGAGGAAGAGGAGAATGGGACCGTGTGAAATGAGAAGGCAAATGAGAGAATGAGGTTTGCTTTTGCTTTTAGAAGATATTTGTACTAAAGTGTATAGTAACCTTGCTTTATCATTTAGTTAACTCATTGTTTGTGTAGGTGTGGTGAGTCACTAAGGAAACCGGCCCCAAATAGTTAGAAGGGTGCTTGGTCTTTGTTGACCAACTTAATCACTTATAACATTATATGTTACAAACTAGTTTATAAAAATCACTATTCACCAATAACAAGGCACATAGAAGTGAAATTTTTGATTTCCCATTGATATAGCCACCCAAATGTGATACTATATAGTACACATGTTAATTAAAGAGTAATGATGGACATTTAGCCATTCAAAACTCATTTACAAGACAATTTTTCAAAAACGTGCTTTAAGACTTCTTAAAGCACATTTTGTGTTTTAACTTGTTTCCAAGCTTGGTTTTCTTGGTAATTGATTTAATATGTTCATTAACATATTATAACTCTATTTGATAAATGGGTTTTTAATGACCTATTAGGTATATAAACTTATATCATAAAGTTTGGTGAGTTAAAAATATTCTATTAGAGCTTAAATGACTAGTTAATAAGTTATGTGGGCTTAAATGTAATTTTTACAAAGTTTGGTGCACTTATTGTGAAAAACCGAGAGCTAAAGGGGTATTTGGTGTAATTATGATATAATTAAGGTTAGGAATTAGTTTGAGAATTTTAGATAATTTAAACAAGCTTTAAAATAACTTTATAAAGTTTTGGGCTATTATGTAATTTATAAAAGTGTTATGAAAGTTAGGAATTTTTAGTGGGCGAATTCATAATTAAAAGATTTATTAGGCTCACTTTCGAAATTTTGAGGATTAAATATTTAGACTTAGTTTATAAGTTATTAAGAAACTATTATAAAGTTTTGGGATGAAAGTGTAATTAAGGAAGAATAAATGACAAAGCCGAATACTTTGGGGTTAGTTTGGTAATTTAAGAATTATATATATAAATTCGGCTTTTATGGAGAATTAAAATTAAAACTATAGTTTAAGGCATAAGCAAAGTTTATAAAGTTTTGTGGTTAAATGGTAATTATAGGAATGAATTATTATTGCCGAGAATTTAAGGGGCTAAGTTGTTATTTTGGAAGTTATAATATTAAAAGCTATATACTAAAATATTAGTGTGACTATGTAATTTAGCTAAATAAGAAGTTAAAACTCTATAATATAATGAGATTAGAAATTAAAGGTAAGTTTATGAATTAATATGGTTGATTTACAACATAACCGAAATATAAGGGTAATAATTTAGATTTTAATAAATATAGGTCCTACATGGATATTTGGAGGAATTAGAAGAAAGAATTTTAATTAAAGGAATTATGGAATTAGAAACTATGGCTATTATATAGTTATAAGGAAGTTAAAGAAACACCATAATATTAATCATGACAAAAAGGGGAATAATGAGATTATAAAATATCATGTCATTGTAAGACATTTAAATTTCTTAAGGAAATATATAAGTTGTTATGTCACTTAGACAATTAAAATAAACCAAATATAGTACAGAATATAATGAATACATATATGTGCATTAAAGGATTTATAAATAAATCGAAAAGGAATAACAAATAAGTTATACATTAAATCATGAGGTAATTGAAAGAAATAAACCTCACATGAAATAACAAATACGAGATTTGTTGAAAGATCCAATAGAATTATTATATAAGGGTAACATAAATTAACCCCTCTCAGTTAATCCTATTCTAGGACTTTGTTTGAACCAGACGTTGACCGGGATTTAAACAAGTCACGAAAAATACGTGAAACGGTATGGATTCTTGCAACCTGTTTTCTACCGGATTACACAGGCTTGTGTGTGCTATCTGTTGTTTGAAATAACGACCAAGATAATTAATGTAAATGTTGTTTACTCTTGTGCGCTGTTGTTATTATTTTATGTGCGTGAATGTTGCTGACTACAACGTGTATGTCCCACGCATACAAACACTACTATACCAGTGGATTAAATACCTGCGCTTCAGTATACCGAGGACTTGTACTCGAGTCTCTCACTAACTTCACTTTATAACAACGTCATTATCCTAAACGTGATAATTGACAATACCATTGTGTTCTTGTTTAACGTCTTTATATGACACTTAACAATTCTATACTTCGAGAACGAGGAGCCCAGTTGGATTGGCCATGCATGCTACAGGAGTTGTACCTGTCTCAGGTCGTCTCCTACTACGTCGCGACGGAACATTCAGTTGGGAGGAAGACTCTAATCCTCCGGGATTCAAATGCCCATCAGTTCAGTTTGAGGAAGATTTCATTCCTCTAGTGGGATTCATTTCCCACGCCATCTCAGTTCAGGGTTTAACTACGTTATCTCCTGGGGTTTTTATACCCAAACCTTTCTCTATAACGAGGTCACTATACCTCCACTATTTGATATACTTTTATACATCTTCAGTCCCACTGTGTGGACCCGACAGCTATCAGACATTTCATTTCAGCTAACTTGACCTTCTGTGTCTTGTTCTATGTGACATTATTGTCCTTGTTTGGATACTTGTTATCATCAGATTATGCTTGTTTACAGCTTTATAAAATGAACTGCATGTGTTCGACAAAGTAGTTGGTGTGGCCGTAGACGATGGGCTGCACGTTTTCCATACCCAGCATTTTTGCTGAGCCCCTTTGGGGGCACCCCCATTTTTCAGGTACCTGAAGTTTAAGAAGATCACCACACTGAGTGTAGGTGGGGTAGACCAAGCTTTGGGAGTCTACTATTAGTTAATTATTTTATTTCAGTATTTTACTTTGAGTTTGATTCTAGTATCTCGGGTTGTATCTGTATTCCAGACCGTGACATTTGAGGATTGTATTTGGACTTAGCCTTGTTGGTCACAAGGGTGGCCAACGGCATTGTATATACGCCCGGTGGTTGTATTTATTTCCGCTGCAGTTGTATTTTATTTGGAGTGATCGCCGTTCAGTTTATTGGATTTCGGGTTGGGGTGTTACATGAACAACCTGAACTTTCGAACCTTTCTAGAAATTCGTTTCAATTTCCCTCACCAGCGCGCTTCTCTGGTATGTTCCGACCAATTATTACTCCGATATTGACTTTCTTTATTGCATTATTGGTCATAATAACCAACTATCAATTTGACCAATTATACTCTATACGAGAGAATTTGTCAATCAATTCAAAACAAAACCGGTATAAACCCTAACTCGAATTACCCAGATTCGAAATCCCTGATTGTTGCATGATAATTCATGAAATTGGTACAGTTGTAACCACAATTTAATTTCGAATCCAATGAAACAAGAATCAACGAATTTGGTTCTGTGGATTGAGAGATATTGACGAATTCCCACTCGGCATTCGGTTCGGGTTTGCTGATGAACTCGATCAATCTGGGCCCGTCCGATCGTAGTTAGGAGAAACGGACAACCGGAATATAACATAGGTAATTAGTAGTATATTAAGTATTATAAATTCCAGAATAAAACCCTAACTTGTTAAATTTATTTAATGACCTTTCCTAATGTATTTTGACACGAAATTTTAACCATAGATTCCTTATAAAATCTAGTTTATTGTAATGTAAATTAATATGGGTTTTTGAGTTTTTAAAAGTAAATTATAATTTTTGTAAGTTCTGAGTATTCTAGAATTATTGAGATAATTAACAAAGAGATTTTATGAAATAAATTTTTATAATATGTCTAAAATATCATAGTTACTATATATTAAATTTGGGAATTTTTAGACAAGAGTAAATGGGTCAAAAAAATTATGTTTATGAATTTTTCATAAGTTATCTTATAATATATGTTTTTTAATGTAACCAAAAAAATTAAAGTATAGTTGATTAATGACTTTATAGGTTGGTAATAATATAAGAAGACTAAACTAGCATTTAATACAGAATGTTAATAAATATTTTTAGGTATCACTTTTAAGTGAAGTAAAATTATATACTATATATATATATATATATATAAAAAGAAATAAATATAGTACTTAGGTTAAATCAGGAGCTAAATTAATATAGATTGGTATTAATTATAATATGGAAGTTAATAACTTAGTTGGAACTAAGGAAAATACTTAATTTTATAAACCATATATTGGATGTGGATTTGTGTAAAAGTTAATAGAGATAATAAAATACAATAAAACTACATAGACAATGTGAAATACCCCAAACCTTGATATGTGGTTTAAATATCAAACTATGGTATGTAAAGGCTAAAAAGTGCCTTAGAAACATTAGTGAACAGTTTAAACCATAGTAAAATGCAATAAAGCATTAAGACACAGTTTGAGCAAAAACAGCTCTAAGTTATGAGTGAACTTGGTTAGGACCCAAAGAGCCTACCAAGACTTAATAATATTTAATTATGTTTTATAAGGCTAATCAAGTCTTCAGAAACCTTGGTAGACAATAAAACCAAACAAAACACAAGAAAATACTTAAAGTCAATAAGAGCAAAATGTGCTCTAAGCTTGGGATAAATTTGTATAAGACCTAATGGTCATATCTATACCTTATAAATATGTTAATGAACATATTAAATCAATTACCAAAGAAAACCAAGCTTGAAAACAAGTTAAAACACAAAATGTGCTTTAAGGAGTCTTAAGCACGTTTTTGAAAAATTGTCTTGTAAATGAGTTTTGAATGGCTAAATGTCCATCATTACTCTTTAATGACATGTGTACTATATAGTATCACATTTGGGTGGCTATATCAATGGGAAATCAAAATTTCACTTCTATGTGCCTTGTTTTTGTGAATAGTAACTTTAATAAGCTAGTTTGTAACATATGATGTTATAAGTAATTAAATTGGTCAACAAAGACTATTATACCCTTCTAAGTATATGGGGGCCGATTTTTATGAAGGTGAGTCACCACCATGTAAAAATCAATTAAGGAAAGAAGGGTAGGAAGGTAAAAAGGAGAAAGTTACCTTATAATACAAATATCTTGTTAAAGCAAGTTCTATCTTCATTTCTCCTTTCCTTCTTCATTTCACACGTCTCCAACCTCCCTTCTTGCTCTCTTTTACGAGCTGCTACAGCAACACCAACACCACCATTGTTTCCATCTTTGACCACTTGTAACTCCTAGCTCCATGGTCCAAATTCAATTCCAAGACCACCATTCTTCTAGTTGGAGCAAGCTCTACACTTCTACCTTTTCAAATCTTCAAGAACTCAATTTCGGTGCCAAGGAGATTCACCATTGATGGAGCTTGAGCTCACCATTTCACATATTATTGTTCTCCTTCTTCTAGGTAAGGAATCTCAAAGAAAAATCAAGTTTCCTCTCCTTTTAGTACATGGCCGAAAATTCACCTCACCATGGTGTCTTTACCTTGCTTGTTTTAGCTTCATTTGAATCTTCCAAGGGCTTGGTGGAGTCCTCTCTTGATATATATTCAAGCTCTCTTTCCATTCCAAGGTAAAACAATCATTTTAATACCTTAAGATAATATATGTAAACCTAGGGTTTACAATGAGATGAAGCATAAAGCTTATATACTCATTTCAATGTTGGTATATTGTTTAGTAGTTGACAAGGAAAGAAATGCCTTACCGGTTTAAGAGGAAACAAGAAAGAAGTTTGAGTGGAAAAGAGGTAAATATGCTATCTCAATGTGGTATAATGCCTTAGGAGAAATGAGCTTATAATGCTTGCTAAAACTACCTAAAGAGCAAATGGTGAATGACTTAGTAAGGTGTTCTCAAGGAGACTAGTAAAGGAACATATGTCTTGGTGTGTGTAATTGCAGGTCAAAGGCTTATATATTGTGGAAATTCAGTGTTTAAGGTTTATGCAATTTAAGGGCCTAAGAGCCATGTTATTTAGGGCCTAAGTGCCAAGCAATTTAAGTTAGCACTATATTGTGATGTAGTGCTAAATGTGTGAAGTTTGTGTATAAAGATGTGTTTGATGGATTTTAGGTGTTCTTGAATGAAATAAGGTAAAAACCTAAGTGTTTGGATGTGAGTATACACAAGAGAAGCTATGGCCAAATTTGGGAAAAATGTGTAAGAAGTTCTAAGTGTTTTAAGTAAGTTTTGGTGAACTAGGAAGTGTTAAAGGTGAATAAATGTTTACTTGAGAAAAAACGTGTATTAAGGTGATTTAGAGTGTAACAAGGACTTAGGCATGATCTTAAGGTTTTAGTATGTACCAAGTCATTTGGGACTTAGGCAAAGACTTAGGCAAACTTTGGTAAAATAAGGAGTTGATGGTAAGAAATGATGCTTGAAAGATGATGTTAAATGAAGAGAAAGTATTTTGAGATAGTAGTTATTATGGGTATGAACACCACTTTGGGACTAGAGAAGTAATGTTATGTGAAGTATAGTTAGGAATATTTGGGAATGTTTCGAATAAGAAAAGATGTTAACTATGAGAGAATGTTAAAGAATAGGAATATTTGTGGAGATTTGGAGTTGATAAGTGGAAAAAGCATTATATGTTGGTGACAGTGTAGAAGTGTGCCATAAATAAAAACATTGTGAGTGGTTAAAAGCAGAAAAGACATTAGAAAATGGTTTGCAGTTCCGCCCTAGCGCCCCTGTGGGTGGAGTGACCCATGCAGAGAAGTCCAATCATAATGTTCGTCTTTTGTGTGGGACCGCCCTGTGGACTGCCCCCTACAGAGGGGCGGTCCATACTAGAAATGAAGAAAAATTTTGTTTAAGGCTCCTAATGATGGGGGATTGAATGGTAATGGTTTTAGATGATGTTTAGGCCTGTTTGGTGACTTTTAAAGGCCATTGGAAGTATAAACAAGTGTTAAGAGATTTGGTAAGAAAAATTGGGTAACAAGTTGGTTAATGTTATAAGGTGAATCAAAGTGATATTTTGGTATTGGAATATGCCTAAGTTAATGTGTGGAGTTTGGGTAATCAATGGATGAAGAGAGCAAGTTGAACAAGGGTAGAAAAATGCAAATATAGCATTCTGTAGCTTGGGTCCGGACTTGGTTAATGGTTGAAGTCCCGACCATATATCAAAAACAGGCTGAGAGATGTTCCATGTTGTGGTCCGGGACTTGGGGTGAGTACAAGGTCCCGGACCACCTTATTAAAATTGGCCGAGAGTACTCCAATGTGTTGGTCCGGGACTTAAGGTAAGGACCAAGTCCCGGACCACTCTAAAAATGTTGTTTAAGGTTGGAAAATGATATCTAATGATGGAGATTGATGGATAATGATGTTATAAGGTTGTGTAGGACATGTTAGGTGAGTTATAAACGCAATTTGGTGGGTGAAAGTTGAAGTAAAATGAAAGAGTGAAACATGTTAAAAATGTAAGGGTATTTAATTAGTAAACGGGGTTAACTATGGTCATTCGACGTTACACAAACATATTACCCCAATGATAATGAAGGTAACTTTAATGTGCCAGTTGTTCGAGAATTGTTCGAGGAACCTAAATGGACATGGTAAAATGGACTCCGGTGACAGGTATGGTTTTCTTGCAACCTGTGTCCTACCGGATTACAACACCGGCTTGTATGCCAATGTGTTTTTCTGTATGTTTGCCACATTGTAAGATAAAACATGTAATGAGTTTACAGTAATTCATATATGTGGCGTGTTCAACTCCGATACCATTTAACCTCGGCAGTGTTAACCTTAGTTAACTGAGTCTAGGATCACATGAGAGTTCGGTATTCGGATTAAATGACCCGAACCATGGGGCGTTCTAACCACGGCTATGCGTGAGTTGATTATGTGATGTTGTGTAAGTGAATGTAGGGATCTCCCTTGTATGTTTAACCCAGTTCTAATACTGTATTGTGTGCTGATGTGATAGGTTCCACAGCGGAGTCTTTAACTGTGAATATATATATATTATGGGGGTGAGGAATCCGGTTGTTCCGGTCGCGCGTTGTTTGGGAGTTGTTGTATACAGTTTCTTCAGCTTCCTCTCTGTTGATTGTCTTCCTTCATTGGTCTTCGATCACCCCTGAGCTTAACCAGGCTCTTGACTCACGTCTGTTGGGGATTATGTATGTTGTGTTCGGGTCACTAAACCCGATCCATCTTTATGTTAAGTTATTCGTTCGCCTAACAGAACGGTAACGAGTTATGTAAACGAGCTTAGCATGAGTTTGACAGCATCCTCTAGGCTCTCCCAGTGAACTAACTATGTTTGGGTCGGTTCCTAAGAGAACCATTCCTTATGTTATGTATTTTGTGGTGATGCAATATCTATTGCGGTATTATGTTGTGCACGTGGAAACGTGCAAAGTGTTGTTAGGTGTTGTATGTAGTGTATGTTATATGTTGTATAATATGGAGTGAGTGGATCATGGATATGATTCCCAGTTTGTGATAAGAGGCGTTTAAGGATAACCCGATTTAAGGGTAAGTGTCGTCTATTAAGGAAGTAGCTCCATTAGAGGAGAACACTCTAAGAATAATGAATACCATGAGTGACTTATCAAGTAAGGATATATTATCCGTTTGTTGAGCCCATTGAGGCGAAATGTTATGTGTTTGTGTGTTCAGTTGCGTGCATGACTAAATATAATCAATCGCATGTTAAGACGACAATTAGTTGTGCGTGGCCCGGTAGCATGTGGGCTGCGGGATTACCATACCAGCAAAGGTGCTGAGCCCCTTGGGGGCCACCCTTTCTCTCCTTTTCCTATTTCAGGTACAAGGAGCTGGAAGCCGTTCAAGAGTAGGACGGGGTAGTCATTGTACATGGGTAATTGTTTATGTTGTATATACGTAGTAGGTGTAGTAATACCGGAATTGTTATCGGCGTTAGTTATAAATACTCGGTATAGTTGGAAGGTGTATGTTGTTGTTGTATTAATGGAAAGGGATAGTAATGTGTAGTCGCTCGGGAATTTAGCCCATCAGACCGGTACAATGTGTATGTATTAGCCTTGTTAGCCACGTGGGTGGCTAACGGCGTGTAACACCAACGAGATAAGTAATGTGATGAGGTTGTTTTTCCGCTGCAGTTTATTGTAAGTGTGTTATGTTGGATGGGGTGTTACACAATGTCTTGAATAAATCCTAATATATATAGATAACAAAAAATAATAAATAAAGAAATAAAATACCTTATATAAAAAGAATATTAGGAATTAATAAGTTAAACTAAACCTAAACATAATACTATCAAATAATATTCTATGAGGTGGTGTTAAATTATAGTTATGAAGTTAAGCTTAATGAGTTACCTTTGAAATTCTAAGATTTATATAAACCATATTAAAAATACATGTATAATATTCCCTTTGTTAATTAAAATATGTCGTTTTAGGATATGAATCTTGTTCAAAAATATTAGTCATTCAAATTTTTTGATACACTTTTTTTCCACTTTTATCCCTACTATTCAATATAAAAGTAATTATTATCTAGTTGGAAAAGTAAAAAGTAGGGGCACATATGTCATTGTTCTACTTTTCTTAATATGTGTGCAAATTTCTAAAATGACAGATATTGTTGAACGGAGGGAGTATTATTTGTCAATGACTAGAATGTAAATCGATAATTGGATTAGGTAATTACTCCCTCCGTTCAAAAATATCTGTCATTTAGAAACTTGCACACTTATTAAGAAAAGTAGAACAATGACGCATGTACCCCTTCTTTTACTTTTCCAACTATATAATAATTACTTTGGTGTTGAATAATAGGGTTAAAAGTGGAAAAAAGTGTGTCAAAAAACTAGAATGACAGATATTTTTAAACAAGAATCACATCCTAAAACGACATATATTAATTAACGGAGGGTAATAAGTTAAGACTTAGGAATATTTATAATTTGACTACATGAGTTGTGAAACAGATTGATCTTATTAATTAATAATAAAATAAATGAAATACCTTACATCTAAATGAGGTGGGTTAATAAGTCTGGATTTAATCATTTCAAAACATTTATAGTATTGAATAGTAACTTAATGTTTTAAGATAAAATCATTAAAAGGATAATGATATAAAATATATTAAACTATGATGAGGAAATTAATCTAAATAATAATCTTTAAGTTTCTTAGAATTAGATAAGCCATATAAAATACATTTATAACATTAATTACCAATATTCAGAATGTGAGTTTATAAATAAGTGTTGTAATTAATAGCCAAAACTTATAAAAGGGTTACAAATATAAATTCGATACTTAAAACCTTTGAACTTTATTTTGATGAAGCTAAGTTACATAAGAGATTATATTAATCTACTTTACGACATTGGAAATATTAATATGTCATTTGAATTTAAGGTATGAGGATTTTTCAGAATAGACGATCTTATGAGTTAATTAACAATCTCACTTATGAAAGAGAATTTAATTCTTAGGTAAATTTTACCATATGTTAAGATGTAATGTCTATCCTAAAACATAATAAAGGAAATTGATTTGTTGAGTTATTCCTTTGAAACCTTAGGTTTTATAAACAATTTAAAACGTATTTAAGACTTGAGTTTAATGAAGTTAGTATAAAAGGATTATACATAGTCTATGGAGGGAATGTGTGTAAAAGTAAAACTTTAAGGAAATTAAATGTAAGTAAGGATACATAAAAGGTTATCTTAAAACACCTTATTATATAGGTAATGATAAAGCAAATAATATACCTTGCGAATACTAAATGTAAGAGTTCGATAAGTCTAAGTTAATTATAATATAGTTATTTCAAGATGAAAAGTAAGTTAACATCTAATGACAAGATTAGTAGATGGTTGCAATAAAAATTTATTTTGAACTAAAGATAAGATAATTGAGTTTTGTAGCTCAATTAAGTTATAATAAAATGCATCTACAACACTATGATTCCAATATACAGGATGTAGATCTTACTTAAGTTAAGGGAAAAACTTAATCATAATGGATTACCTAGTAGATATTGATAAAATACATAATCGTTACATCGTGAAATAATAGTATAGTATTCTAAGATAAACCCATCGTAGGTCATAGTACGGTGTTTATCCTGAAGTAAGAATAAAGGTATTGAACTTAGGAATTATTATTGAGATTCTAAGATTTATTGAATAATATAAAATGCACTTACAATATAAGGGTCTCAAAACTCTTGAATGTGAGAATTATGGTTAAGTACTAGTAAGTGGATAAGAGTGGAATAATTAACAAGTGTTAGTAAAATGCATTCCTTGACCTTACAATCTTGGGCTATACAACATTCTAAATAAGTCAAAGGTTATACCTAACATTTAAGCGAGGGTTTACAAGATAATTGAGATTTAGAATTAAAAGTGAGGAATTTGTTTAAGTTTAACTTAGGATATAAGTTATTGATAATAGTCTATCTTTTAATGTTCCTCAGAGTGTTGTTGAATGTTTGCACGAGTCTACTAGAACTGCCACAACATTAATCAGGTATGATTTCTCGTACTCAGATACTTTTGCTAACAGACTTTATGGAATGTTTTGGAAAATGCTAACTGAGCTGAAATGAATTTCCAAAGGGAATCTGTTTGTGTGACTAACTCATCTTGATGTGACTAACTGTGTAACACCCCTCCTCCTTAACACGTAATAATCTCTCTCGTAGTAATAAATAAGACGTCTTACAGCAGAAGAAATAGTAACAACAACAATACTCACTCGGGTGTCACCGGCCATTACTCGCCCATGCGAGTAACGAAGCCAAACTATATCCAACAACCAACAAAAACAAACTACTAACCGCTGTGATAACGAGATAACTCCTATACATAATACTAAGTCCATAAACCATAAACGTTGACAAGTGAGCGTCTACCCAATCCCCAAATATACATAACTGTACCATAATACATTTCACCTTCTTCATTGCTATACAAACAAACTTCATGTGCGGTAATCAAAATAACTCTAATTACCCTGTTCCCGCACTCCGGCTTCAACAATAATCAACAACCTGCATAATGGTGTAGTATCATCAGCGATAAACGCTGAGTATGCCGGGCCTGGACCCTAATGGTCACTTAGTCATTTTAACCATCTTATTATTAGATTGGTTTCATGCTTTACCATTTACGGTTATAATCAATACTGTAACAAACATGTATAATATACATAATCCTCCATCCAAACATTCATAACACTCAACCATCCATCCAATTCAAACAGTCATAAAATATCACAAACAACAATTGTATATCGAACGTATCGAATAATAATACTGAATAAACGTCGTGGCGAACATCATCCTTTGTTAATTTAATTTGGCCTTTAAGGCCCCATCCAAACCATGTTATTAAATACCAGTTGGGCATCATGTTAAGACAACCCGATAACCTCACCATGGACAGTAGTCCTCCCGTACACACAAAGGTGCTCATTTCGCCAGAGGTCCGGAGGCCCCTGTGTGACAGCCCAGCCCAATCAACCCACATGTGTGATATTGTCCGCTTTGGCACGCAGGCCGCACGGATTTGTTCCTGGGGTTTCGCCCCAAAACGCGTCACACAAGGGAGAGGTATCCATGCACCTATAAGGCACACTTCGTTCTCCTCCCCAATCGATGTGGGAGGTAACCCTCTCTGAGTGTTACACTCCACCCCCCCTCACGGGAGCCCAGCGCCTCGCGGGCCCACTGGCACACCGACCTGGGTCTGGCTCTGATACCATCTGTGACAGCCCAGCCCAATCAACCCACATGTGTGATATTGTCCGCTTTGGCACGCAGGCCGCACGGATTTGTTCCTGGGGTTTCGCCCCAAATGCGTCACACAAGGGAGAGGTATCCATGCACCTATAAGGCACACTTCGTTCTCCTCCCCAATCGATGTGGAGGTAACCCTCTTTGGGTGTTACACTCATTGAAATATCCCAAACCCAAGTATGCTAAGTAAACATCAAATTATGATGTAGTAAGGCTAAAATATGCCTTAGAAAGATTGGTAGACAATTTAAACCAAGGAAAACACAAAAAGTGTCTTAAGGGCAATTAGGGCAAAAATGTGCTCTAAGCTTGGAGAGACTTGGGTGAGTACCCAAATATCATGACAAGACCTTAGTAATATTCTGATGGTCATTTTAAACCAATTACCAAAGAAACCAAGCTTGAAAACAAGTTAAAACACAAAATGTGCTTTAAGAAGTCTTAAAGCACATTTTTGAGGAATTGTCTTAGAATTGAGTTTTGAGTGGCTAGATGTCCATCATTACTCTTTAATCAACATGTGTACTAATTAGTATCACATTAGGAAGTCTAAATCAATGGGAAATCAAAATTTCAGAAATATGTGCACTAATTAGTGAATAGTGCCAAATAGTAACTAGTTTAAGTTTTAATCAATATAAGCTAATTAGTTGGTCAACAAAGACCATGACTAGCCTTATTTAAGATAGGGGGGGCCGGTTTTCTAAGGGAGGATGAGTCACCATAAGTAGTCAAATAAGGAAGAAAAGAAGAGATAAGTAAAAGGAGTACTATTTGCTTTATTAAAGCAAATATCTTACATTAGCCCACTTTTCTTCTTCTCTCTCTTCATTTCCCTTCTTCCCACGGTTTCTTCTTCCCTTCTCTTGCTCCAAACCGAGAGAGCTTCATCCATGGGTGCTCCACCTTCAAATGCTCACCAAGAGTTCATCTTTGCTCCAAATCAAAAACTAAGTATAGATTTCTCTTAGTTAGGTCAAGACCTATCTTTCCATCTTTTCAAATCTTTTAAAGCTCAAGTTTGGTGCCATGGGAAAACTCCATTGATGGAGGAAAATCAAGTTTGAAGAGCTCATTGGCTTCTCCATTCTCTTAAGGTAAAGAAAATGTAAGAAAAACCATGTTTCCACCACTTCTCTACATGGCCGAAAATTCCTTCTCATGGGGCTTTGTTTTTATGCCTTGTTCTAGCTTGATTTATTCACCAAGGACTAGTGGAGGTCCTATTTCATTCAATGCCCAAGTCTACCTTGAGACTTCAAAGGTAATCATCCACTTTTATGCCTTAGAACACATTTCTAACCTAGGTTTTCATTCCTTGAGGTTAGTGTATTGTTTAGTACTCATATGAGTCATTGAATATTGGTTATAACATTGGCAAGGGGAATTTAAGTGGTGGCCGATATTCATTCAAGAAGAAGGTCTAAGGAGGAAGATAAGATAAGCTTGAGAAAACAAGGTAAATTACTTACCTAATGGTGGTTTAAGGTTAAGGAATGAGTTTTAGATGGGTACCAATGTAGCCTAGGGCTTACATTAGGTAATGGGTTATGTAACCTAAGAAAAAGAACTTATATAAGCTTATGAACTTGTGACTAAGGAGCCAATGGGAATGAGTTAGTAATATAAGTTTAAGATAGATTTTAAGAGCATTATAACTACTATGAGATTGATGGGTGTAATTGCAGGTTGAAAGCTTTATATGCGGGAAATTCAGTGTTTAAGTTTAAGTTATTTAAGGGCCTAAGAGCCATGTCATTTAAGAGCCTTAGTGCTATGCAATTTAAGATTATTGCAATATAATGAGTTGTTGTGAATGAGTTGGTTTGGTGGTGAGATGTGATGAGAAAGAACTTGATGTGTGTGAGATGGATGAATGAGGAAAACAATGCATTTGGGCATGATAAGATGCTAGAGAAGCTATGGCGAAATTTGAGTAGAAAACAAAGTGTTTAAGTGGTAGTGGTGAGCTAATATGCCCTAGGGTTTACTAGGGAGCATGAAAAGAAAATTGGGTGGAAATGAGTTAACTAAGGAGTTCTTGAGGTTTAGAATGACCTAGAGATGTCTAGGAGGAATTAGAGGATTGGTGAGTGTATTAAACCACCAAAATCATGATATGAGGAATGTAAGACTTGTGCATAAGTTTTAAGGAGAAGATGTATAATGCTTAAGGTGATTTAGGTATGAACTTGGAATATATCAATGAAAGTCTTGGGAAGCTCGCCTAAGTAGTGATGATGCTAGTAGTGGAACAATAAGGTTTTAGTTTAGATGGTAATGAGTGGACTTAGGTGATGGGAGTGAAGATTGAAGGAGAAGGTTATAGATTGGCTAGGAACGTATAAGAGGGTATGATCATGAGAATGGTGAGTAAGTTGCATAAAAGAAGTGGAAAAGTCTAAGGAGGGTGTTGCATGGGTAAGGTAAGTGAAGAACAAGGTCAAGGTGATAAGTGGTGAAAAGAATGTATGGGTAAGCTGAAGAGTTTAAGAGTGGTGAGTAACCAAAGGAAAGGAGAGGAATTTGTGCATGGATATGCAAGGTGACTTGAGGAAGTCTTGGTAAATGAAGTGAAGATGGAAGATGATGTTTATGAAGTGCTCAAACTGTTAAGGAGGGAACACTTGGGTTGGTTGAAGTTTTGGCAAGGTTACAAGTTGGAAATGTAAGGAATCATATGACAAGTGTTAGGAGTGTTTGTAAGAATTTAGTAAATGTTTGAGAAGATCTTTGGAAGTTGTTTTGGAGAGTTTGGTGGAAGTTCTAAGGTGAGTTTAAGTGCCTAATGGTATTAGGACACATGGGGGAACTTGTGGAGAAGTTTGGAGTCAAATGGGAATTTAGAAATAAGGTTCTGGAGCCGACCGACCTTGGGACCGGACCTGCAAGGTCGGTCGAGCTCAGTTTACACTGCCGGAGAAAGTTTCTGGAACCGACCGAACTTGGGGACCGACTTGCAAGTTCGGTCGGGCTTGTAATTTGTGAAGGAATTGAGTCTCTGGAATCGACCGAACATGGGACCGAACTTGGCAAGTTCGGTCGGGCTTAAATATCCCACGGGGAAACTCTCGGGAATGGACCGACCTTGGGACCGGACTTGCAAGGTCGGTCGGGGTAGAATTTTCAAGCGGTAATATGTTCTGGAATGGACCGACCTTAGGTAAGGTCGGTCGGAAGTTCGGTCGAGCCTAAAACTAAAAAAAAAAAAAAATTTTGAATTCTAAGGATGGTAATAGGTAATAAGGTATACCTTTGGTAGGGTGGTAATGATTAGGACCCTAAGAACTTAAGGGATTAAGTAAAGTTAAGTATACTTAAAAGTTTAAGGTTAAGTTGTAAGATTAAGTTGTAAGACTTAAGAGGTGAGTGGGGATCGTTGAGTAAGTTAAGTAAGTTAAGTAGTTAAGTAAGTAAGTTGAATTAAGTTAAGTGATTAACAACCTAAAACTGAATGAATGTTTTAGGACTTGGGAATTTGGACTCCGGAAGAGAGTAAGCAACCGAACGACCAACGGTGAACGGTATATTTCTTCTTGTGACCTGCTTGCTAACGAGGTGTCCCTCGGCTTGTGTGCTATTTGTTTTTGTGTGCTCACTAAACAAGATAAAGCATGCAACCGGAATATTATGATTATTGTATTGTTGTGTGATGTTTGAAAACTAACACAACATATCGTGGGAACTTACTAACTAACGTTTAGTAAGGAATTGAGTGAGACTAAGGAATGCACCCTAGTATGGGTTGATATAAACCGAAAGAGGTTAACCAACAAATATGGTCTTGAGACTATACTAACGGGAACTTGAGTGAGGAAACCCGGGACCGATCTCCGGTCATGCATGCTAAGGAAAAGGGGGACGATATCTGAATCAGATCCGCCCTCCGCTTAAGGACTTGTCTTCGGACTTGTAGCCTAGGGCCGGTTGCCGGCTCAGCTACGCTGGACTCCCGTCCAGAGTAGGTGGCATTAAGATGGTGCGGTGGGATCACCTAAATCCCAGGTTCGAATTAAGCTACAACCATTCCCTTCCAGGAACGGTTTGTATACTGAGAATAAGTTAAGATTAGATTAAGGTAAGGTTAAGATAAGTTGCAACCATTCCTTTTAAAGGATGGTTTGTATTATTAAGATTAAGATAAGCTACATCCACTCCTTATTAAAGGATGGTTGTTCTAAGATTAAGATAAGACTAAGATTGAGGTGAGAAGGATGGACTAAGATTAAGAGGGAACATTACTTAAGGAGTTAAATAATTAACTCTCTAATTAAGGGAACGCATTTAAGTCGTTCATTGTGTGTGAACTTTGATTGTTCATATCTGAGTTGTTGTTTACTGCACTTTCTATTATGTTGTGCATCTAATCAACCTCCATGCTATCGACAATTAGTCGTCGTAGCCACGTTAGCTTGGGGGTCATGAGAGGATCGTACCAGCATTCGTGCTGACCCCCTTTGGGGCTGTTTTTACTACACAGGTGTACATCAGGAGGCGGCCGTCGCTAGAGTAAGAAGAGGTACAAGTGTGTAAGGGTTAAGTGTGGCCTACGAGTTGTGCATGTACACTCGTATGGCAATTGAGATAGTAAGATGTATAGGATGTGAGGGATTGTAAGAAGGATATGTATTTGGTTAAGGTTGTTGTGCTAATGTTCGGTATATTCTGTAGTCAGACCGTGGCAAGGTCCTGGAGTGTAAAGAATTTCGCTGTGATATGTATATATATATGCTGTTAAGTTGCGAGACCACATATTTTGGATTGAGTTGGGGTGTTACAAAAAGTGGTATCAGAGCGTAGTTACGCTTTGAAGACAAAAAATACCGAACTTAGGAGAATATTGAGGTTGAGATTGAGTTATGGGTAAGGGTTAAGGTTAAGAGGTAGAGTGCGAGGTGCGTTAGTCGGGACTTCCCGGTGTCTACCGGATATCCATAGTACCTAGACCCGCCCTCCACATCCCTAACCCTGGACATGTGGAACAAACGCCAGAGAGAAGAAAGCCTTCTCTTACTTGGGGAAACCCGATCTGGCAGTTAGCTAACAGTGAGCAATACGAGAAACATCTTGTTGCACAACAGTTATGGAGAACTTGGAGGTTTTTAATGGAGCGCAGCTGAGAAACAGGCGCTACCTATGGAATTCTATTAATAAGGGAACGGTAATTACCGGCAACATGGGTCGACATGCTACGCAGTCGAAACAACTCGCAATACCAATGGTAAGGAAAGCACTACGGGTGCAATAGAAAGGAAAGGGGAAGTGACATGAGTACCGGACAGTGGTCCGAAGGAGCATAACAGTAGGATAATACAAGCATGAGGACTGAGACTACTGGAAAGTCCAGTTAGAAACGGGAACTCCAAACCCCATACAATGAGGAAGGTTACAAAACCTGGCCAACATAACGCGGACGACGGTAGGAACTTATACAAATTGTATACCGGAATAGGACTACGATATAGTGCCTAAAGAAGAATCATTACTTAGTAACCACAACAAGATGTGTGGAGACTAGAGCGAGGATTAAGACATAGGGAAATATTAAGGGGTTCCCTCAGAAAGAGGAACGCCCTGATAAATGACAGTACTGTCAAACAACAAGGAACTGCCGGAAGGTCAGTTATCCAAAATAAATATTATCGAAGGAGTTCCGAGGACTACCAATTACATGGAAATTAGAAAGAAGTATCGCTACCAACTACCTTTACCAATAGCCATCCTGCATGGCGCACTTGCCATAGCAAGTGCTACCACGGTTAAGCTACACGGAAAGCCACCATGGCAAGATAGGAGAACGCTACAGTTGTAACACATATTAATACCGGATTGTAAATCCATAGGAATGGAAAAATAAGACCTTGGAAAGGCCCGACGGCCTGACCATAATGAGATGAGGTGACACACCAGTCAGCCAGGAGCGAAACTTGGACATAATATTAGACCATATGGATGTTAGCAACAGTACAACGTACTACGACAACAATAACCGACAGTGCGGTAAGAACACCAAACCCGGATCTCAAAGAGGAACCTAAGAGATCGCTCAATAAATCGAGCAAAAACACTACGTAAGTAACAACATACATGGAATGTATCAAGACATACAATAAAGGCAGTCGACAGAACGACTCCCAACAGGGATGGGATAAAACTCCCAGTTTGAACACTAAGAATACCAATAACAAACATTCTACAATGAAGATGTTGGGAAGCCCAGAAAACAAAGATAAAAGAAATAAACTTAAGATATAACCTACCAAGGGTTAAGGACATACGAATCCCACGGAGGAAAGCTCAGAGGACTACCCCCACAGAGCGGGCATAGTCGAGCCGAACAAACTGATGAATGACAGCTAATACTGTTCGTCTAACTCATTAACACCCAAGAATGATTGATCATCAACGGGTGGCGTGGTCAACGGAAGTTGAACGAAGCGTTGAGATGGAAGTATAAGATGACCGGATGATATCCAACTTGGACACCGTAAGGCAAAAGCCTAATACCAACTTGTCCTTATTTGCTAAAAGACATAAGTCTAATAAAGCGACAGGATTGTCAAAGACACTAAGTAACCTCAGAATACCGAATAAACTTCCATAGCAGGAAGCAGGATGCAGCGACTTACCACGGAACCCAATACTACATTTAGTATGTAACCTAACGGTAGATAGTGTTCAAGGAAACGAAAACCTTTAGGAATAACCTACAGATGAGTAAGAGTACAAATAATGAACTGAGACATTAAGCACCAAGAGCCTACGAGCCAAGGATGATAACCACATCAGAGCCCGAGGCGCAATAAGTTATAAGAGACTTGTTTAAGCCACGAAGGAACTACAATTCGTAGATATGAACGGTTACCAAACCCATGACTTAAATTGTGGAAAATATTGCGGGGAAAAAGCACCAATGAGAATATTGAAATAATGCTAAGGACAGGGGCGGAGAACGAACCATGCCTTTAGGGTGGGGATACCTCTCCTTGTTGTGAGGCCATGAGTGGGAATGAACCCCTCAAAAGGGCTTTCACTTATTAGAGATGCAATACGCTTTTGTTAGAGAATGGAAACTGTAAAGTTGAGATTACTTTAGAACATATCAGATACACTTGAGTAATAAGAAAGGCTGCAGAGACAGACCTCATATCCAATACCCAGGATTTAAGAATCAGTAATCGTCAGAGATAAACGTTGTGAGTGCACAACATGGCACGTCAAATGACCAATGCTCCGAAGAGCTTGTGATTCAGTGGATGACTTCTTCAGTAATCGGTAGAATTACATGGTAGATAACGTCATAAGGAAGAAAGAATGTGAGGGAAATCAGCCTACTTACGAATCTGAGATTGAAGCAGAACACCTTCGTATTAAGAGTCAACTATTTTACAGCACGGTAACACAACCGCTATACACCGGAATGAGAGAACTCCCAGTGTGTTTACACCAAGAAGGGATTGAGTATAAGGTAAGACATTAGAATAAGTGAATAAGAGGTTGCACCATTAATGGGCAACATGGTAAGGGCCAACTACCACGGTACTGGTGGTCGTAAGTACAATAGTTAGATAAGTGGATTAAGTCATGGTGCGCGGTAAAAGCGACCGTTAGGTATGAGCCGTCAAATGTTGACACTGAGGCAATTAGATTTATGAGTTAAGACCAGTATAAGTAAGGAAATAAGATGGTAGACGAACTGAGCATTGATGCCAGTAGTCTGGACCTGGTTAGGTAAGATTTCACAGGAAGCACACTACCCATTCCTTAAGGAACTGGAAGTGCATTCCTAGTAGCATAAATATGAGAAACAAGATAAGAGGCTCTACGGAAAGAGACCTCAATTATTAAGAGACCGAATCAGTACGGGATACAGAAAGAGCTAGAGCATACAATACCCAAGAACACAGTAAATGGACTTCCCTTGATTAACTTCAAGAAGAACAATAAATGTTATTATGGAACGATGAAAGAGGAGATCGACAACAGAATACTTCATAATTAGCAATAGCTAAACGTGTGACGGACACTATGAGTTTACTAAAACGAGACGTGGGACGACTGCACCCCACAGGGGCTTGCAGGCCTGACACGCTCATTTATGAGTTAGTTGGGTAAGTAGTAATGTATCAGTAAGGTACCCCATGCATGTAAACAAGTGGTGTAAGGAACACGGGAGGTAGTCGACTCCGTACCACGGACAACGACACAAGATCAGACAAGAGCAGCCATTACCACAAACAGTCGAAGAGAAGAATTCAGTTGAACCAGCAACACAAGGGAATCAGAGAACAAATAATTAAGGACTATGAAGTGCGAGAAGCACGAATTGTTAAGAATAGACATAGGACATGTCTTAAGATGAATATTCAAGGAGAATGGATAGACGAGTTACAACTCATTAAGGCCGTGTATATATAAAGATAACACGTGTCCATTGAGAGACCAATATTCCTAAACTGTAAGGAGGCAGAAGGATATACAATACTATGGACGATTAGAAAGGCAGTTAAGCCTAAGATTATCAGAGTCGCGCAGCGGAAGCTAGCAGACCACTACCTTTGAGATTGGACCAAACTAAGTTAAGGAAACGGTATAAGTACCGTTAAGAATCCTCGATACAGAGACTAAGTCATTTCTGATCGAATTATAAGTATAGATGACGTGGAAGCTAGAATGCTTGGTGAGAATTAGACATCTTGAACTTATGTCCAAGAATGTGATGGTGTTGATTACGTGGGCGTAATCCATTTTAAGGGGGGTAGAGCGAAAACCGCTTATCGTATATTTGAGTACTTAGTACATAAACTACGGTGTGCATAGCACACAAAAGAATATGAGAATATGTTTTACACAAACATTTTGAGATAAATCATGGTTATTGCACACAGAAGATGTGAATGCCATACATATTAAGTACCTGTCTTGTTAACTCCGGTGTGAGTACAAGTTAAGAGAATTAAGGAAAAAGGATTAAGGAGACTTAAGAAATAAGGAATATATGAGGTATGAGTCGATATGAGACTAGGTGTGAGATAAGAATAAGATAACATTATGAGATACAATTTGACATGAGTATAAGGGAGAAGATGTAATGCTATGATATAAAGATGGTGAGAATTGGTATGAGGTTGATATAGAACTTAGTAAGAATGGGTGCCTTGAGGTAATTACTAAGAGATGAATTGGGAATGTCTGATGGACTGAGTCCACACCTTGGAGATGTATTGATTATGATTAGAAGAACTAAAAAGATAGAAAATTGGACATGAGTGAATTATTTGGATGTTTGAAAATGACGTGGGAGGTGGAACTTGATTTTCTAGGGATCAAGGGAAACCAAACACAAATTGGGGTGGAAGGATGGTTCTACACTGATGCTGATCACGTCAGGGTAGGATGACTCCTGAAACTCCCTATCAGTGGTCACAATTAAATCACGCTAAGGATAGAGGCGTTAGTATAAAACGAAATTGGAGTTGCTTGTATTTTTAATTAGAGGAATTATTCCTCACATGACCTCGTAAAAAGGATTACCTTTTACTGAGTCTCGCCCATGAAGTCGAGGACGCACGAGCCTTTGTCTTCGGACCGGTGACATGGGGAGAGCAGAGTGTTTTGTATTCTGGCCCATGGTGACGAGGACGAATGAGCCATTGTCTACGGACCGGTGACATGGGAGAATACGTTGGAAGTTATGTGAATGTTTTTAATCGTCAAAAGGAACAAAGGGAATTTTGAGTGCTATACATGCAGTAAGCATGTTGTGTGATATTTAAGAATACGCATATGGTGCACCTAAGGATTCAATTCGTTTAAGTATACAATAAGTCTGATCTATATGATCTAAGAATGAGGTAATGCTGTATTCTAATGAGATAAGATGCATTGGAACTTTGGGACTAAGTTCTTTTAAGGGGGGGTAAGTGAAAATCCCCCACCCAAGTATGCTAAGTAAACATCAAAGTTGGGTTAGTGTATAAGCTAGAATATGCCTTAGAAAGATTGGTAGACAATTTAAACCAGCAAGGCCGCAAAAGTGTCTTAGGGCGATTAGGTCAAATAATGTGCTCTAAGCTTGGAAGCTTGGGGTAGTAACCCAATATCATGACGAGCCTTGAGTTACATTCTGCTGGTCATTTTAAAAACCAATTATACAAAGGAAAACCAAGCTTGAAAACAAGTTAAACACAAAATGTGCTTTAAGAAGCTTAAAGCACATTGTGAGAATTTCTTAGAAGTGTGAAGTTGGAGTGGCTAGATGTCCATCAGTACCTTTAATACAGGTGTACTAATTAGTATCACATGAGGAAGTCTAAATCAATGGAATCAAAAATTTGAGAAATATGGCACTAAGTAGTGAATAGTGGCCAAATAGTACTAGTTTAAGTTTAATCAATATAAGCTAATTATTTGGTCAACAAAGCCATGACTAGCCTTATATGATGGGGGGGGTGGCCGGTGGTCTAAGGGATGAGTCCTTAAAGACTTCATCAAATTAAGAAAGAAACGGGAAGAAAGTACAAGCAAAGACTATTCACCTTTTTATAACAAATATCTTCACTTAAGTTACCTTTCTTCTCTCTCTCTCTTTTCATTTCCTCCTTCCTTCCACGACGATTCTCTTTCTCCTCTCCTGCTCCAAACCGAGAGAGAGCTCCATTCCTGGCTCCTCACCTTCATTCACTTGCCAAGTGCAACTCCAAGCTCCAAATCCAAAACAAATTGCATATTTGTCTTAGTTAAGTCAAGGCCCTCCTTTCTATCTTTTCAAATCTTTCAAAGCTCAAGTTTGGTGCCATGAGAAACTCCATTGATGGAGAAATTCAAGTTTGAAGAGCTCATTAGCTTCTCCCTTCTCCTTAAGGTAAAGAAAATGTAAGAAAAAACCAAGTTTCCATCACTTCCTTCCTGGCAGCCGAAAATTTACTACTCATGGGGCTATGTTTTTATGCCTTGTCTAGCTTGTTTTATTCACCAAGGACTAGTGGAGGTCCTCTTTCATTCAATGGCCCAAGTCTACCTTGAGACTTCAAAGGTAATCATCCACTTTTATGCCTTAGAACACATTTCTAACCTAGGTTTTCATTCCTTGAGGTTAGTGTATTGTTTAGTACTCATGTGAGTCATTGAATATTTGGTTAGAACATTGACAAAGGGAGTTTAAGTGGTGGCCGATATTCATTCAAGAAGAAGGTCTAAGGAGGAAGATAAGATAAGCTTGAGAAACCAAGGTAAATTACTTACCTAATGGTGGTTTAGGTTTAAGGAATGAGTTTTAGATGGGACCAATGTAGCCTAGGGCTTACATTAGGTAATGGGTTATGTAACCTAAGAAAAAGAACTTAAATAAGCTTGTGAACTTGTGACTAAGGAGCCAATGGGAATGAGTTAGTAAATAAGTTTAAGATGGATTTTAAGAGCATTATAATTACTATGAGATTGATGGGTGTATTTGCAGGTTGAAAGCTTTTATATGTGGGAAATTCAGTGTTTAAGTTTAAGTCATTTAAGGGCCTAAGAGCCATGTCATTTAGAGCCTTGGTGCTATGCAATTTAAGATTATTGCAATATAATGAGTTGTTGTGAATGAGTTGGTTTGGTGGTGAGATTTGATGAGAAAGAACTTGATGTGTGTGAGATGGATGAATGAGGAAAACAATGCATTTGGGCATGATAAGATGCTAGAGAAGCTATGGCGAAATTTGAGTAGAAAACAAAGTGTTTAAGTGGTAGTGGTGAGCTAATATGCCCTAGGGTTTACTAGGGAGCATGAAAGAAAATTGGGTGGAAATGAGTTAACTAAGGAGTTCTTGAGGTTTAGAATGACCTAGAGATGTCTAGGAGGAATTAGAGGATTGGTGAGTGTATTAAACACACCAAAATCATGATATGAGGAATGTAAGACTTGTGCATAAGTTTTAAGGAGAGGTGTATAATGCTTAAGTGATTTAGGTATGAACTTGGGAATATATCAATGAAAGTCTTGGGAAGCTTGCCTAAGTAGTGATGATGCTAGTAGTGGAACAATAAGGTTTTAGTTTAGATGGTAATGAGCGGACTTAGGTGATGGGAGTGAAGATTGAAGGAGAAGGTTATAGATTGGCTAGGAACGTATAAAAGGGTATGATCATGAGAATGGTGAGTAAGTTGCATAAAAGAAGTGGAAAAGTCTAAGGAGGGTGTTGCATGGGTAAGTAAGTGAAGAACAAGTCAAGGTGATAAGTGGTGAAAAGAAATGTATGGGTAAGCTGAGAGTTTTAAGAGTGGTGAGTAACCAAAGGAAAGGAGAGGAATTTGTGCATGGATATGCAAGGTGACTTGAGGAAGTCTTGGTAAATGAATTGAAGATGGAAGATGATGTTTATATGAGTGCTCAAACTGTTAAGGAGGGAACACTTGGGTTGGTTGAAGTTTGGCAAGGTTACAAGTTGGAAATGTAAGGAATCATATGACAAGTGTTAGGAGTGTTTGTAAGAATTTAGTAAATGTTTGAGAAGATCTTTGGAAGTTGTTTTGGAGAGTTTGGTGGAGTTCTATGGTGAGTTTAAGTGCCTAAATGGTATTAGGACACATGGGGGAACTTGTGGAGAAGTTTGGAGTCAAATGGGAATTTAGAAACAAGGTTCTGGAGCCGACCGACCTTGGGACCGGACCTGCAAGGTCGGTCGAGCTCAGTTTACACTGCCGGAGGAAGTTTCTGAACCGACCGAACTTGGGGACCGGACTTGCAAGTTCGGTCGGGCTTGTATTTTGTGTACGAATTGAGTCTCTGGAATCGACCGAACATGGGACCGAACTTGGCAAGTTCGGTCGGGCTTAAATATCCCACGGGAAACTCTCGGGAATGGACCGACCTTGGGACCGAACTTGCAAGGTTGGTCGGGGTAGAATTTTTCAATCGGTAATATGTTCTGGAATGGACCGACCTTGGGTAAGGTCGGTCGGAAGTTCGGTCGAGCCTAAAAAAAAAAGAGAAATTTTGGATTCTAAGGATGGTAATAGGTAATAAGGTATACCTTTGGTAGGGTGGTAATGATTAGGACCCTAAGAACTTAAGGGATTAAGTTAAGTTAAGTGTAGGTTAAAAGCTTAAGGTTAAGTTTGTAAGATTAAGTTGTAAGACGTAAGAGGTGTTAGGTGGGGATCATTATTAAGGGTTAAGTAAGTTAAGTAAGATTAGTAAGTTGAATTGAGTTAAGTGATTAACAACCTAAAACTGAATGAATGTTTTAGGACTGGGAATTTGGACTCCGGAAGAGAGTAAGCAACCGAACGACCAACGGTGAACGGTACAGTTCTTCTTGTGACCTGCTTGCTAACGAGGTGTCCCTCGGCTTGTGTGCTATTTGTTTTTGTGTGCTCACTAAACAAGATAAAGCATGCAACCGGAATATATTATATTTATTGTATTGTTGTGTGATGTTTGAAAACTAACACAACATACCGTGAGAACTTACTAACCAACGTTTAGTAAGGAAATTAGTGAGACTAAGGAACGCTCCCTAATATGGGACGATATAAACCAAAAGAGGTTAACTAACAAACATGGTCTTGAGACTACTACTAACTGGAACTTGAGTGAGGAAACCCGGGACCGATCTCCGGTCATGCATGCTAAGGAAAGGGGGTCGGTATCTATAGCAGATTCGACTTCCGATAAGGACTAGTCCTCGGACTAGTAGCCTTGGGTCGGTTGGCCGGCTCGGCTACATTGGACATCCAGTCCAAGGTAGGTGGCTTTAAGATGGCGTGGGAGGATCAAGCCTACATCCCCAACAATTTAAGAATGTTGTTTATTGCCGGTAAGTGTCCTGCTGCTGGATAGGGTTAACCAAGCCCTACAAAAATAAACAACGAACTAAGGGCTAACCTGTTCCCAATGAGAGAACGGTTGGCATACTTAAGCTAAGGTTAAGATAAGTTGCAATCATTCCTTTTTAAGGGATGGTTTGTATTGTTAAGGCTAAGATAAGCTACAATCCACTCCTTATTAAAGGGTGGTTGTTTCTAAGATTAAGATAAGATTAAGATTGAGGTGAGGTAAGGATGGACTAAGATTAAGAGGAAATATAACTTAAGGAGTAAACAATTAACTCTCTAATTGAGGGAACGCATTTAAGTCGTTCATTGTGTGTGAACTTTAATTGTTCATATTGGATTGTTGTTTACAGCATTTACTATTATGTTGTGCATCTAATCAACCTCCATGCTATCGACAATTAGTCATCGTAGCCACGTTAGCTTGGGGGCCATGAGAGGATCGTACCAGCATTCGTGCTGACCCCCTTTGGGGGCTGTTTTTACTACACAGGTGTACATCAGGAGGCGGTCGTCGCAAGAGTAAGAAGAGGATACAAGTGTTAAGGATTAAGTGTGACCTACGAGTTGTGCATGTACACTCGTATGGCAATTGAGTTAGTAAGATGTATAGGTTGTGAGAGGATTGTAAGAAGAATATGTATTTGGTTAAGGTTGTTATGTACTAATGTTCGGTATATTCTGTAGTCAGACCGTGGCAAGGTCCTGGAGTGTAAAGAACTCCGCTGTGACATGTATATATATATGCTGTTAAGTTGCAAGACCACATTTGGATTGAGTTGGGGTGTTACAACCGGTATCAGGTTGAAACCATGGAGGTGAAGCTAGTTGTGAGTCGGTGGAAGTGATGAATAGTTTTGAAACCATTACAACGGACGAGCAATGGTACTAAGTGACCGGTATGACGTTTGTAGTGTGTGTTTGGTAGTTGTCTAAGGGCCGCCAGATATGTGTAGTCAGGTCAGGGAAGAGTACCCCTTTGGGAGCCTGAGGATTCTCTAGAGGTGCAAATGAATTTGATCAGAACCAAAGGACCGTTGAGCCAGAAAGCGTAAGTGCTCAATGTCATGATGGGCGTGAACCAGAGAGCGCAAGTGTTCAAACGTGACCGGTACCTAAGGGATCACTCGATATGGGGTAGGACTTAGTGTATAATTGTCTGCGGATGGACCCCCATTGAGAGATTGGACAATGATATTTTTGGTTGCTATGCATGCTTGACATGTTGTTTGGATGTGTGGTATGTATTGAGTAAGACTTTTGGAGTCTGACAGGTTATAGAGAGAATATAACCTTAGCATTAAGTACCTTGGTGACTAACAATCTTAGACTCACTAACTTTGTGGGAAAAGTTCTTTAAGGGGGTAGGTTGAAATACCCCGAACTTAATTAGGGTGATTAAATTACTCTAATACAATATTGAGGGCTTATTAGTGCCTAATGAACCTTGGTAAAGAAAATAAATCCAAAAGAAAAGAAAACTTAAAAATGAAAAACACTAAAATGAGCATTAAGTGACCGTAGGAGGATGAAATACCCCCAACTTAGATATGGTGTTTAAGTGATAAGCTAAGATATAAGGAGGCTAAATAATGCCTTAGAAACATTAAGAAACACTTTTAATCAAAGAAAACATAAGGAAACACCAAAAGAGCAGTTTAAGCAAAAACGTGCTCTCAGCTTGGAGAGACTTGGGTGAGCACCAAATATCATTCTAAGACCTTAGCAATATCCTAATGGTAATTGTAAGTCAATTACCAAAGGCAACCAAGCTCAAAAACAAGTTAAAACACAAATTGTGCTTTAAGGACTCTTAAAGCACATTTTTGAAAAATTGTCTTAGAAAGGGGTTTTAAGTGGTTAAATACTCATTATTACTTCTTAATTAATTTGTGTACTAATTTGTATCACATTAGGAAGTCTAAATCAATGGGAAATCAAAAATTTCACAATTACGTGCACTAGTTTGTGAATAGTAATCAAATAGTGCCTAGTTTAGTCTTTAGTCAATTAAGTTTAGTTATTTGGTCAAACAAGACCATGACTAGTTTAATTAAAGGGGGTGGCCGGTTTTTAAGGTGATGATTCACCACATGATCAAATAAGAAAAGAAAATAAGAGATAAAGTAAAGGTTACTATTTACTTTAAGGAAACAAATACTTCACCTTTACTTACCTCTCTCCTCATCTCTTCATTCTCTTCTTTTCCCACCGGTTTCACCATCTTCTTCCCTTCTCCATTCATGTAGAAGACAACCCCATGATAGCTCCATCTTCACTTGCTTGCCAAACACACATCTTAGCTCCAAAATCAAAACTAAACACATATTCTTCTTATTCTAGTAGCTCAAGCTCCTTCTTTCTATCATTTCAAAACTTCAAGAGATTTGATTTGGTGCCAAGCCAAACCGCCATTAGAGGAGGAAACTCAAGCTTGGAGACTCCATTAGCTTCTCCATTCTCTTAAGGTAAAGAATATGTAAGAAAAATCAAGTTCCCATTATTTCTTCACATGTTCGAAAATCTATACTCATGGGGCTTCATGTTTATGCCTTGTTCTAGCTTGTTTTCTATTCTCCAAGGGATAGATGAGGTCCTTCTTGCTTCATATCCAATCCCATTCTAAGACTCCAAGGTGAAACAATCAATTTAATACCTTAAGCACATTTTTAACCTAGGGTTTGTTCCTTAAGGTTAATGTATTATCTAGCACTCATTAGAGTCATTGGATATTGGTTAGAACATTGACAAGGAGTTTAAGTGGTGACCGAGATTGTTCAAGGAAAAAGGCTAAGGAGGAAAGTTTGTGAGCTTGTAAAAGAACAAGGTAAATTACTTACCTTAATGTGTTTTATTGTTTAAGGGGATGGGATTTAGATATGTGATGAGTTTAGTGTAGAGTTTACATTGGGAAAGGTTTATAAAACCTAGGAGAAAGAACATTATTATACTTGTGAACTTGTGACTAAGGAGCAAATGAGAAAAAGAAGATAGTTTAAGAATGACAAGGTGAATTATAAAAGAATTTATATTGCAATGGGAGCCTTGTTGTGTGTATTTGCAGGTCAAAGGCTATATATATTGAGGAAATTCAGTGTTTAAGATTTATGCATTTAAGGGCCTAAGTGCCAAGCAATTTAAGTTTATGCACTATATTGTGATGTAGTGTAGTTTTGGTGTATGATGTGTGCTAAGGAGGTTTAATGAGAATTTGATTGTTGATAGCTATTTGGTGGTGAAAACTAATGTTTTTGGTGTAACAATATACTAGAGAACCTATGGCAAAATTTAGTGAAGAACCTAAGAGTTTAAGATGTGTAAGGAGATTTCATGACTAAGGAAGCATTAGGAAACTTTAGGAGTTGTTTTGATGAAAAAGAGTGAGTTTAAGGTGTTTTTATGAGTTAGAATGACTTAGGCATCATCATGGAGGATTTAGGAATCAAATGAATGTCTTGGGATATACTTGTGTATTTAGGACTTAGGCAAATATTGGTAAACAAGTAGGAAGGAAATAATGTGTTGAAAGAATGAGGCATAACTTGTGAAGGAACTCTAAGTAGTTGCATAAAGGAATTTTAGATGGTGAGAGATGCTTGGGAGATGATGTTATAGTGGTGAGGGAACATTTTGGCATAGTGGTTATAATAGGTATGAACCACCACTTAGAAGCCTAGTGAAAAACATTACAAGTGTTGGCATTATTACAAGAAATGCATAATGACTAAGATGGATATTGATGAGTGATTTAAGGAGTTTAGTGGAGGGCTTAAGGTGTATTTTAAGTGCCCAAATGAGGTTAAAACATGCTAAGATATATGGGGTGAAGTTTGGAGTCAAACGGGAATTTAGAAACAAAGGTCTGGAGCCAACCGACCTTAGGGACCGGACCTGCAAGGTCGGTCGAGCTCAGTTTACACTACCAGAAATAGTTTTCTGGAATGGACCGACCTTGGGGACCGGACTTGCAAGGTCAGTCGGGATTGTATTTTGTGTACGAATTGAGTCTCTGGAATCGACCGAACTTGGGACCGACCTTGACAAGGTCGGTCGGGCCTAAATTTTCCACGGGGAAAACTCTCGGGAATGGACCGACCTTGGGGACCGGACTTGCAAGGTCGGTTGGGGTAAAAACTTTCAACGGTAATACGTCCTGGAATGGACCGACCTTGGGTAAGGTGTCGGTCGGTAGGTCGGTCGAGCCAAATAAAAAAGAAATTTTAAATTCTAAAGATGTTAATTGGTTATAAGGTATGTCAT
Source organism: Limonium bicolor (assembly GCA_023374045.1). Lineage (NCBI taxonomy): Eukaryota > Viridiplantae > Streptophyta > Magnoliopsida > Caryophyllales > Plumbaginaceae > Limonium > Limonium bicolor. The sequence continues at coordinate 82,605,425 of CM041779.1, read as the reverse complement.
TAGTAGGGTAATGATGATTAGGAACTTAAGGGCCTAAGGGATTAAGTTAAGTTAAGTATAAACCTTAATGTTTAAAGTTAAGTTTATAAGGTTAAGTGGTAAGGACTTAAGAGAGTATTGGATGGGAATTTTTAGGGACTAAATGAGTCAAGTAAGGTGTAAATAACTAATGACCTAAAAATGAATGAATGTTTTAGGTTTGTGAATTGGGACCCCGGAGAAGGTTAAACAAACGACAGTCGACGGTGAACGGTACAGTCTTTCTTGTGACCTGCTTGCTAACGAGGTGTCCCTCGGCTTGTATGCTATCTGTTTATTTTCTATGACTAAGACAAGATAAAGCATGCAACCGGTTTTACTTGTTCTCGTTGTGAATGTGTTTTCTTTACACTAACCCACGAGACTTGAGATTGTTACTAACTAAGTTTAGTACTTGTTAAGTTAAGGAAAGGAGTTAAGTATTGGTATCTATTGGTTAATACCCGTTAAGGTTTAACTAACACATGGTTTGTAAGATTTTCACTAACTGGAATTTAAGGGGAGAGTGAGGAACCCGGGACTGACTCCGGTCATGCATGCTAAGGAAAGGGGGGTCAGTATCTGAATCAGATCCGCCCTCCGCTTAAGGACTTGTCTTCGGACTTGTTGCCTAGGGTCGGTTGCCGGCTCAGCTACACTGGACTCCCATCCAAGGTAGGTGGCATTAAGATGGCGGTAGGATCACCTAAATCCTAAGTTTAAGATAAGATACAACCATTTCCATTCTAGAAACGGTTGTATACTGAGATTAAGATAAGGATAAGACTGAGGTAAGTTAAGGTGAACTGAGGTTAAGTGGAATCAGATCTGAAGGAGGTTATTACTAACCCACTTGGTAAGGGAACGCTTGGGTCGTTCATTTTGTGTGAACTATGTATGTTCATCTGTGGATGGTTGTTTATTGCACTTCATATTATGTTTTGTATCTAATCAATTTCCATGCTATCGGCAATTAGTCGTCGTAGCCCCGTTAGCTTGGGGGCCACGAGAGAGTCGTACCAGCATTCGTGCTGACCCCCTTTGGGGGCTGTTTTTACACTTGCAGGTAAGCGGCCCATGAAGTCACACCACGAGAGTAGGAGCGGGTAGCCCCCTAGGTGGGACTTTATTTTGAGTACGGGTTGCGCCTGTGCACCCGTCTGTTGATAGTTAAACCTGAGAAACGTTACGTGATTTTAAAGATACTTATAACTCGGTTGGTGTATGTAAGTTGGATATTCGGTTGTAAATGTTTAAGAAACAGTATTTCTTGTTGATTAGACCGTGGCAAGGTCCTGGAGTTGGTTTACTTCCGCTGCGATGTTTAAGTATTAATTGTTAAGTTTACGGTGACCACGATTGGCTTAGGACGGGGTGTTACAGAGGAATACGACCTCGACAAGGGTTTTAGGTGAATTTAAAAGGCTTAATAAGGCCTAATTAATATAGGGGAACAATTCCCGGAGAAAACGGATCCAAATAATGTATTAAAACGCTAATAAAGCTTTAGCACACGTTTTTCAAAAAAATCTGAAAATGTGAATTTGAGTGGTCAAATGAACTCGTAAAAATTATAGTTCATTAAATAACTATAAATAAACATTAATGGGAGCTTAATAACCATTAAAATTAAAGAAACGAGAAAATTTCAGAAAACGGGTCAGTTAGTGAATAGTGCTAAACCGGGTATATTAACGAGCGTTTTCTGTAGAAAACGAAAAACGCTCAAAGCTTGTATACTGTATGGGGCAGGTTTTATAAGGGAAATCTGCCTCTCACAGAACTAGCTAGTTATTAAAAAGGAAAGAGCCAAAAAGCAAAAGGGTATTTATTCCCTTTTCCCTCTCTCCTCCTCATTTTCTTTTCCTTCTTCTCTTTCCTCCTTTTCCCCTTCCTTGCCGATTTCCCCCCTCTCCCTATGGTTTCTGCCGATTTTGAAGCTCCTCACCAAGCTTCCATGGCTACTCCACTTCTCCTACCTACATGCTCTAGCTTCATTAAAGCTCCAATCACAAAAATAATCACATATTCTTCATCTCCTCATCATTCTCTATCATACTCTCTTTTCAAAATACAAAATGAAGAACTTCATCTCCATGGATTTTCCCCATTTGAAGAGAAAATGACATCAAAAGGAAGCTTGGAGTCTCCTCTTTCAAACAAGGTAAAACTCTCCAAGTAAAACCCACTTTCCGCCCATCTCTTGGTGTAGTCGATTTTCTCCCCATTGTGATGCCTTGTTTTTCCTCTTGTTTTTGAGCTTCATTTCAACCCACCAATGGTGGTGGAACCATCTTCTTGATTCAAGGGTGAAAAACCCTCCTAAAGCTCCAAAGGTAAAAACCTAGCTTTGTGTTTTAACCCCTTAATTTGAATTAGAATTTTTCTAAGGGTTAGAAGTATAATACTCTTGAATGTTGGGATGGGGTTTGGCAACTCCATTGCCCATTTGACCGAATTGAGGAAGAGGAGAGGAGAAGACTTGTAATGGGAACTCATGAGGATTTAAGGTAAGAAACTACCTCAATGGCTGTATTAATTGCTTTTAGAATTTAGGTTGGGGAAATAAAAGATGAGATAAAATCTGGAGCAATAATGTGCTTGATTGTGGTTAGTAAGAGTTTGTGAAATTTTGTTTGAATTAAGGGCCTTAGAGCTATGCACTTTATGTTTAGTGCTTATGTTGTTGTAGATGGACTTTGAGGATATATTATCTTCTGGTAGGACCCTTCATGGGTGTGACTAGCTTAGGATTGATTTTGGTGATAATGGGTGAGAATGGATGGGTTAGGTTTATGGGGAGGTTATGGTAAAATTTTAGTAGGAAATGATGTTTGTAGGTGATCACTTGGTAAGTGGGGGAAACTTAAGTGTTCATTTGGGTTGAGTAGAGTTGATTTATGACCTTGGAATGGTAAATGGAGAATGGATTGGGGAGAGACAAAAATCTGTAGCAAAAGGGTGTTATAGTGCTTTGGATTAACTAGAAAAGAGTTAGTGCTTATAACTTGTGAAACAAGGAGTGAACTTAGGTTTTAGAAGTGCATTTGTCTAGGAATGATTTGGGATGGCCATTAAGTGATTTGGTGAGATTGGTAGGAGGGAGAAAACATCAAAAGGAAATAGAAATGCACAAGGGTGCAAAATTCAAGGATACGAAAATTGAATTTGTTGAATTTGAGCAAGAATTGGGTAGTGGATTAAACCAAAGATCTGGAGAGGTTTAGAGCATGTTTTAAGGTGTTTAATTATGTAGAAAACTTGTGGAAAGATTAGGGAAAGTTTGAGAGTGGATTAAGGGTGGATTTGGGGCTTAAAATGTACCTTAATAACAGTTTTAAGCAGGGTCAGGGACTTAGGAGAGGAACCAAGTCTCGGACCGCATCAAAAAAAGCCCGAGACTGAAAACAGCAAGTGGTCCGGGATCTAGGTCCAGAACCAAGTCCCAGACCAGTGTAGGAAATCAGGCCGAGAGTTATTTAATGTATTGGTCCGGACTTTGGGTCCGGACCAAGTCCCGGACCACCCTTAGAATTCAACCGTGAGTGTTTTAAAGGGCTTTAAACATGGGGAATTGAATGGTATTCGTTTTAGATGATGTTTAGGAGTTGTTTGGTGAACTTTTAAGGTCCTAAGAAGTGTAACAAGTTTGAGAAGTGATTGAGTAAGTTGAGGAACTAAGTACATTAAGTTAAACCGAAATAACGGGATAACGGGGTAAGTACGAGAGTAGCAATTATGTACGTACCGTAACACCTTAATATTAATAGAACCATTTGACATGTAATCAGTGGCTCAAGAGTAAGACTCGAGGGACAAGTGTGAACCGAGGAACATGAGAACACCCGTTAAAGTTAACCCCGGTGAAAGGTATGATTTTCTCATGCTCTGTATCCTAACTTGGTTACTCTGATTTGTGTGCTTGTTTGATTGTGTGATCACCTAACAAGATATATGCACGAGTAAGATTGTTTGAACTCTCTTGTGCTGTGTGTGTATTGTTGTGTGGTTGGATTGTTCACTAAACTGAAGTTTGTATAATTCATGAAATATGTGAACTGGGAATGAATTGTTTGAATGATGAGTGTGTATTATAGATCGACTCATAGTTGAGTCTTGTTTGATTTGAGACTCGAAGAAAGAGTCAAGTTGTGAGTTAACGAAAATAGGGAAACCCACTAAAACTATCGAACCAAGAAACGATAACACAAACTACGAACTCACTAGAACGTGAGAGAATTGTGCGGGAATTAGTAAACTCCCAATAACGGTAGAGAACCGAATTGACTGAATCCACAGAACTAGTAAGGGTGAAAGTATTAAGTAACCTCAATTTAGAGGATTGATGAGTGTTCAAACTTGAACCTTGAGAGAAATAAAGTATGGTAAGGGATCACCAAACCCCATAGAAAGATAGTAGAACCCCAATGAGAGGAACCGACATTGCTGGAAAAAAATGAATAAACAACGTTTTTATTTGTCTTGTGGAACGATTTATACCGTTTTTTATGCCAGCAAAGCAAATGGTCGAGCCTCTTAAAGAACGTGTTATAAGTGTTTTTTATACATTAATTTAAAAGAACGCTCATCGCTAAAGCGTTTTTTAAGTTGTGTAAGGCGGCGGGAATCTACGAGGCATAAAGAACGCTTTCACCTTGAAGCGTTCTTTATGTCAGAGTATAAAAAACGCTTGTTTAATATAAGCGTTCTTTATGAAGCTTTATAAAGAGCGCTTATATTGATAAGCGTTCTTTCTGACATTTGGCGCGAGAGTATTAGAAACGCTTATAATATAAGCGTTTCTTATATGGTTCTTTTTTTATATATTTTTATTTTTTATACAATTTATTACCCTGCTCATAACACAAAATTAAAATCACAAAATCATTCAAAACCTGTTTGCATTATATATACCAGATCAACCAAACTGGTGAATTTTAATTAATAGATCAACAACAGTACTTTGTTTGCATTAATATTATACCAGCGCACATACGCTTAAGTGTAGTATCGATCAACTACAAAAACATTTGTAACTATCTAGTTAACCAAACTACTAAAAATGGTTCAAGTTCGATCTTAACATGTACAATACAACCATTTGAAAAAGAAAAGATAGATGACTCATGACTTCTTATGATCAATTTAGTGCTTTCAACACATGTGTGCGCGCTCTCCTTGACAAACTTGAGATCGGCTTGCGAATAACTATTGAGAAGAAATCAACAAGCTGCACGCGAGAATTATAAAAGCAATTAAGTACACCATTTAGACTTATCCAAACATGCGCAAATAGTTAAAATCACCAATTCAAAAACAAAAGTACTTATAATACGTACCTGAGAAGAAATTTCCAATTCGCTAAGACAGTTGTTATTGAAATACCCCAAACCCTGATATATTGTTTAAATACTAAACTAAGGTATGTAAAGGCTAAAAAGTTCCTTAGAAACATCAGTGAACAATTTAAACAATAGTAAAATGCAATAAAGCACTAAGACACAGCTTGAGCAAAAACATGCTCTAAGCTTGGAGTAAACTTGGTTAGGACCCAAAGAACCTACCAAGACTTAATAACATTCAATTATGATTTAATAAGGCTAATTAATTTCTCAGGAAACCTTGGTAGACAGTTAAACCAAATAAAACATAAGATATACCTTAAAGTCAATAAGAGCAAAAATGTGCTCTAAGCTTGGGATAAATTTGTATAAGACCTAATGGTAATACCTATACCTTATAAATATGTTAATGAACATATTAATCAATTACTAAAGAAAACCAAGCTTGAAAACAAGTTGAGACACAAAAAGTGCTTTAAGGAGTCTTAAAGCACGTTTTTGAAAAATTGTCTTGTAAATGAGTTTTGAATGGCTATATGTCCATCATTACTATTTAATTAACATGTGTACTATATAGTATCACATTTGGAATTCTATACCAATGGGAAATCAAAAATTTCACATCTATGTGCCTTGTTTTAGTGAATAGTAACTAAAATAAGCTAGTTTGTAACATATGTTGTTATAAGTAATTAAATTGGTCAACAAAGACTATTATACCCCTAGACTACTAATGGGGGCCGGTTTTTATGAGGTGAGTCATCACCTTGTAAGTTAACAAAACAAATAACTAATGATAAAGCAAGTTACTATTTGCTTTATTACATAATATCTTCCAAAAGCAAACTTACCTTCTCATTCTCTTCTTCCTTCTCATTTCACACGGTTCTTCATCTCTCCCAAGCTCCATTCTCGGTTTGCTACAGCCCCATCTCATTCTTCATCTTCTTTCACTTGTAACTTATGATTCCATGCTCCAAAATCAATTTCAAGACTACCTTTGTCTTAGTTACATCAAGCTCTTCATTCCTATCCTTTCAAAATCCCAAGAGCTCCATTTAGGTGCCAAGAGGAATCACCATGGGAGGAGCTTGAGCTCACCTTTTCACATATTATTGTTCTCCTTTGCTTCAAGGTAAGGAAACTCAAAGAAAAATGATGTTTCCTTCATGTTTTGTGTTGTCCAAAAATTCACCTCACAATGGTGTTTTCACCTTGCTTGTTTTAGCTTCATTTGAATCTTCCAAGGGCTAGGAGGAGTCCTCTCTTGATACTCATTCAAGCTCTCTTTCCATTCCAAGGTAAAACAATCATTTTAATACCTTAAGATAATATATGTAACTAGGGTTTACAATGAGAAGAAGCTTAAAGCTTGTATACTCATTATATTATTTGTATAATGTTTAGAAGTTGACAAGCAACTAAAAGCCTTGCCAATTTAGTCAAGGAACCAAGAAAGAAGTTTGTGAGGAAAAGAGGTAAATATGCTATCTCAATGTAGTTAAATGCCTTAGGAAAATGAGCTTGATTTGCTTAATAAAATACCTAAGGAGCCAATGGCAAATGAGCAAGTAAAATGCTCTCAAGGAGTTTATAAAGGGCATATGTATTGTTGAGTGTATTTGCAGGTCAAAGGCAAATACAATGTGGGAAATTCAGTGTTTATGATTTATGCATCTTAAGGGCCTAAGAGCCATGTTATTTAAGGGCCTAAGTGCCAAGCAATTAAGTTTATGCACTATATTGTGATGTAGTGTAAATTTGGTGAAGTTATGTGTGTGAGAATACTCTCGATGGATTTTAGGTGTTCTTGAATGAAATAAGGTAAAACCTAAGTGTTTGGATGTGAGTATATACAAGAGAAGCTATGGCAAAATTTTGAGAATGTGTAAGAAGTTCTAAGTGTTTTAAATAAGTTTTGGTGAAGTAGGAAGTGTTAAAGGTGAACAAGTGTTTTACTAGAGAAGAAAGCATGTATAAGGTGATTTAGAGTGATGATACAAGGATTTGGGTATTATCTTGGAAGTACTAGGAATTCAATGTGGGTTTTTGAGGAATGTATTAAAGTCTTGGGGAAGTTTGTTTAAGGTTTAGGTAATGTTGATATCCAAGGAATAAATGATGTTTAGGTAAAATGTGGACAAGGGGATTTAGTAGTAAGAAAAGATGTTGACAGATGATGCTAAGGTGTAGAGGAAACATCTTGGCATAGTGGTCATTATAGGTGAGATACCACCTAGAAAACCAAATGAAAAATGTACAAGTATTAAGAGATTTTGTAAGGATTTTGTGGAATGATAAAGATAGTTTTGGTGGGTGATTTAAGGAATTTAGTACATGGCTAAAGATGTGTTTTAAGTGCCCAAATTAGGTTAGGACATATTAGGATATATGAGGTGAAGTTTGGAGTTAAATGGGCAATGGAAAATAAGGGTCTGGAGCAGACCGACCTTGCGACCGAACTTGCCAAGGTCGGTCGAGCCCAGTTTACCCTGCGAGAATTGGTTTCTGGAATGGACCGACCTTAGGGACCGGACTTGCAAGGTCGGTCGGGCTTGTATTTTGTGTACGAATTAAGTTTCTGGAATCGACCGAACATGGGACCGGACTTGGCAAGTTCGGTCGGGCCTGGATTTTCAAAGGGAAGAAACTCTCGGGAATGGACCGAACATGCGACCGAACTTACAAGGTCGGTCGGAGTAGAAATTTTGACGGTAAAGTGTTCTGGAATGGACCGATCTTGTGCAAGGTCGGTCAGTAAGGTCGGTCAGACCAAAAACATTGTTTAAGGTTATAAAATGATATGTAATGATGGGGATTGATTAGTAACGATGTTATAAGGTTGTTCAAGACATGTTAGGTGAGTTATAATGACAATTTAGTGAGGGAAAAGATGTATTAAAATGTAAAAGTAAAACAAGTTAAAAAGTGAAGTTATGTAACTAAGTTAACGGGGAAAGGTTATAAGCATTAGACTTTAAACAATCATGATACCCCGATGTTAATAAAAATACATGTAATGTTATCAGTTGTTCGAGGATTGCTCGAGGAACATAAGTGGACACGATAAAGTGGACTCCGGTGACAGGTATGGTTTTCTTGCAACCTGTGTCCTACCGGATTACACCGGCTTGTATGCCAATGTGTTTTTCTGTGTGTTTGCCACGTTATAAGATAAATCATGAAACGAGTTCACAGTCGTTACTGTTGTTGTATGTCTACGTGCCGATACCGGTAACCTCGAATGCGCTTGAAGGGCTAGTTAACCACTATTAGGTAAACGTAAGAGAACGGTATCCGGTGATAACGTTTCCGACTTAAGGAACGTTCTAACCACGGCTATGCGTGAGTTAGTTTTGTGATGTTTGTGTGTGGATGTATGACTCTCCCTTCCCTTGTGTGTGTGTCTAACAATACTTAACCCAATGTTGTGATTGTCTAATTAAGTTCAATGATGAACTTCTAACAAGTGCTAACGGGGGAAGTGAGGAGTCCGGTCTGTTCCGGCCACGCGTGTGAGTATGGGGGTCGTTGTCATATCAGGTTCGATCCTCTCTGTATGTTATGGTTGTTTTCCAATTTGGTTCCCAACCTTCCCTTTAGCTTAACCAAGGCTATTTACTGACTCACGTCGGGCCACAGGGGCATACTATGTTATGTTTGTACGGTGTGCTTGGATCACTATATCCGAGACACCTTATGTTAAGTTATCCGTTCATTTAACGAGACGGTGACGAGTTATGTAATGAGCTTATCATGAGACTGGCAACATTCTCTAGGCTACAAGTGAACTGACTATGTTTGGGCCGGTTCATAAGGGGAACCGTACCCGTTATGTTATGTATTGTTGTTATGATGCAATATCTATTGCGATGTTATTATGTGCACGTTGAAACGTGAAAAGTGTTGTTATGTGTTGTTATGTGATGAATGTTATATGTTGTAAAATGTGGAGTATGTGGATCATGGAAATGAATCCCAGTTGTGATAAGAGGCGTTTAAGGATAACCCGATTAATGGGTAGTTGTCATCTATTAAGGAAGTAGCTCCATTAGAGGAGAAACACTCTAGGGGTAATGAACACCATGAGTGACTTATCAAAAGAGGATGTGTTATCTGTTTGTTGAGCCCTCGAGGCGAAATGTTATGTGTTGTGTGTTTACAGTTGCATGCATGATTTAAACATAATCAACCGCATGCTAAGACTGTAACACCCCTAAAACCGGCCTAAGAGTTAAGGGTATTACACGCCGCGTATTACTACCAATAACGCAAGGCTCTAAACGATCAAAAACAATAAAGGCCCAAAACAGAGTTCACTTAACATTGTAAACCAAAGTATTCAAATACAGCGGAAGTAAACGGATTCCAAATACATATCCGAATCAGAAATTCAAAACAGAGGAAGGCCCGAAGGCTACAATGTCATAACAGAAGTTTAAACAGTCAAATGAGCTAAGCACTACAGCTCCAGAACTCAAGATGATCCTCGCTGATCAATCTGCAAAAAGGGTTAGAAGTAGGGGAATGAGCACACAACTATGCCCAGTAAGCAGCGACCGTCATCAGCAAGGTCGCTCAAAACAATTGAAATCAGAAGAAGAGAAGATAAACACCTTATGCACAATTCTCAGATAGTCAGAAGCTTTCAGAAACAGAAGCAGAGTGGAACACAAGGGATTCCCATTTCAGAAACAGTCAGAGCACTTAACAGAAAGGGGACAAAACACAATGCACACACTCAGAAGGGTCGAAGACCCATAGACCATACCAGGTCTCTCGGCAACGCAGAAATGACTCGAAAGAGCCAAAGGGTTCGTCAACCCCCACAGAACAGAAAGGGAATGACCCACACTCAGAACGACGTCTACATGGTATACCACGGAATAGCTCGACCCAGCCATTCACGGCTCAGAAACAATGTGTAATGTCCCAAAACAGAAAGGTTGCTTAAACAGAAGCAAAGTTGCATATAAATATGCCAAAACACTCATAAATCAGTAGTACAGAACATAAGGAATCCAATGCCGCAGACGGCGCTCAAATCGGAGTTCAAACGAAGAAGTTACGTTGAAAACAGAGGGGTGTCCGAACTTGTGTCCGGACGTCGAAGTTCGGACACAAGTCGAGACTCAGAAACCAGAGAAAGCCAAATGTCCGAACTTGTGTCCGGACATCAATGTTCGGACACAAGTCGAGTTGAAATCAGATAGAGGAGTTCAGCATGTCCGAACATCCAAGTTCGGACGGATGTTCGGACAGGTTTTACGGGAAAACACGCGGAGGGTCCGACCTTGTGTCCGGACTTCAAAGTTCGGACACAGGTCGAACTTTAAATCAGAGGGAAGACTTGAGGGTGTGTCCGAACATCCATGTTCGGACAGATGTTCGGACATACCCCGAACTCGCAAATCAGAAAGGCAGAAACGCACTGTCCGAACTTCAAAGCTCGGACGGAAGTTCGGACAGTGCGAAAAATACAGTTCCAGAAGACGAACAGAGGAGAAAAACAACACAAATCAATGCCTCAAAATGCCAATGAAGCACACACACCAAATCAGACATTAAAACAGGAAACCATGGGGGTTTAGCCATTCTAAAACGCAACCAAACAGACATCACAAACAGAAACCACACACGAAACAGAACCGTTGCAATCCCCATGGCTGAACTTCCAAACTGAATCGAGTAACCACCTACCTCAATTAGCAGAAGCAACAACGAACTGAGGCAGCAGGCACAATCCACGCAGCGCAACAATCCGGACAGACCAACAGCCACTGATTATCCAAACCAATTGACACAAAAATCAGAAACTGCAATGAAGAACCCTAGATTATCCAAACCCCAAAATCTGCAACACCAACCTGATTCAAAAGTGAAAGATCTCCACAATCCGCAGCAGTTCCACAGCCCGCACAATCACAACTCAACAGCGATGAAGCCTTCTGATTTAATCAAGAACAACGGCTCAAAATCAGAAAACAGAGAGAAAAGAAAACCATCAACGCAGTCCCGAATTCTTGAATACAAACCTGAACCGATCAGAGAAACGCAGCAACAACACAATCTGATCGCAACAGCAGATCTTGCAAACCCACAGAGGAAGAAGTTGAGAGGAGGAGAGAGGGCAGAGAAACTGTCGATGCTCTGAACGCACGATCGGCTCGATGGAGGAAACTGATCGTGATGTAGGAATAATTAGAAAATGTAAGGGAAAATAAGGAACCCTTCTCCTTATAAATCAGATAATTAATTACCTTAATTAATTAACCGAATGACCTCCTCGTCCTTGACAATTAAAACAATACCGCTGGAGTCCAACTGATAGCAAAGAATAGATAATCCAACTTAGAACAATATTGCAACTGATATAACATAAGGTATGAATTATGCGGGTTATAACATCACCTCCCCCTTAAAAGAATCTCGTCCTCGAGATTAACTCACCTTACTGCTCGAACAGGGAGGGAAACTTGGCACGCAGCTCATCTTCGAGCTCCCACGTAGCTTCACTCTCTAACTGATCAGACCACTGGACCTTCACCATAGGCAGGGTCTTACTACGAAGCTGACGGACGTCCCTGGCTAGAATGCGAGTAGGCACCGCCTCGAAACTGCAATCCTCTCTCAACTGAAGCTGGCTGTAGTCGATCACATGAGACGGATCATGCAGATACTTCCTCAACATAGACACATGGAAAACTCCGTGGACAGCAGACAAAGCAGGTGGCAAAGCCAAACGGTAAGCCACAGGGCCAATCCTCTCCAGAATCTCAAACGGTCCAACGAACCTTGGGCTAAGCTTCCCACGCTTCCCAAACCGGACCACGCCTCTGACCGGCGACACTCGCAGATAGACATGATCTCCCACCTCAAACTCAAGCGGCCTGCGCCTCTGATCTGCATAGCACTTCTGTCTGCTCTGAGCAACAAGCAAACGCTCCCGAATCGTCCTGATCTTCTCTACGCAGCACTGCATCGTCTGGCACACATACACGGCCTCTGAAACGCAGACACCCATCACTGGAGACACTGAAGTCTGAACCCTGATCTGAAGACAGCCCCTCTTTGATCCGACACAAGGCTGAATCTGCCTCCTGACCAACCCGGATCCTGTCGACCAACGAAGACTGCACCTGAAGCGCTGCTATCACACTGGCACTGGCTGGTCTGACTACCCAAACTCCCATACGCTGAAGCTCTAAGGCGGACCTCTGAACTCCTGACAAGGCACAAGCTACGCCCGGAGCACCTCTCCGGCTCAATGCGTCTGCTACAACATTCGCTCTACCCGGGTGGTAGAGGATCTCTAAATCGTAGTCATGAAGTAGCTCCAACCACCTCCTCTGTCTCAAGTTCAGCTCCTTCTGAGTGAACAAATACTTGAGGCTCTTGTGGTCAGTGTAAACCTTACACGACGCTCCATATAAATAATGTCTCCAAATCTTCAGCGCGAACACTACAGCTGCCAACTCCAGATCGTGGGTAGGGTAGTTCTTCTCATAGGGCTTAAGCTGTCGAGCCATAAGCCACTACCTTACCCTGCTGCATCAAAACACATCCCAGTCCCTTATGGGACGCATCACAGAAGACCTCGAACCCCTCGGTCCCAGAAGGCAAAGTCAGAATCGGTGCCGTCGTCAGTCTCTTCTTAATCTCCTGGAAACTCTGCTCGCAAGCCTCGCTCCACTCATACTTGATCTCCTTCCTCAACAGACGGGTCAGCGGGGATACAATCTTAGAGAACCCCTCAACGAACTTCCTGTAGTACCCAGCTAACCCAAGGAAACTGCGAATCTCAGCAACATTCGTGGGCCTCGCCCACTCCATCACAGCTCTAATCTTCTCAGGATCTACTGAGATACCGTCCTTCGAGACCACATGTCCCAGGAATACTACGCGATCAAGCCAGAAGTCACACTTCTTCAACTTAGCATACAACTCATGATCCTTCAGCGTCTGCAAAACAATCCTCAGATGCTCCTCATGCTCCTCTGCGCTCCTGGAGTACACCAAGATATCATCTATGAAGACCACTACGAACTGATCCAAATAGGGTTTGAAAACCCGGTTCATCATATCCATGAATACTGACGGAGCATTAGTCAAACCAAACGGCATGACTAGGAACTCGTAATGACCATAACGAGTCCTAAAAGCGGACTTAGGCACATCCTCGGCCTTAATCCTCAACTGATGGTAGCCTGAACGAAGATCTATCTTCGAGAACACTGTGGCCCCCGCCAACTGGTCAAACAAATCGTCGATGCGCGGAAGGGGATAGCGATTCTTGATGGTCACCTTGTTCAGCTCCCTGTAGTCGATGCACAAACGGAAGGTCCCATCCTTCTTCTTCACAAACAGCACTGGCGCTCCCCAAGGCGAAACACTAGGGCGTATGAAGCCCTTATCCAACAGCTCCTGAAGCTGGACCTTCAGCTCCTACAACTCCGCCGGACTCATACGGTAAGGGGCCCTAGAGATGGGCTGAGTCTCTGGCGCTAAATCGATGGTGAACTCCACCTCTCGCACTGGTGGGAGTCCGGGCACGTCGTCCTGGAAGACCTCAGGAAACTCTCTGACAATCGGGATGCTCTCCAAGCTAGATCCCTCACGCACCTCTGGCAGATAACATAAGAAGCCCTGACAGCCCTTCCTCAAGAACTGGCTGCCTGCATCGCTGACACAATCACCGGTGCACATGGAACTGCATTCCCAGAGAAGGCAAAACGAGACCCGCCTGGCAGATCAAATACTACTCTCCTCGCTGCACAATCTATATGGGCATGGTGCTCTGCTAGCCAATCCATGCCCAGAATCACATCAAAACAGGTCATCCGCATCGGGATGAGGTCAGCAAAGAAAGTCTTGTCCCTAACTACTATGGGACAAGCCTTACACACAGAATCCAGCACACAAGGGGCAACCCCACCTAATGGACTACTCACACACAAGTCTACCTCACTAGGCACAGCAGTCAGTCCAAGGTCACCCAACAAATCACAGCAGATAAGGAGTGCGTAGCTCCAGAATCAAACAGACAAAACACATCTCGAGAATGGATCTGGAGAATACCTGAGATGACGCGATCACCCGCTCGATCACGCTCTCCAGCCATAGCATAAACCCGGGCCTGAGTCTGAGGCTTCTTCTGGTCGGACCTCGCCCCTGAGTCTGAGCCGGTACCTCTATCCCCTGAGCCTCTACTGGACGCCTGAGGGCACTGAGCAATCCGGTGCTCCATCGACCCGCACTTAAAGCAGGCACCGGTCTTCTTGTAGCACTCCCTACCAGGATGGGAGTGGCCACAAGACCCACACTTCGTCCCAGCTGACGAAGATGAAGAAGCTCCCCGGCGATCTCCATAAGTCTGCTTCTTCTGAGGAGGAGCAGACTCCTTCTTCTGAGGCTCCTCAGCACGCCTCTTCCCTTTATGGTCCTTGCCCGCCTGTCTGCCCCTGATGTCCGCCTCTACCAGCAAGGCGACATCCGCCACATCCCTGAAGGTCCGATGACGAAGAGGTGTCACCGCCGACCTGATGTCTGGCCTCAAACCGCTCTCGAACTTACGAGCCTTCCTGTGCTCATCCGGCTCTGGGGCATACTTCGACAGCGTCACAAACTTCCTCACATACTCTTCTACCGACATATCTCTCCCCTGGCGCAGCCGGTTATACTCGTTGATCTTCTGGTCCTTGTACACATCCGGATAGAACTGCTTGTTGAACTCCAAGCAGAACTGATCCCAGGTCCAAGGCTGGGGATGCCTACCCATCACCATGCGCCACCACTCCTTCGCCTCCCCCTTGAAGAGGAACGTGGCGAAGTCCACCTTCTGGTCATCCTCCGACCCCATCACTCTCAGCAGGTCCTCGACCTCTGTAATCCAGTGGCTCGCCTCCTGAGGGTCACCACAGCCATCAAAGGATGGAGGCTTTAGCTTCATGAACTCCTGGAGTGCTCGGACTCGGCCTCCCACGGCATTCGCTCCTGCTGGGCCAGCACCACCAGCTCCTCCACCAGCTCCCCCAGCAGCTGCAGCCATCGTCTGCATCAACTGCGTCACAAACTGCTGCACTACATCCGCAGCATCTCCCTGAGGGGTCACTGGTGTCCTACGAGGAGCCATTCTGAGATACACAAATCCAAAACTTGTCAGAACTGACTCAGACTTCAAACAACTGTCACAACTGAACCTCGCACAAGCAAACACACCCACAGACACCAAAGAAAGCCAAACCTGGCTCTGATACCACTAAATGTAACACCCCTAAAACCGGCCTAAGAGTTAAGGGTATTACACGCCGCGTATTACTACCAATAACGCAAGGCTCTAAACGATCAAAAACAATAAAGGCCCAAAACAGAGTTCACTTAACATTGTAAACCAAAGTATTCAAATACAGCGGAAGTAAACGGATTCCAAATACATATCCGAATCAGAAATTCAAAACAGAGGAAGGCCCGAAGGCTACAATGTCATAACAGAAGTTTAAACAGTCAAATGAGCTAAGCACTACAGCTCCAGAACTCAAGATGATCCTCGCTGATCAATCTGCAAAAAGGGTTAGAAGTAGGGGAATGAGCACACAACTATGCCCAGTAAGCAGCGACCGTCATCAGCAAGGTCGCTCAAAACAATTGAAATCAGAAGAAGAGAAGATAAACACCTTATGCACAATTCTCAGATAGTCAGAAGCTTTCAGAAACAGAAGCAGAGTGGAACACAAGGGATTCCCATTTCAGAAACAGTCAGAGCACTTAACAGAAAGGGGACAAAACACAATGCACACACTCAGAAGGGTCGAAGACCCATAGACCATACCAGGTCTCTCGGCAACGCAGAAATGACTCGAAAGAGCCAAAGGGTTCGTCAACCCCACAGAACAGAAAGGGAATGACCCACACTCAGAACGACGTCTACATGGTATACCACGGAATAGCTCGACCCAGCCATTCACGGCTCAGAAACAATGTGTAATGTCCCAAAACAGAAAGGTTGCTTAAACAGAAGCAAAGTTGCATATAAATATGCCAAAACACTCATAAATCAGTAGTACAGAACATAAGGAATCCAATGCCGTAGACGGCGCTCAAATCGGAGTTCAAACGAAGAAGTTACGTTGAAAACAGAGGGGTGTCCGAACTTGTGTCCGGACGTCGAAGTTCGGACACAAGTCGAGACTCAGAAACCAGAGAAAGCCAAATGTCCGAACTTGTGTCCGGACATCAATGTTCGGACACAAGTCGAGTTGAAATCAGATAGAGGAGTTCAGCATGTCCGAACATCCAAGTTCGGACGGATGTTCGGACAGGTTTTACGAAAACACGCGGAGGTCCGACCTTGTGTCCGGACTTCAAGTTCGGACACAGGTCGAACTTTAAATCAGAGGGAAGACTTGAGGGTGTGTCCGAACATCCATGTTCGGACAGATGTTCGGACATACCCCGAACTCGCAAATCAGAAAGGCAGAAACGCACTGTCCGAACTTCAAAGCTCGGACGGAAGTTCGGACAGTGCGAAAAATACAGTTCCAGAAGACGAACAGAGGAGAAAAACAACACAAATCAATGCCTCAAAATGCCAATGACACACACACCAAATCAGACATTAAAACAGGAAACCATGGGGGTTTAGCCATTCTAAAACGCAACCAAACAGACATCACAAACAAAAACCACACACGAACGAACCGTTGCAATCCCCATGGCTGAACTTCCAAACTGAATCGAGTAACCACCTACCTCAATTAGCAGAAGCAACAACGAACTGAGGCAGCAGGCACAATCCACGCAGCGCAACAATCCGGACAGACCAACAGCCACTGATTATCCAAACCAATTGACACAAAAATCAGAAACTGCAATGAAGAACCCTAGATTATCCAAACCCCAAAATCTGCAACACCAACCTGATTCAAAAGTGAAAGATCTCCACAATCCGCAGCAGTTCCACAGCCCGCACAATCACAACTCAACAGCGATGAAGCCTTCTGATTTAATCAAGAACAACGGCTCAAAATCAGAAAACAGAGAGAAAAGAAAACCATCAACGCAGTCCCGAATTCTTGAATACAAACCTGAACCGATCAGAGAAACGCAGCAACAACACAATCTGATCGCAACAGCAGATCTTGCAAACCCACAGAGGAAGAAGTTGAGAGGAGGAGAGAGGGCAGAGAAACTGTCGATGCTCTGAACGCACGATCGGCTCGATGGAGGAAACTGATCGTGATGTAGGAATAATTAGAAAATGTAAGGGAAAATAAGGAACCCTTCTCCTTATAAATCAGATAATTAATTACCTTAATTAATTAACCGAATGACCTCCTCGTCCTTGACAATTAAAACAATACCGCCGGAGTCCAACTGATAGCAAAGAATAGATAATCCAACTTAGAACAATATTGCAACTGATATAACATAAGGTATGAATTATGCGGGTTATAACAAAGACGACAATTAGTTGTGCGTGGCCCGGTAGCATGTGGGCTGCGGGATTACCATACCAGCAACGGTGCTGAGCCCCTTGGGGGCCACCCTTTCTCTTCTTTTCCTATTTTCAGGTACAAAGAGCAGGAAGCCGTTCGAGAGTAGGACAGGGTAGTCGTTGTACATGGGTAATCATTTAAGTTGTATATGTACAGTAGGTGTAGTAAGACCGAGATTGTTATCGGCGTCAGTTTGTGAATACTCGGTACAGTTGAAAGGTGTATGTTGTTGTTGTGTTAATGAAAAGGGATAGTAATGTGTAGTCGCTCGGAAATCTAGTCCATCAGACCGGTACAATTGTATATGTAATAGCCTTGTTAGCCACGTGGGTGGTTAGCGGCGTGTAACACCAACGAGTTAAGTAATGTGAAGTAGTGTATTTTCCGCTGCAGAATGTTGTAATGTGTTTGTTGTCGGATGGGGTGTTACAAAAAGTGGTATCAGAGCGAAGTATCACTCTGATGACTGAATTACCGAGCTTAGGAAGTACCGAGTTAGGATTTTAGTACTTTGGGTTAAGGGTTGAGTGATAGCGTGAGAGAGACGCTAGTTAGGTATTACCAGTGTGTACTGGAAACCTACAATATCCATCCCGCCCTCCACAATCCCTGTATATAACTTGGGGAAACAATGCCAGAGAGATGAGAAAGTCCTCTCTTACTCGGGAATACCCGATTTGGCTGTTATTAAATACCTCTAAAGGTACGGAGAACCTGTAATACGGTAGATCCCGAAAACTGGGAATCCCGGAGACGGTTTCCATCTGAACAATGTTAACCGCATTTCATAGCGAAGAATGAAGAATTTTGTGTATAGAAGAATAGAATCTCCGGCAACCTGGGTCGACATGCCGAGCAGTCGAGGATAACCAGCTTGCACCGCACCAACCGTGCAACAGGCAAGAAGTGGATTAATAAAACCCGAGACGAGTGTCTACGGGACCACAGTTGATAAATAATACACCAACGGTATACCAACCGACAAAGGAACTATAACGTAGTGCCCAAACAAGAGACAAGTCTCAGTAACCACGACAAATGCGTGGAACGGGCTGCGGGAAGGATGCAGTACTAAGTAAGAAAAGGGGGTCTCCCAGAATGGGAAACACCCTAGTTAATGATTATCATGTAAAGACAATGAGAAGTCACCTAGAGGAGTTATTATCAAGACAATAAGATCAGTGAGGGCCAACAAGGCCACTGATGACAGTGCGGGTAAGAACAATACCGCAACCGGTAAGTGTTGAACCGATAGCCAGTCAATATGGCGCACTAGCCATGGCAAGTGCTGCTATAACAGGGCTGTTCGGGAAATTTATAACCACTACGAAGTACTTGGTAAAGTACCATGAAGTTAAGTGAGATCATTGTAACCATGCAAGGGCTTAACAGCCTAACCTCTGTAATTGTGAGTACACCAGTCAGCAAGAAGCTAGACTTGGTTAAGGTAAAATGTTGTGAAACCATGAAATTTTCTTTCAAACCCAGATTTATTCAAACTCTTTTCATTTCAAAACCAGATTTTCTTTCAAACCAATATTTATTTCTAACCTTCTTCTAAACCAAACCAGTAAAACCAAGGGCAGTGATAAGAATTCAACAATGGATAAACTTTCCCTCGATTAAGTTCGGGAAGCATGGAATGAATATTGTCACGGGACAATATAAGGGAGTTGACAACAGAATACTTCACCTAGGCGTGACGGACACTACGAGTGTACCAACTGAAATGTGGGACGACCGCACTCCGATAGGAGCTTGTGGGCCTGACAGACCTATTTATGGGTTAGTTGGGTAAGTAGCAATGTATCAATACGGTACCCCACATATGTATACGAGTAGAGTCCGGAACACGGGAAGTAGTCGACTCCGTTCTACGGTCAGCTGTATAAGTCAAACAACAGCTAAGGACTACCATGAATGGTTGAAGTAAAGGAACTCAGTTAAGTTAACGAGACTAAAGGAATTAGTGAATTCCTTTCAAGGAAATGTTTAAGAGTCAGGAGGTGTGAAGTGCACTAACTGTAATGTAAAGACATCGTATATGTCTTAAGGATCCTCAGGGATAAACATGATAGCTGGAACGGAGACCTAGCCTATGCATGGCAAGGCAGATGCCTGATATGGACATGTTATTGTGCAAGGAACGGGATGAAACTCCCAGGATGAGTACTTACACTACCAGGAAATGTTGATCTTCACAGAAGGAGATAATAAGCCAGTTAAGAACGCAAACGGCATGGCTAACGGAATGTACCAATAAGTGTGAACCAGATGTGAAGGCATAACTTAACAACACCCAGGAGCAATCCTTGAAGGGTGTTCGCATCAATAATTATTGCACGAAATGACGTGACAGAAACACAAGGGTTGAAACTAACACCCAGTTTAGACATAAGTTGTCAGGAGACGGACTGACAATCCTAAGGGGCATCCCATGAAAGGAAACGTGATGCAACGACCTTGTCATGGAGCCCAATATGACATCCAAACCACGTAATGTTGTACAGAGAAGTACATGTGTGTGAACGGCCTATAATGAGCAGAGCTTGATGCAATAAGGCTTATAAGCCACAAATAAGGTGTGATATGTGAATTTGATCGATTGTGGAAGCCTGGGTTGTACAGGTAAATAGAGTGGGTAGCGAACCACTACGTTAAGTGTGGGGATACCTCTCGATGCTGTGAAACCGCTGGAGCGGTAGTTATGTGAACCAAGCTCAAGAAATATGTGAAGGATGGACAATATTATTATTATTTGAGAGCAGTTAGTTTAGTAGTATGTGTGTATAAAGTGAAGCACCGAGCTAAATAACGTCGGTTTGAGACTCGAGTGAGCAACGCTCAAGGAGCATTCGGTAGTCATCCAAATGAATGACGAACCATAATGTGAATAATATAAGTATAGGTGTGGAAGTTAATGTGACAGTAAATACCATGTAAGTTATTGTTATGCAATGAGTAAGAGCACGGTTCGCAGCGGGCGACCGTTGTATCAATGTTATTGAGTAATAATGTGGCAGATAAGACCAGTTATGAGTTAAACTTAGTAGAGATGCAAGATAAGCGATGTTAAACAGACTGGGCAATAAGCCAGTGGTTGGTACTATGTGATGAGGAACTCAGTGTGAATTCCATGGCGAATCGCATAAGGGATTTACTGCCAAGAGTTTACGCCTCTGCACTCTGTATGACTGAGTGTTTGGTATTGCACTTGCGCAGTAATGATCGAGTGGGATAGCTAGGAATTGGAAACATGTTAATTGTGGAGGAATAAGGATACAATGGCCGATGCATAGGAAATGCAAAGACATACCATGAAAGAGTACTTGTACAAAACCAAATGTGGAGACATGATTAACAGTAAGTGACTACAGTAGCACTAACTGCCAAATATCGGTATGGAATATACCCCAAATGTTGTAAATAGCTGAGAGAGCACTACACACTAGGTACTAGCTCAATCTCAACCGACAGTAAGTCGGAAGGGAACAAATCAATCATTGTGAAATACATAGCTGTATATACAGTAAATTACTATGGAAGTGGATAGAAAGTTTATAACTCACCGAATTCGCTAACGGTAAGAGATACCACGCGTCGGTTGAGAAACCATTGTTACCAAGATGAAGGTGACAATTGGGGATGTACAATACAGTAAGAATAATGAATGGGGCAAACTAAGCCCTACAGTTGTCAGAGTTGCGCAGCAGACGCTAGTGAACCAGTGAGTCAAGTGTACAATGTGCAAAGTGAATATGAGTAAATGGCTAATTATCAACGCCTAGAAGCCTAACAGGCCAGAATCAAAACCAACTAAGAGTTTAAACAAACTCCAATGAGAATTCTTGGTTTAGGAACTAAACCGCCAATATGGTTAAGATCCTCTAATCAGAATCCATTGTGTAATAGACCGCGTGGAAGTTAAAACACTTCACGACGGCAGAACATTTTAAGCAAATGTTTAGTGATTGATTACGTGGGCGTAATCCCTTTTAAGGGGGGTAGAGCGCAAAACCACTTAGTGTGTATTACCGTACAAGTGTATGTGACTTATGTTGTGCATAGCACAAATAAATTGTTTTGATGATTGGTGTGTGTGTTACATAAACATACGCATTCATTCATGGTTTAATTGTGGTAATTGCGCACAGAAGATGCGAATACCATTGTGATAAGTGTGTTGATTTATTAACAGTTGTGTGTGATAGTACAAGTGTGGGGAGTAGAGAAACTCTCGGGGGAACAAAAAAAACCCCGACAGTGTATAAATGTGAAACTGTGTGTGGTATTTTGATAAAATATATGTATATAACTATATAGTGATTCACGAAAGGATATGAAACCGGCATAGAACCTAGAGAGAATAAGATTCCCTAAGTAACAGGAATAAAGTGAATGGAGGAAACTGATAGACGGAGTTCTATCCCTTGGAGATGTTATGATCATGACTAGAATGATTAAAAAGATAGAAAATTGGAAGTGAGTGATTTGTTTGATGCTTGAAAATGAAGTGGGAAGTGGACCTTGATTTGCATGCGATCAAGGGAAGCCGAACACAAATTGGAGTGGAAGGATAGTTCAACACTGATGCTGATCACATGAGGGTTGGATGATTCTTGAAGCTCCCTATAAGTGGTCACAAATAACCACGCTAAGAAAAGAAGTAAAGAGCATAAGTTGGACTTGGAGTTGTGTGTGTTTTCAAAAGGATTTTCAATTGGTACTTATAAAACGTCGATAGATACTTTACATAATTTACTTAACCTCACAAGGAAATTTTAAATTTAAGTGATTGTTTTGATCTCCCAAAGGCACGGGGACGGAAGGTGTCCATCGCGACCGGGTTCTGCGGGATCACAGTGTATATCAAAGATATTTTTGATTGTTATACATGCTATGACATGTTGTGTGGTATGTGTAATAAATGTTATTCTGACTTTGATCTCCTAAAGTGTATGCTATTAAGACCTATGAGTCTAAATGTGTTGTGTTACATAGACCTATGTGTCTAATTCTGTTATGTTATCAAGACCTATGTGTCTAAATGTTGTTATGTTACCCAAGACCAGAGAGTCTAAGGGTTGTTATGTATGTGTAAGTGTTGTTAAGATACCCGGACCATTGAGTCCGAGGTTATCATGTGAATATGCTATGTTATGTATGGATGTGAATGTGTTACCCGGACCATTAAGTCCAAGGTTGTGATGCAAAGTGTGTTTGGTTATGGAAGTTTTATTTCTATAAGTAATCCCTGTATTCTAATCCAAGATGTGTGGGAAATGTAAACTTCGAGGACGAAGTTCTTTTAAGGGGGGTAGATTGAAATACCCCAAACCCTGATATATTGTTTAAATACTAAACTAAGGTATGTAAAGGCTAAAAAGTGCCTTAGAAACATCAGTGAATAATTTAAACAATAGTAAAATGCAATAAAGCACTAAGACACAGCTTGAGCAAAAACATGCTCTAAGCTTGGAGTAAACTTGGTTAGGACCCAAAGAACCTACCAAGACTTAATAACATTCAATTATGATTTAATAAGGCTAATTAAGTTCTCAGGAAACCTTGGTAGACAGTTAAACCAAATAAAACATAAGAATATACCTTAAAGTCAATAAGAGCAAAAATGTGCTCTAAGCTTGGGATAAATTTGTATAAGACCTAATGGTCATACCTATACCTTATAAATATGTTAATGAACATATTAAATCAATTACTAAAGAAAACCAAGCTTGAAAACAAGTTGAGACACAAAAAGTGCTTTAAGGAGTCTTAAAGCACGTTTTTGAAAAATTGTCTTGTAAATGAGTTTTGAATGGCTAGATGTCCATCATTACTCTTTAATTAACATGTGTACTATATAGTATCACATTTGGAAGTCTATACCAATGGGAAATCAAAAATTTCACATCTATGTGCCTTGTTTTAGTGAATAGTAACTAAAATAAGCTAGTTTGTAACATATGTTGTTATAAGTAATTAAATTGGTCAACAAAGACTATTATACCCCTAGACTACTAATGGGGGCCGGTTTTTATGAGGTGAGTCATCACCTTGTAAGTTAACAAAACAAATAACTAATGATAAAGCAAGTTACTATTTGCTTTATTACATAATATCTTCCAAAAGCAAACTTACCTTCTCATTTCACACGGTTCTTCATCTCTCCCAAGCTCCATTCTCGGTTTGCTACAGCCCCATCTCATTCTTCATCTTCTTTCACTTGTAACTTATGATTTCATGCTCCAAAATCAATTTCAATACTACCTTTGTCTTAGTTACATCAAGCTCTTCATTCTATCCTTTCAAAATCCCAAGAGCTCCATTTCGGTGCCAAGAGGAATCACCATGGGAGGAGCTTGAGCTCACCTTTTCACATATTATTGTTCTCCTTTGCTTCAAGGTAAGGAAACTCAAAGAAAAATGGTGTTTTCACCTTGCTTGTTTTAGCTTCATTTGAATCTTCCAAGGGCTAGGAGGAGTCCTCTCTTGATACTCATTCAAGCTCTCTTTCCATTCCAAGGTAAAACAATCATTTTAATACCTTAAGATAATATATGTAACTAGGGTTTACAATGAGAAGAAGCTTAAAGCTTGTATACTCATTATATTATTTGTATAATGTTTAGAAGTTGACAAGCAACTAAAAGCCTTGCCAATTTAGTCAAGGAAACAAGAAAGGAGTTTGTGAGGAAAAGAGGTAAATATGCTATCTCAATGTAGTTTAAATGCCTTAGGAAAATGAGCTTGATTTGCTTAATAAAATACCTAAGGAGCCAATGGCAAATGAGCTAGTAAAATGCGCTCAAGGAGTTTATAAAGGGCATATGTATTGTTGAGTGTATTTGCAGGTCAAAGGCAAATACAATGTGGGAAATTCCGTGTTTATGATTTATGCATCTTAAGGGCCTAAGAGCCATGTTATTTAAGGGCCTAAGTGCCAAGCAATTAAGTTTATGCACTATATTGTGATGTAGTGTAAATTTGGTGAAGTTATGTGTGTGAGAATACTCTCGACGGATTTTAGGTGTTCTTGAACGAAATAAGGTAAAAACCTAAGTGTTTGGATGTGAGTATATACAAGAGAAGCTATGGCAAAATTTGGAGAATGTTTAAGAAGTTCTAAGTGTTTTAAATAAGTTTTGGTGAACTAGGAAGTGTTAAAGGTGAACAAGTGTTTTACTAGAGAAGAAAGCATGTATTAAGGTGATTTAGAGTGATACAAGGATTTGGGTATTATCTTGGAAGTACTAGGAATTCAATATGGGTTTTTGAGGAATGTATTAAAGTCTTGGGGAAGTTTGTTTAAGGTTTAGGTAATGTTGATATCCAAGGAATAAATGATGTTTAGGTAAAATGTGGACAAGGGGATTTAGTAGTAAGAACAGATGTTGTGAGATGATGCTAAGGTGTAGAGGAAACATCTTGGCATAGTGGGCATTTAAGGTGAAATACCACCTAGAAAACCAAATGAAAAATGTACAAGTATTAAGAGATTTTGTAAGGAGTTTGTGGAATGATAAAGATAGTTTTGGTGGGTGATTTAAGGAATTTAGTACATGGCTAAAGATGTGTTTGAAGTGCCCAAATGAGGTTAGGACATATTAGGATATATGAGGTGAAGTTTGGAGTTAAATGGGCAATGGAAAATAAGGGTCTGGAGCAGACCGACCTTGCGACCGAACTTGCCAAGGTCGGTCGAGCCCAGTTTACCCTGTGAGAATTGGTTTCTGGAATGGACCGACCTTAGGGACCGGACTTGCAAGGTCGGTCGGGCTTGTATTTTGTGTACGAATTAAGTTTCTGGAATCGAACAAACATGGGACCGGACTTGGCAAGTTCGATCGGGCCTGGATTTTCAAAGGGAAGAAACTCTCGGGAATGGACCGAACATGCGACCGAACTTACAAGGTCGGTCGGAGTTGAAATTTTGACGGTAAAGTGTTCTGGAATGGACCGATCTTGTGCAAGGTCGGTCGGACCAAAAACATTGTTTAAGGTTATAAAATGATATGTAATGATGGGGATTGATTAGTAACGATGTTATAAGGTTGTTCAAGACATGTTAGGTGAGTTATAATGACAATTTAGTGAGGGAAAAGATGTATTAAAATGTAAAAGTAAAACAAGTTAAAAAGTGAAGTTATGTAACTAAGTTAACGGGGAAAGTTTATAAGCATTAGACTTTAAACAATCATGATACCCCGATGTTAATAAAAATACATGTAATGTTATCAGTTGTTCGAGGATTGCTCGAGGAACATAAGTGGACACGATAAAGTGGACTCCGGTGACAGGTATGGTTTTCTTGCAACCTGTGTCCTACCGGATTACACCGGCTTGTATGCCAATGGTTTTTTTCTGTGTGTTTGCCACGTTATAAGATAAATCATGAAACGAGTTCACAGTCGTTACTGTTGTTGTATGTCTACGTGCCGATACCGGTAACCTCGAATGCGCTTGAAGGGCTAGTTAACCACTATTGGGTAAACATAAGAGAACGGTATCCGGTGATAACGTTTCCGACTTAAGGAACGTTCTAACCACGGCTATGCGTGAGTTAGTTTTGTGATGTTTGTGTGTGGATGTATGACTCTCCCTTCCCTTGTGTGTGTGTCTAACAATACTTAACCCAATGTTGTGATTGTCTAATTAAGTTCAATGATGAACTTCTAACAAGTGCTAACGGGGGAAGTGAGGAGTCCGGTCTGTTTCGGCCCCGCGTGCGAGTATGGGGGTCGTTGTCATATCAGGTTCGATCCTCTTTGTATGTTATGTTTGTTTTCCAATTTGGTTCCCAACCTTCCCTTTAGCTTAACCAAGGCTATTTACTGACTCACGTCGGGCCACAGGGGCATACTATGTTATGTTTGTACGGTGTGCTTGGATCACTATATCCGAGACACCTTATGTTAAGTTATCCGTTCATTTAACGAGACGGTGACGAGTTATGTAATGAGCTTATCATGAGACTGGCAACATTCTATAGGCTACAAGTGAACTGACTATGTTTGGGCCGGTTCATAAGGGGAACCGTACCCGTTATGTTATGTATTGTTGTTATGATGCAATATCTATTGCGATGTTATTATGTGCACGTTGAAACGTGAAAAGTGTTGTTATGTGTTGTTATGTGATGAATGTTATATGTTGTAAAATGTGGAGTATGTGGATCATGGAAATGAATCCCAGTTGTGATAAGAGGCATTTAAGGATAACCCGATTAATGGGTAGTTGTCATCTATTAAGGAAGTAGCTCCATTATAGGAGAAACACTCTAGGGGTAATGAACACCATGAGTGACTTATCAAAAGAGGATGTGTTATCTGTTTGTTGAGCCCTCGAGGCGAAATGTTATGTGTTGTGTGTTTACAGTTGCATGCATGATTTAAACATAATCAACCGCATGCTAAGACGACAATTAGTTGTGCGTGGCCCGGTAGCATGTGGGCTGCGGGATTACCATACCAGCAAAGGTGCTGAGCCCCTTGGGGGCCACCCTTTCTCTTCTTTTCCTATTTTTAGGTACAAAGAGCAGGAAGCCGTTCGAGAGTAGGACGGGGTAGTCGTTGTACATGGGTAATCATTTAAGTTGTATATGTACTGTAGGTGTAGTAAGACCGAGATTGTTATCGGCATCAGTTTGTGAATACTCGGTACAGTTGAAAGGTGTATGTTGTTGTTGTGTTAATGAAAAGGGATAGTAATGTGTAGTCGCTCGGAAATCTAGTCCATCAGACCGGTACAATTGTATATGTAATAGCCTTGTTAGCCACGTGGGTGGTTAACGGCATGTAACACCAACGAGTTAAGTAATGTGAAGTAGTGTATTTTCCGCTGTAGAATGTTGTTATGTGTTTGTTGTCGGATGGGGTGTTACAGTTATGAAATACCCCTAATTAATTAAACATTGATTAAACGTTTAATAAATTAAATTAAGGCCTAATCATGCTTTAAATCAATTTAAAAACAATAATGGTCAACATAAAGCAAACATTGCCTCCTTTGACCATTTAGGGCAAATAAATACCCAAACGAATTGCTTAGGACCTAAAATTTTTTCCTAAGTATTATAACACATAAATGAAAGTAATAAAGTTATTGGACAACACTCCAACATCAAGAACAAGCATTAACATGCTTAAAAGTCACCTAGAGCAAAATGTGCTCTAAACAAGCTTTAAAGGTCATGTGACCTCCGTTTGATCCCAAATCAAATTCTTAAGCTTAGTAATAACGAAATGTATATAATTAATCAATTACCAAAGAAAACCAAGCTCAAAAACAAGCTTTAACACAAAATGTGTCTTAAAACACCTTAAACACCTTAAAACACATTTTTGTGTATAACTCCAAAAGTATTGGTTTTATGCCACTTTAAGGACCATATTACATTCATTGTCAAAATAATAGGTCATAGTTTACCCCATTAGAAGTTTTAAATCAAAGTTTTAAAATAAAATTAAAATGAGTGATTTTGGGTGAATAGTACCCAAACTAGCACTTATCTTCCTAATCTAGTCAATGGTCAACTATTATCAATGGACCTTGACCTTGTTTTTCCACCAACTAAAGACCCTTCCCTTGTTAATTAGCCGGCCATGCCTAAGTTTATTCATGGCTTATAAAACTACTTTTATTTAAGTAACAATACACTTTATTACTTTATAACTTTAACTAAACAAAATGCACTCACCTTTCTAACTTGGCAGCCTTTACGGTCACTTAAAGGGTTTCCCCATGCTGAAGCAAGCTTTAAATAATTGCTAAAGCTGATGAGTCATCACTACCATTCCTAAAACTATGTTATCTTACTTTATAAGATAACTACTTATCCTTATATTATTCCTTCCCAGCCGTAAGTGGCGATCTCTCAGCCTTCCTTATCTCTTCTTATCAGCAACAACATAAAGAAAATATCTATTAGTTGATGAAATACCCCAAACCTTGATATATTGTTTAAATAATAAACTATGATATGTAAAGTCTAAAAAGTGCCTTAGAAACATAAGTGTACAATTTTAACCATGGTGAAAACAATAAGTACCATGAATACGGTTTGAGCAAAAACATGCTCTAAGCTTGGAGTGAACTTGGTTAGGACCAAAGATCCTACCAAGACTTAGTGATATTCAATTATGATTTAATAAGGCTAATTAAGTCCTTAGGAAACCTTGGTAGACAATTAAACCAAACAAAACACAAATAAATACCTTAAGGTCAAAATGGGCTAAAATGTGCTCTAAGCTTGGGATAAATTTGTATAAGACCTAAAGGTCATATCTATACATTAATTATATGTTAATGAACATATAAAACCAATTACCAAAGAAAATCAAGCTTGAAAACAAGTTAAAACACAAAATGTGCTTTAAGAAGTCTTAAAGCACATTTTTGAAAAATTGTCTTGTAAATGAGTTTTGAGTGGCTAAATGTCCATCATTACTCTTTAATTAACATGTGTACTACTTAGTATCACATTAGAAAGTCTAAATCAATGGGAAATAAAAAATTTCACAAATATGTGCCTTAGTTTATGAATAGTAACTAAATTAAGCAAGTTTATAACATAAGTCAATATAAGTTGTCTTGTTGGTCAACAAAGACCATGACTTGGCCTAAAACACTAAGGGGGCTGGTTTCCATGGGTGACTCACCACACCTACACAAATAAATGAGTTAACTAAGTGGTAAAACAAAAGTTACTATTTACTTTTAGCATAAATATCTCCAAAAGCAAGCTTCCTCCTCATTTCCTTCCTTCCTTCTTCATTTCACACGGTCTCCAATCTTCTTCTTCCTTCTCCTTCGGTAATGCTACAGCTCATGCACCATCTTCAAGCTTTGAACCCTTATGTCTCCTAGCTCCCTTTGCCAAATCAAAAACTAAGACCACCATCCTCTTAGTTTAGTCAAGCTCTACAATCTTGTCTTTTCAAATATTCAATAGCTCCATTTTGGTGCCATGGAGATTCACCATTGAAGGATCTTGAGCTCATATTTCCATGCCTTGTCATTCTCCTTTGCTTCAAGGTAAGGAAAATCAAAGAAAAACAACATTTCCTTTTGTTTTTGTATGTGACCGAAAATCACCATTTGTTGGTGCCTTCTCTTGTTCTTTCATAGCACCATTTCAATCTTCAAAGGAGAGGGAGGAATCCTCTCTTGATGCTTATTCAAGCTCTCTTTCTATTCCAAGGTAAAACCACTATCCTAAAGTGTATAGATAATATATATATAACCTAGGGTTTGTAAATGAGTTTAAGCATGAAGCTTGAATGCTCATTGGTTCTACTTGTGTATTGATTAGAACATTGACAAGTAGCCAAGTACTCTTGCCGATTTCCAAACAAGGAAGAACAAGAGTATTCAAGTAAAAATCTTGAAGAAAAGAGGTAAACAAACTATCTATATGTAGTTTAAATGCCTTAGGAAAAATGAGTTTGATTTGCTTAATAAAATACCTAAGGAGCCAATGGGAAAAGAGCTGGTGAATTGTTCTTAAGGAGATTATTAAAGGGCATATGTGATGTCGAGTGTATTTGCAGGTCAAAGGCAATATATTATGTGGGAAATTCAGTGTTTAAGGTTTATGCAATTTAAGGGCCAAAGAGCCATGTTATTTAAGGGCCTAAGTGCCAAGCAATTTAAGTTTATGCACTATATTGTGATGTAGTGTAAATTTGGTGAAGTTTTGTGTGTGAGAAAGTTCTTGGTGGACTTAGGTGTTCTTGAATGTTTAATGGTGAAAAACAATGTGTTTTGGTATGACATTGTGCTAGGAGAACCCATGGTAAAATTTGGATAATGTACAAGAAGTTTTAAGTGCTTAAATGAGTTTTAGTGAACTAGGAAGTGTTAGGAATGAATAAATGTTTTACTAGGGAAGAAAGCATGTATTAAGGTGTTTAGATGCTACAAGGATTTAGACATTATCTTGGAAGTTCTAGAAATCCAATGGATGTTTGTGGGATGTACTAAAGTCTTGGAGAAGTTTGTTTTATGTTTAGGTAAGGATATGAGGGAGGAATTTTAAGAAGGTGTGAACAAGGAAATTTAGTTAGTAAGAAAAGATGTTTGGGAGATGATGTTAAGGTGTAGAGGAAACATCTTGGTATAGTGGTCATTATAGGTGAAATACCACATAGAAAACCAAATGAAAAATGTACAAGTATTAAGAGATTTTGTAAGGAATTTGTGGAATGATAAATATGGTTTTGGTGTGTGATTTAAGGAGTTTAGTACATGGCTAAAGATGTGTTTGAAGTGCCAAATGTGGTTAGAACATACTAGGGCACTATGAGGTGAAGTTTGGAGTCAAATGGGAATGTAGAAACAATGGTCTGGAGCCGACCGACCTTAGGGACCGGACCTGCAAGGTCGGTCGAGCTCAGTTTACACTACCGGAAAGAGTTTCTGGGATGGACTGACCTTGGGGACCGGACTTGCAAGGTCGGTTGGGCTTGTATTTTTGATACGGATTAAGTTTCTGGAATGGACCGACCTTGGGACCGGACTTGCAAGGTCGGTCGTGTCTAAATTTTTGAACGGGAATTGTCTCTAGAATAGACCGACCTTGTGGACCGAACTTGCAAGGTCGGTCGGAGTAGAATTTTTGACGGAAATATGTTCTGGAATGGACCGACCTTGTGTAAGGTCGGTCGGTAAGGTCGGTCGGACCAAAAACATTGTTTAAGGTTATAGGATGATGGGGATTATTAAATAATGATGTTATAAGATTGTTAAGGACATGTTAAGCGAGTTATAATGACAATTAGTGGGGAAAAGTTGTATTTAAATGAAAAAGTAAAACAAGTGAAAAGGTGAAGTTATTTAACTAGTTAATGGGGATAAGTTATGAGCATTAGACTTTAAACAATCATGTTACCCCGATGTTAATAAAAGTAAATGTAATGTTACCAGTTGTTCAAAGGTGTTACGAGGAACATGTGATGGCATGTTAGAGTGAAACCCCGGTGACAGGTATGGTTTTCTTGCAACCTGTGTCCTACCGGATTACACCGACTTGTATGCCAATGTGTTTTCAATATGTTTGCCACGTTATAAGATAAATCATGAAACGAGTTTACAGTCGTTATTGTTGTTGTGTGTTTGCGTACCAATACCGGTAACCTCGAATGCGCATGAAAGGCTAGTTAACCACTATTAGGTAAACGTAAGAGAACGGTATCTGGTAATAACGTTTCCGACCTAAGGAACGTTCTAACCACGGCTATGCGTGAGTTAGTCATGTGATGTTTGTGTGTGAATGTATGACTCTCTCTTCCCTTGTGTGTGTCTAACAAGACTTAACCCAATGTTTGTGATTGTTTATTGAGTTCAATGTTGAACTTCTAACAAGTGCTAACGGGGGAAGTGAGGAGTCCGGTCTGTTCCGGCCACGCGTGTGAGTATGGGAGTCGATGTCATAACCGGTTCGATTCTCTTTGTATGTTATGGTTGTTTTCCAATTTGGTTTCCAACCTTCCCTTTAGCTTAACCAAGGCTATTTTACTGACTCACGTCGGGCCATAGGGGCATACTATGTTTATGTTTGTTCGGTGTGCTTGGGTTACTATATCCGACGCACCTTAGTGTTAAGTTATCCGTTCATTTAACGAGACGGTAACGAGTTATGTAATGAGCTTATCATGAGTCTGGCAACATTCTCTAGGCTCTACAAGTGAACTGACTATGTTTGGGCCGGTTCGTAAAGGGAACCGTTCCCGTTATGTTATGTATTATGTTTGTGCTGCAATTCTTATTGCGATGTGATGTTATGTGTTGTTAAGATGTGGAGTATGTGGATCATGGATGTGAATTCCAGTTTATTGAAAGAGACGTTAAGGATAACCCGATTATTGGGTAAGTATCGTCTATTAAGGAAGTAGCTCCATTAGAGAGAGAGAAACACTCTAGCGTTAATGAACACAATGAGTGACTTATCAAGTATGTATGTGTTATCTGTTTGTTGAGCCCATTGTGGTGGAATGTGATGTGCTGTGTGTTGATAGTTTTCATGCATGATTCAATTATAATCAATCGCATGCTAAGATGACAATTAGTTGTGCGTGGCCCGGTAGCATGCGGGCTGCGGGATTACCATACCAGCAAAGGTGCTGAGCCCCTGGGGGGCCACCCTTTTCTCTTTTTCCTATTTTCAGGTACAAGGAGCTAGAAACTGTTCGAGAGGAGGACGGGGTAGTAGTTTGTACGTGGGTAGCCAATTAAATTTGTGTATGTATTGTAGGTGTAGTAAGACCGAAATTGATATCGGCATCAGTTTGTAAATACTCGGTACAGTTGGGAGGCTTATGTATGTTGGTTGTTGTTAATGGAAAGGTATAGTAATGTACAGTTGCTCGGGAATCTAGTCCATCAGACCGATACAATGAATATGTAATAGCCTTGTTAGCCACGTGGGTGGTTAACGGCGTGTAACACCAACGAGTTAAGTAATGTGATGAAGTATGTTTTCCGCTGCAGTTAGTTGTTAAGTGAGTTGTTGTTGGATGGGGCGTTACAGTTGATGACTCCCCTTGACTACTCTATTCGTACCATTATATATATTACTTATTAGGTAAAAAGGTAACCTATCTTCTTCATTCTACCCAGCCGTCTTCTACAGCAGCTAAACCCTCCCTTTTTACTGCTTCCGTTACCGTGAGCAAACCCAGCTTCAAGGACCACCCTCTTGGATTGTAGGTAAGTGTTTAAGTCATCCAAATGATCAAAATCTCCATATTTTCCTCCTCTTTCTAATGGTGTAGTTCATCTTCATTTCCAACCAGCTAATGTGACCAAGTTGGGGCTAGAGAAAGGGGAGTGTTTCGGTGACAAAAATCAGAAGAGAAGAAGGAGTTCAAACTAGTTTTTCTAAGGTGAAAAATGGGGTTAATTACCAAGGCCTTCTCCTCTAAATTCTTATGGTTGCACCATTGGTTTTCCCAGCTCATCTTCTTCATTTTTCCATGCTTTTTCAGTATATATACTCACACCTTCATGAACTAACAAGATCCAAGCAAAATACCCCACTTTGGTTTATTTTTCGGTAAGCAAAAGCCACCTTGTTTTACCGATTTTATTTACTGATTTTAATGGTGGTTTAACTCCCTTTTTGGCTTCATAGTTCAGGTGCTTTCATGCCTAGTGTAGCCTCCACAATCAAGGTAACTATATGCCTAATTTAAGCTAGTAAAATACCTAAACTAGCCACTAATATCATGGGACTAATGCCTATCCTTTCTTTGCATATTTGAGCGTCGCATGGCTGTTGGGAGGCTTGGAAAATTCTGCACTAGTTGCAGAAATCAAATCCTAGAGTTAAACCTATGTAAAGTGAGTAAATCACCTCTTGATTATGGCTTGATCAAGTCCTTATGGATTTAAGGTTAAAAAACTAACTTAAACATATATATATGCTAGCCGTAAGCTTTGGAGTATGTTTGGCTGAATGAAGAGCTTGGAAATTAAGTAAGTGAACTAAACTAGTATAATGTAAAGTTTTTATTTCATTATGTTGTATATAATTAAGCCGTAGGCAAGAGTTGGTATAAAGGACTTAGTTATGTATTAAAATACTATATATTATGTGGGTAGTTTTTTAGCTTGTGAGTTGGCATATAATGCCATGAAAATGATGGGTGGCAAAAATAACTTATAGCCTTATTAGATGGTGAATGATGGAAGCTGTAGGTTTATAGAAAATTATTATAACCAAACGATACATTAAAATGTTTTTATAGCATTTTGGGGAAATCAACCTAATGTGTATGTGACATATAATGTCATAGAAATTAATTAAGAGTTAAAACATAAATTATAAAATAATATATAAGTATACAAATCAAAACGTGAGCCATTATGTCTTTATGACATTATATGTAATTATATATATTAAGGTTTGTAGCAAAGCCATGTATTTTAGACTATATAATTTTATGTTATATTAAGGTTTAAAATGAATTTAAGGTATAATAAATATTACCGAATGGAATTTGGGGTTAATTAGTAATTACAATAAATTAGAGGCTGAATATTAATATATCCGAAAACTATATATTAAAAGATTTATTATTTGAATTTATTATGTTTATAAATATGGGGTCAAATTGTAATTTTTGAGAATGTGTGGTCAAAACCGTAAATACATAAAACTACTGGTCAACTAGTATATTATAGGTCAACTTTGACCATGTTAAAAGCCTTGACCAAAATTATAACATAAGTAATTAAACTATGGTTGTATAGTGTTATCATAAGTTAAATATGGAATTTATAAAATTTATGGGGGTGTAGGTGGTAATTACTGAATTTATGGGTCAAATGGTAATATTATAGTTTATATCACTAATGTTAAGTTTGGGAATTTTTAGAGTTATATAAATGGTTATATTAATAAAAGTGTATAATATATCGTTTTGTGACATTTACAAAACATATTATGTTAAGTGTGGCTAATATGTAAATATGGAAATAGGTGTGGGGCGCAAACAGAAATTAAAAACAGTTTGGGGCTGTTTGGTATTAATGGATACAAAAATAGGTTATACAAATTATAAATGTTTAAACTATATAATATAACCTATTTGTAACATTATGTAATATGTGGGTTGAATGTGCAAATATAGAAAATATATGATGCTGGAAAAGAATAAAAGCAAAACAAATGGGGGGTTGTTCGGTAATATTAAAAACATTAATACTATATGCTATAATGAAATAATGGAATAAAATGGTATTAACATATAGTATGTGTAACATTATTAATATATGTCAAATTGTAATTATAAGGAAATAGTGTGCTGGGAATGAAATTTAAAATAGACCGAAGGTCTGTTTGAAACTTTCAAAAATTTTAAAAAAAAATCTATATGATATAACTATTATAAAGTTTAAATGATATAGTATATGGTGCTATGATATGATATAAAATAAGTGGTGATTTTGCAATAAAGAAAGAATAAGAGAAGTTAAAATTTGAACTGATGAACGTAAAAGTCTCTCGGCAAATTAATGTAGGTATTAGAACCATAGGTATAATGTGTTATAAGGTTTAATGTTATAAAAAATATGATATTTTTGTAACATGGTATAATAATGTGTGGTTATATTGTAAGTATTAATGAAAATTATGTGAATAAAGAATAACAAGTGTATAACATATACGATGTTTCGGTAATTAAATATAGTTTTTGAAACTATATTATAATGTTAAATGAGATATAAAAATATCATATCATATAGTATAAGATATAGGTGTAACATTGTATGATTTTATGTGGTCAAACCATAGTTTATTAAACTATATGCTAAAACCGCATATATAATATTCAAGAAATGAATTTATAAACTATGGTTTAAATGATATAAATACTATAGATATTATATAGTATTGATGTGACTAAATGAAAACAATTGTCATTAATAATATTCACATGAAATAATGTGACAATTAATGAAGAAATAGAATTTATAAACTAAGGTTAGTGTTAAATTAAAACCTTAGGAAATTATAATACATGTAATGAAATGTTACTACATAATATTAAGATAAAGTCTTAATATAAATTGCATAACATAATGCAACAAATGAAATAATCATCTTACATAAGATGAAAATAATGTGATCTAATATAAGTCAAGGATTTATGAATATAAATGTATATGAGTATATACTGAATGCGCAAGCATATATTTAAAATGTACATAATGAATATATGGTATAGTTGGAAACTATATACTATAGTGCATGCATATATGCAACTATATAGTATATGATTTAAATCAAATGATGGCAATATATATATGCATATATAACCGAAAATAATATGTATATATATGAGATCAAAACGAAGATATATATAGTATTACAATATGGTTTAATGTCATAACAATAAATGACAAAGTGTAATGACATTAGTATAAATATATACTATAAGTCATACAAATACAAATCAAAGAATACTTTATTAAGATGAATAAAGAGATGTATAATATATAGTACAATATTAAGTGGC
Source organism: Limonium bicolor (assembly GCA_023374045.1). Lineage (NCBI taxonomy): Eukaryota > Viridiplantae > Streptophyta > Magnoliopsida > Caryophyllales > Plumbaginaceae > Limonium > Limonium bicolor. The sequence continues at coordinate 82,568,549 of CM041779.1, read as the reverse complement.
TAAATATTAATGCCATAAAACATTAATGCATGAGCATAAAATGCGATGCGAATTAACGTTGCATGCACACATATAAATGTATACTCGTATACAGAACCCGAATGATTAAACCACTACTTAAGTATTAACGGGAATATATACACGTATACTCGGAAAAACGAGGAATAAATCCTAACGTTTAAAAATGCTACAACTAAGACGTTTTATAACCGACTCATCAAAATAAACCCGGGCATTGGTAATTAATACGTATTACGACTGACGAGTTCGTATACGGCACTTTAACAATTAACTGTTGAAATCCAGGGATGAAATGTCGGGATTATTTGTGTTGTTCGGATTTACCGAGCTTAAATAGGTCATGTGGATTGACTTATGTTATGTTCGATGTTTAGACCGTATCACCGACAAAGGCGCTTGACGAGCTAGTGGTCTACTGCGCAACCTAGGTCATTGGTGAACGGTATGTAAAGGGGTCTGATCCGAGATGTCCTGAGGACTTCCTCGGGCTCGGATATGTGTGCTGTATAAGAGTGTGATGTATGTATGTATGTATGTATGTATGTATGTATGTATGTATGTATGTATGTATGTATGTATGTATGTATGTATGTATGTATGTATGTATGTATGTATGTGTATGGATGTGTGTTATGGGATGTTAATTGGTTATCTTTTCGCATTATTTAATTATGTGCGAACGTCCTACGGGACTAATACTACGTCGACTATAGATCGACTTATATAAAACACATATGCGTTTAATGTGATGTGATTGCAGTTGTATGACATAATACGCTAAGTATTATAAACTATGTAGTTACGACCTAAGTAAAATACTTAGGAAACGAGACTCGACATTGTCAGTCTCTAGAGCTTTGACTCGAACATGAACACTACCTAGAATGATTCTAGGCATGCGTAAGACCCATAGGGCAGCCAACAAATAAGTGGTGATTTTCTACATTTTAAAATGTAACGGTTTAAAACGACTAACTAAGTCAACAGTGGAGTGTGGATAAGTGTGGATGGTTTACCTTAAACCAGTTAGTCATTGGCTACTGGTCGCGCGTTGAGATCTCTTGAGTTAACCCGGATCGGGCTTACTCTGGTTTAACCTGATCAAGCCTAGATAGATCGACAGGTATGGTGATAACATGGGCGCTTTAAAAAGGCAAAGTATGGACGCTTTTAAAAAGGCAAAGTGAATGATCACCTAGTGTGCATGGGACTACCGTCCAAGTGAGGTTAATTCGGGATGTCCTAACTTGACTCCCGACAGTGCTAACAAAATATGTAAAGTTATGTGAGGGCCGGGGGGGGGGGGGGGGGGGCGTATCTGAAGTTGGTATGGATGACCGTTACTAACGGCTTTTGCTTATCGTTAATGTGATTGTATGTTTGTGGTTATATGGTTGTGTGTGTGGAATGTGGTGCCTGTGTTAACTATTTCGTTTACCGTCATTCATGTATTTACAGCTTTATATACCTGTACACCGGTAAAGCATGTAACGAACTTAATAAAGGCGACCATAACTATTAAGTGACCAATAGGGTCCAGGCTCGGCATACTCAGCGTTTATCGCTGAGCCTTTATGGCATTGCTACAGGTGACGATTATCACGGAAGCCGAAGAGCGGGACCCGGGTAGTTAGGAATTTAATTACCGTACGAGAACTCACAATGTATTAGGATGTTTATTAGTTTAAGGAAAAATTACATTGCCCACCCATGAGGTATTAGGGAATTACAATGCCCACCCATGAGCTTTAGAAAATTACAATGCCCACCCATGAGATATTAAGAAATTACAATGCCCACCCATGAGTTTTAGAAAATTACAGTGCCCACCCATGTACTTATCAAAATGAGGTGAAATTCAAGGATCTAAGTAAATTTTACATTGATTAATCAATTCAACTATGTAAAGAAATAAAAAACCTAATTTACACCGTGCAACGTTGAAGTGATGAAATGAAGAAAAAACATACAAAAATTATGAGGAATTACATATATGTTCACCTAATTTTATTTGATTTTATTTCTTTATTTTGTTATTTTTAGGCATATGTTTCATTTATTGCACTTCTAATTGGTCATATAAGATTAATTTAGGGTTTTTTAATTTTTTTTACCATTGTCTAAGCTGTTTCTTAAGGTAATCATTATTTTACATATTCAATTTCACCTCATTTTGATAAGTACATGGGTGGGCACTGTAATTTTCTAAAACTCGTGGGTGGGCATTGTAATTTCTTAATATCTCATGGGTGGGCATTATAATTTTCTAAAGTTTATGGATGGGCATTGTAATTCCCCAATACCTCATGGGTGGGCAATGTAATTTTCCCTTAGTTTAAAGTGTTAATGGAGTTGTATACAGTTGGGATTTCCTAGACGCTCACTTGTCGTTTAAGTTACAGTTGGTTTAGATTGATGTATAGGTTAGTATCTCGTTATCACTACGGTTAGGTATATTTATTACCAATGTTGTTTTGTATTTGAATCACTTATGCTTCTTTACTCGTATGGGCGAGTAAAGGCATGTGACACCCGAGTGAGGTTTAATTGATGTGAGACTTCCGCTGTGAGACGTTATTTAATTAATGCTACGTAAGTGATTATTACGTGATTACGAGTGGGGTGTTACAAAAAGTGGTATCAGAGCGGAGTACCGCTCTGATGACGAGATAATAGGATTTTAGACAGTGAGCCTAGGACTTGGGAATACGGAAAACGTTGTGAGGTACGAAACGTCTACACTTATGTGAACTTATGTGTTAGCAAGCCTTTGGCTTGCAAATGTTAGCCTCGAGGCGCACAAACGAGTTGACTGTAATATGATGAGTTATCGAGTAACGAGAAGACGAACGGTAACAACGATGTCTAGTGGTGGTGTGAGCCAAGAAGCTGGCCAAGGGCATAAAGGCCCGGGAATATTACCCCCGTTATGGTCCAGCTGAGAGCTCAGTCAGGAGGACACATATGAACGTCGTGAGTACATTGGCGACAGTCCACTTTTATTTGGGAGTCCAGTATGGACTACCGCCGACAGTACCCCTCCCGCCACAACCCAATAAGTATGATACAATTGAGAAATACAATCCCCGAATATTGGGAAGAGGGCAACTAAGCCCGATAGACCGTCTAAGCGACTCCATAATGAAAGTATAAAATCTTATCCTTATAGCGTTAACAAAATTCAGTACCTTACCTTACTTACAACGACCAAGCGTTGGTGATAGGCACCGCCGGGGGCGAGCGCCATTGCTACGGTAAACGTCGTAGAAAGGGTCTTCCAAAACATCAGGGCAAGCAGATCTGGAGCATCTTGAGCTCCGCAAGACCATCGCCCGTAATGGGGACCTCTAACTACCATGCAATTGTATAGAGATACCAAACTGCATACTGAGACTATATTGAGAGTGTGGAGACTTTTGCAAGTCCACTCGTCCTGTCTTACGTAAATTCCAGTCTTAATCTTGTGTATAAACAATATTGTAACACTAGAACCTTGTCGTGACGACACTTATGGGGACACAAAATCCCGGGCGTTATGCTACCGTAAATCTAATCTAATGTGAGGTAGAACTAGAATATTCTAATAACAATGTGCTCAAGAAAAATTTTCCAATCAAAATATCGTCTTTTTCATGAACAATCATTCTAATGGTACTTAAACAACCAATGTGGCAGTAAGACGAACAAGTCTGAAACCGACAACACTACTTGCATGGCGCACTTGCCACTGCAAGCGCTAATTTAAACAATGTACTGATAATTCCGTCTACCCCGCGCACTTGCTACTGCAAGTGCTGCAGACAACTACGATTGTAGTTATCCTAGCTATTATCGTTATAAACGAGTTCTATAATCTACGTAGACCAATGGTACGACACCATGGCTACCACCAACCGCTAAGCAATCGTACGGTTCTAATACAACAACATGACTACCAATCCACAATCTCGGAAGGACCCGATGAGTCCGACTAATTATAGAAAAAGGGGCATACATCAGCCCACAACAACTACTTTCATTAAACATTGATGAATCAATAACAATGGCTTACGAGCCAAGCACTATGACAGATTTGTAAACTATTTAATGGCTTGATATGGACGTGGGAGGTGGAACTTGATCCGGTACAGGTCAAGGGAAGCTGGACACAAATTGGGGTGGAAGGATAGTTCAACACTGGTGCTGATCACATCAGGGTCGGATGACTCCTAAGACTCTTCACAAGTTGCCACAACTAATTACGATCAGAATAAACGGAAATTGCAATATTCTAGCTATAATCAGCTAGCAATAATTCAATCATACAATATTAAATGAGTGTACCTGTGAGTAACAACTCACTTCCGTACAGCATGTATAGAAAATTGTGAAGAAGGTATGAACACTTAACGAACAATACCAATATTAACCGTAACGGCTGACACCAACCTATGGTGAACACCAGGAAAAAAAATTGTAAAACATACCAGCCCACAATTGCTTTAAAAATGGAAGAAAAATTTACCGTAACACGGCTATTACTAATACAATTCGCATCAATAAACGCGAATCTATGTTGAACGCAGGAATAATTACCACCCCTGGGCACTACCTTTACCAAGGAGTGCCATGTACGCTTATGTACAATTATGAATGAATAAATGTCAAAATTTAAGCTTATGTGTATTATTATGATCATACTGATTATAAGTTAAGTTCCAAGTAAAAGAGTGGCTACCGTAATTGGTGTTCCACCATGTAAAAGTAATAAATGTGTGTGTATGCAAAAAGGCATGTCGTCCACTATTAGTACGACTGTCAGTGGCATGGAATATGAGGACTAAACAACGGCTAATCGCCTAAACAATAATACAAATACCCAGGTGCAACCAATGATAAAAAAAACTAAACTAGACGCTAAATAGCGTAAGTTAATGTAAGTACCTAATGTACTAGTAAATGGGCGTAAGCCCGGGAGGACGGGGACACCGCCTCCGGTTACCTTTAAATGTAGGTTACCAAGAAAACGAGGTGTAAATCAATATAATGACTAACGAGAAATGTTTAGAAACAATTACCAAAAGGACTTCCATGAAATGGAGTCCGGTACTTCGTTAAATGATATGATCCAGAAAATGTAATGAAGTAAAGGAACTACAGAACAAACCGTAAGAGACATAAATAATATACACATTAACCAACAAGCGCCGAACTGCGCACATGAGATCTGATTAATAACAGTTGACCCAACCGATGAGTAACCCCAATAAAGAAATTACTAAACAATAAACAATAACAAACTTACTATACGAGAATTCAAAGATTCTCTTAAAGAAATCAACCAACTGTTATCAGTAATATACTTAACAACAAAAAGGAGAAAAACCATCTCCCATTGTTATCGTACGACCCATACCTTTAGGATACAAAAAAATAACGAACATCTGCTAATACAAATACACGAACCTATACCTATTGGGCAGGAAACTCAGGGAACCAAACATTCCCGCGGGAGACCCCCAATATTAACGAAAAGGTGATTGACAACAGAATACTTCACGAACGTGTGACGGACACTACGAGTCTATAAACGAGTTATGGGACGACCACACTCCACGGGAGCTTGTGGGCTCGACAGACTCATTCCCGGGTTAGTCGAGCAAATAGCAATGTATCAGTACGGTACCCCATACACGTAGACATGTGGTGAAAGTAACATTGAGAGTAGTCAACTCCACACGAATGACAGAAATGTAAACCCAGACTAGTGTAAATGATCACATAGAATAAATTAACGAATAAAACCCCAGTTTAATCAACGAAGTAAAGCAACCAACATCCTTGAATATAATATGGTCAAACCATAACTCCGCAGAGGAGTGGATAAAATACAGTAACCATGAAAGGAAAAACCTCCCGACAGAGGAGAGAATTGATAGTTAATTAAATGACAAGCAAGAAGACCCAATAAATGGGTGAATGAGAATTTAATACAAAAAGAGGCTCAATAGCCGTTTAAACTAACAATATGCCGTATTCAAAAGCAACCATACAATGATTATAATCATTACCCGTAAAAGAGACAAAGAGAGAATTACTCTCCACATATATAAATATATACAACAATACCGAATGGTATCATAATTATGTATGCCCAAATTCAGGACAGTGGTACATTCTTAACCAAGAAGAAGTTGAACACAAGTACATGTTGCCTAATATACAGTTAAGGCGAAGCTAGTACGCTAGCGAATGCCCCGTTAAAGAGAGAATACCACAATAAATATACAACCGTCTAATTGACTGAAATATGGTGCGCGCGGAAGCGACCATTACAAACTGCTATGTGAATGAATACTTTTCCAAACACAGACGAGTAAAGCTCGCACAGAAAACAGTGATGAGAAATAAAATGCAAGAAAGGATATACAACAGCCTAGACAGTTAAAGGACATGTTCTAAAATAAATACTCAGTTCAAAACTATAACTCACTTAGGAACTTATAAATGATGAGTACAATTACAATCCTTGTAAACAATGTGAGAATACAAAGATATAAATATACCAGAGGAAAGTACCTCAACTGCCAAGAACATACCCACATGGGATGTCAAACAGTACAGGACACAAATGTGACTATGCCAATGGATTCACCAAAAAAAACGGGATAAGCCATACAAGAATGTTGCTAAACCGGCACACGGAAAGCACAATATATACCAACGGGAAATACATAACAAATATTACAATTAAATACCTTACTCCGGAACAAACACCGGGAGACACGGGATTACAAGAATCATCCTCGTGTATTATTAACGTTATGTCTTAAAGAAATTATTACAACTAGTGCGAAACGGCACTGAATACAAATGATAATTAATACCATACTTCATCTCAACATTACACCGATGAGTGAAGATAATAACGACTTGAATTATATCGTGCATTAGCAATCTAACATACCGATATACGATTTCAATCCAGTCGTGTGCACATACAAATGATGTTACCGCACCAACTGAGATACCTCTGTTTCAAATTAACAAAGACCGTGAACGACACCGTCATAATGGGACAACATCAACAATAAACTGCTGCAAATAAACCATATAAGATAACAATGGAACGAAGGGCGTATTAGCCCCATATTTGTGGGTCTGCACCTCCATGTGGAGCGAGTGGGCCCAATAGAACGTGGTTGAGACAGCGCACCAAGTACTCCATGCCTTTGGCTGGTAATGTACGCGCCTCACCTTCCATATGATTTCTGGTGGAATTGAATGGCTAAGTCGACCCGTCTCTCAATATGAGAAAAACTCCTCTCCGAAGTCTGAAAGACAAGAACGAGGGAGAATTCCATGAGAGCCAAGTATCCAACGCTCGTTGAATAGTGTCTGTTGTATACTTGTGGGGTACGGGGGTGTAACCCTTTTTAAGGGGGGTAGAGCCTCTTGGCTGTGCACAGTGTGTGCACTAATTTTAGTGAGTCGTATGCGGGGAATACAATAAATGGTTGTTTGTTGTGATTTTTGGTTGTTTGTTTGTCATGCGGGGCATGCATTGTTGGATTATTTATGCATTGCACACTTGTGAATGTATGTGCTTTTATGTATCTTATGAGATACTGGTATGATAATGTGATAAAGTATTTGTAAAGATACATGTGACATATATGTTTATGTTATGTTTTTAAGATCCTTCGTATAGTATCGCCTAGATACTGAATGGATAATGGCTATGGAACAACGACATGTGGAATGTGAAATTTAATGGACACCTCGGGGAGGTTGTCAAGGTGGTTAGAACTGATAGGAAACGATGGTGCTGAGGGATCACCTATATCCATATCTTTGAAGTAATGCCACACTTGAGGGCTATGTGCAATATGAGCACAACACATATGAGTGAATGTTACATCACATAGATGTACATTATGGGAATCATGGGTAGATATACATATTATACCTATTTAAGAACGACGACTTCGGGACGAAGTCTCTTTAAGGGGGGTAGACTGAAATACCCCTAATTAATTAAACATTGATTAAACATTTAGTAAATTAAATTAAGGCCTAAACATGCCTTAAAATCAATTTAAAAACAACAATGGTCAACATAAAGCAAACATTGCACCCTTTGACCATTTAGGGCAAATAAATATCCAAACGAATTCCTTAGGACCTAAAATTTTGTCCTAAGTATTATAACACATAAATGAAAGTAATAAAATTATTGGACAACACTCCAACATCAAGAACAAGCATTAACATGCTTAAAAGTCACCTAGAGCAAAATGTGCTCTAAACAAGCTTTAAAGGTCATGTGACCTCCGTTTGATCCCAAATCAAATTCTTAAGCTTAGTAATCACAAAATGGATATAATTAATCAATTACCAAAAAAACCAATCTCAAAAACAAGCTTTAACACAAAATGTGTCTTAAAACACCTTAAAGCACATTTTTGTGTATAACTCCAAAAGTATTGGTTTTATGCCACTTTAAGGACCATATTACATTCATTATCAAAATAATAGGTCATAGTGTACCCCATTAGAAGTTTTAAATCAAAGTTTTAAAATAAAATTAAAATGAGTGATTTTGGGTGAATAGTACCCAAACTAGCACTTATCTTCCTAATCTAGTCAATGGTCAACTATTATCAATTGACCTTGACCTTGTTTTTCCGCCAACTAAAGGCCCTTCCCATGTTAATTAGCCGGCCATGCCTAAGTTTATTCATGGCTTATAAAACTACTTTTATTTTAGTAACAGTACACTTTATTACTTTATAACTTTAACTAAACAAAATGCACTCACCTTTCTAACTTGGCAGCCTTTACGGTCACTTAAAGGGTTTCCCCATGCTGAAGCAAGCTTTAAATAATTGCTAAAGCTGATGAGTCATCACTACTATTCCTAAAACTATGTTATCTTACTTTATAAGATAACTACTTATCCTTATATTATTCCTTCCCAGCCGTAAGTGGCGATCTCTCAGCCTTCCTTATCTCTTCTTATCAGCCACAACATAAAGAAAATATCTATTAGTTGATGACTCCCCTTGACTACTCTATTCGTACCATTATATATTACTTATAAGGTAAAAAGGTAACCTATCTTCTTCATTCTACCCAGCCGTCTTCTACAACAGCTAAACCCTCCCTTTTTGCTGCTTCCATTACCGTGAGCAAACCCAGCTTCAAGGACCACCCTCTTGGATTGTAGGTAAGTGTTTAAGTCATCCAAATGATCAAAATCTCCATATTTTCCTCCTCTTTCTAATGGTGTAGTTCATCTTCATTTCCAACCAGCTAATGTGACCAAGTTGGGGCTAGAGAAAGGGGAGTGTTTCGGTGACAAAAATCAGAAGAGAAGAAGGAGTTCAAACTAGTTTTTCTAGGGTGAAAAATGGGGTTAATTACCAAGGCCTTCTCCTCTAAATTCTTACGGTTGCACCATTGGTTTTCCCAGCTCATCTTCTTCATTTTTCCATGCTTTTTCAGTATATATACTCACACCTTCATGAACTAACAAGATCCAAGCAAAAGACCCCACTTTGGTTTTATTTCGATAAGCAAAAGCCACCTTGTTTTACCGATTTGATTTACTGATTTTAATGGTGGTTTAACACCCTTTTTGGCTTCATAGTTCAGGCGCTTTCATGCCTAGTGTAGCCTCCACAATCAAGGTAACTATATGCCTAATTTAAGCTAGTAAAATACCTAAACTAGCCACTAATATCATGGGACTAATGCCTATCCTTTCTTTGCATATTTGAGTTGTCGCATGGCTGTTGGGAGGCTTGGAAAATTCTGCACTAGTTGCAGAAATCAAATCCTAGAGTTAAACCTATGTAAAGTGAGTAAATCACCTCTTGATTATGGCTTGATCAAGTCCTTATGGATTTAAGGTTAAAAACTAACTTAAACATATATTTATATGCTAGCCGTAAGCTTTGGAGTATGTTTGGCTGAATGAAGAGCTTGGAAATTAAGTAAGTGAACTAAACTAGTATAATGTAAAGTTTTTATTTCATTATGTTGTATATAATTAAGCCGTAGGCAAGAGTTGGTATAAAGGACTTAGTTATGTATTAAAATACTATATATTATGTGGGTAGTTTATTTAGCTTGTGAGTTGGCATATAATGCCATGAAAATGATGTAGGTGGCAAAATATAACTTATAGCCTTATTAGATGGTGAATGATGGAAGCTGTAGGTTTATAGAAATTATTATAACCAAACTATACATTAAAATGTTTATAGCATTTTGGGGAAATAACCTAATGTGTATGTGACATATAATGTCATAGAAATTAATTAAGAGTTAAAACATAAATTATGAAATAATATATAAGTATACAAATCAAAACCGTGAGCCATTATGTCTTTATGACATTTATATGTAATTTATATTATATTAAGGTTTGTAGCAAAGCCATGTATTTTAGACTATATAATTTTATGTTATATTAAGGTTTAAAATGAATTTAAGGTATAAATAAATATTACCGAATGGAATTTGGGGTTAATTAGTAATTACAATAAATTTAGAGGCTGAATATTAATATATCCGAAAACTATATATTAAAAGATTTATTATTTGAATTTTATTATGTTTTATAAAATATGGGGTCAAATTGTAATTTTTGAGAATGTGTGGTCAAAACCGTAAATACATAAAACTACTGGTCAACTAGTATATTATAGGTCAACTTTGACCATGTTAAAAGCCTTGACCAAAATTTATAACATAAGTAATTAAACTATGGTTGTATAGTGTTATCATAAGTTAAATATGGAATTTATAAAATTTATGGGGTGTAGGTGGTAATTACTGAAATTTATGGGTCAATATGGTTAATATTATAGTTTATATCACTAATGTTAAGTTTGGGAATTTTTAGAGTTATATAAATGGTTATATTAATAAAAGTGTATAATATATGGTTTTGTGACATTTACAAAACATATTATGTTAAGTGTGGCTAATATGTAAATATGGAAATAGGTGTGGGGCGCAAACAGAAATTAAAAACAGTTTGGGGCTGTTTGGTATTAATGGTATACAAAACTATAGGTTATACAAATTATAAATGTTTAAACTATATAATATAACCTATTTGTAACATTATGTAATATGTGGGTTGAATGTGCAAATATAGAAAATATATGATGCTGGAAAAGAATAAAAGCAAAACAAATGGGGGGTTGTTCGGTAATATTAAAAACATTAATACTATATGCTATAATGAAATAATGGAATAAAATGGTAAATATAGTATGTGTAACATATATAATATATTGTCAAATTGTAATTATAAGGAAATAGTGTGCTGGGAATGAAATTTAAAATAGACCGAAGGTCTGTTTGAAACTTTCAAAAATTATTAAAAAAAAATCTATATGATATAACTATTATAAAGTTTAAATGATATAGTATATGGTGCTATGATATGATATAAAATAAGTGGTGATTTTGCAATAAAGAAAGAATAAGAGAAGTTAAAATTTGAACTTATGAACGTAAAAGTCTCTCGGCAATTAATGTAGGTATTAGAAACCATAGGTTATAATGTGTTATAAGGTTTTAATGTTATAAAAATATGATATTTTTGTAACATGGTATAATAATGTGTGGTTATATTGTAATTAATGAAAATTATGTGAATAAAGAATAACAAGTGTATAACATATACGATGTTTCGGTAATTAAATATAGTTTTTGAAACTATATATTATAATGTTAAATGAGATATAAAAATATCATATCATATAGTATAAGATATAGGTGTAACATTGTATGATTTTATGTGGTCAAACCATAGTTTATTAAACTATATGCTAAAACCGCATATATAATATTCAAGAAATGAATTTATAAACTATGGTTTACAATGATAAATACTATAGATATTATATAGTATTGATGTGACTAAATGAAACAATTGTCATTAATAATATTCACATGAAATAATGTGACAATTAATGAAGAAATAGAATTTATAAACTAAGGTTAGTGTTAAATTAAAACCTTAGGAAATTATAATACATGTAATGAAATGTTACATAATATTAAGATAAAGTTCTTAATATAAATTGCATAACATAATGCAACAAATGAAATAATCATCTTACATAAGATGAAAATAATGTGACATATAATATAAGTCAAGGATTTATGAAATATAAATGTATATGAGTATATACATGAATGCGCAAGCATATATTTAAAATATGTACATAATGAATATATGGTATAGTTGGAAACTATATACTATAGTGCATGCATATATGCAACTATATAGTATATGATTTAAATCAAATGATGGCAATATATATATGCATATATAACCGAAAATAATATGTATATATATGAGTATACAAAACCGAATATATATATAAGTATTTACAATATGGTTTTAATGTCATGTAACAATAAATGACAAAGTGTAATGACATTAGTATAAATATATACTATAAGTCATACAAATACAAATCAAAGAATACTTTATTAAGATGAATAAAGAGATGTATAATATATAGTACAATATTAAGTGGCTAAATATTAATGCCATAAAACATTAATGCATGAGCATAAAATGCGATGCGAATTAACGTTGCATGCACACATATAAATGTATACTCGTATACAGAACCCGAATGATTAAACCACTACTTAAGTATTAACGGGAATATATACACGTATACTCGGAAAAACGAGGAATAAATCCTAACGTTTAAAAATGCTACAACTAAGACGTTTTATAACCGACTCATCAAAATAAACCCGGGCATTGGTAATTAATACGTATTACGACTGACGAGTTCGTATACGGCACTTTAACAATTAACTGTTGAAATCCAGGGATGAAATGTCGGGATTATTTGTGTTGTTCGGATTTACCGAGCTTAAATAGGTCATGTGGATTGACTTATGTTATGTTCGATGTTTAGACCGTATCACCGACAAAGGCGCTTGACGAGCTAGTGGTCTACTGCGCAACCTAGGTCATTGGTGAACGGTATGTAAAGGGGTTGATCCGAGATGTCCTGAGGACTTCCTCGGGCTCGGATATGTGTGCTGTATAAGAGTGTGTGTATGTATGTATGTATGTATGTATGTATGTATGTATGTATGTATGTATGTATGTATGTATGTATGTATGTATGTATGTATGTATGTATGTATGTATGTGTGTATGGATGTGTGTTATGGGATGTTAATTGGTTATCTTTTCGCATTATTTAATTATGTGCGAACGTCCTACGGGACTAATACTACGTCGACTATAGATCGACTTATATAAAACACATATGCGTTTAATGTGATGTGATTGCAGTTGTATGACATAATACGCTAAGTATTATAAACTATGTAGTTACGACCTAAGTAAAATACTTAGGAAACGAGACTCGACATTGTCAGTCTCTAGAGCTTTGACTCGAACATGAACACTACCTAGAATGATTCTAGGCATGCGTAAGACCCATAGGGCAGCCAACAAATAAGTGGTGATTTTCTACATTTTAAAATGTAACGGTTTAAAACGACTAACTAAGTCAACAGTGGAGTGTGGATAAGTGTGGATGGTTTACCTTAAACCAGTTAGTCATTGGCTACTGGTCGCGCGTTGAGATCTCTTGAGTTAACCCGGATCGGGCTTACTCTGGTTTAACCTGATCAAGCCTAGATAGATCGACAGGTATGGTGATAACATGGGCGCCTTTAAAAAGGCAAAGTATGGACGCTTTTAAAAAGGCAAAGTGAATGATCACCTAGTGTGCATGGGACTACCGTCCAAGTGAGGTTAATTCGGGATGTCCTAACTTGACTCCCGACAGTGCTAACAAAATATGTAAAGTTATGTGAGGGCCGGGGGGGGGGGGGGCGTATCTGAAGTTGGTATGGATGACCGTTACTAACGGCTTTATGCTTATCGTTAATGTGATTGTATGTTTGTGGTTATATGGTTGTGTGTGTGGAATGTGGTGCCTGTGTTAACTATTTCGTTTACCGTCATTCATGTATTTACAGCTTTATATACCTGTACACCGGTAAAGCATGTAACGAACTTAATAAAGGCGACCATAACTATTAAGTGACCAATAGGGTCCAGGCTCGGCATACTCAGCGTTTATCGCTGAGCCTTTATGGCATTGCTACAGGTGACGATTATCACGGAAGCCGAAGAGCGGGACCCGGGTAGTTAGGAATTTAATTACCGTACGAGAACTCACAATGTATTAGGATGTTTATTAGTTTAAGGAAAAATTACATTGCCCACCCATGAGGTATTAGGGAATTACAATGCCCACCCATGAGCTTTAGAAAATTACAATGCCCACCCATGAGATATTAAGAAATTACAATGCCCACCCATGAGTTTTAGAAAATTACAGTGCCCACCCATGTACTTATCAAAATGAGGTGAAATTCAAGGATCTAAGTAAATTTTACATTGATTAATCAATTCAACTATGTAAAGAAATAAAAAACCTAATTTACACCGTGCAACGTTGAAGTGATGAAATGAAGAAAAAACATACAAAAATTATGAGGAATTACATATATGTTCACCTAATTTATTTGATTTTATTCTTTATTTTGTTATTTTTAGGCATATGTTTCATTTATTGCACTTCTAATTGGTCATAAGATTAATTTAGGGTTTTTTAATTTTTTTTACCATTGTCTAAGCTGTTTCTTAAGGTAATCATTATTTTACATATTCAATTTCACCTCATTTTGATAAGTACATGGGTGGGCACTGTAATTTTCTAAAACTCGTGGGTGGGCATTGTAATTTCTTAATATCTCATGGGTGGGCATTATAATTTTCTAAAGTTTATGGATGGGCATTGTAATTCCCCAATACCTCATGGGTGGGCAATGTAATTTTCCCTTAGTTTAAAGTGTTAATGGAGTTGTATACAGTTGGGATTTCCTAGACGCTCACTTGTCGTTTAAGTTACAGTTGGTTTAGATTGATGTATAGGTTAGTATCTCGTTATCACTACGGTTAGGTATATTTATTACCAATGTTGTTTTGTATTTGAATCACTTATGCTTCTTTACTCGTATGGGCGAGTAAAGGCATGTGACACCCGAGTGAGGTTTAATTGATGTGAGACTTCCGCTGTGAGACGTTATTTAATTAATGCTACGTAAGTGATTATTACGTGATTACGAGTGGGGTGTTACAAAAAGTGGTATCAGAGCGGAGTACCGCTCTGATGACGAGATAATAGGATTTTAGACAGTGAGCCTAGGACTTGGGAATACGGAAAACGTTGTGAGGTACGAAACGTCTACACTTATGTGAACTTATGTGTTAGCAAGCCTTTGGCTTGCAAATGTTAGCCTCGAGGCGCACAAACGAGTTGACTGTAATATGATGAGTTATCGAGTAACGAGAAGACGAACGGTAACAACGATGTCTAGTGGTGGTGTGAGCCAAGAAGCTGGCCAAGGGCATAAAGGCCCGGGAATATTACCCCCGTTATGGTCCAGCTGAGAGCTCAGTCAGGAGGACACATATGAACGTCGTGAGTACATTGGCGACAGTCCACTTTTATTTGGGAGTCCAGTATGGACTACCGCCGACAGTACCCCTCCCGCCACAACCCAATAAGTATGATACAATTGAGAAATACAATCCCCGAATATTGGGAAGAGGGCAACTAAGCCCGATAGACCGTCTAAGCGACTCCATAATGAAAGTATAAAATCTTATCCTTATAGCGTTAACAAAATTCAGTACCTTACCTTACTTACAACGACCAAGCGTTGGTGATAGGCACCGCCGGGGGCGAGCGCCATTGCTACGGTAAACGTCGTAGAAAGGGTCTTCCAAAACATCAGGGCAAGCAGATCTGGAGCATCTTGAGCTCCGCAAGACCGTCGCCCGTAATGGGGACCTCTAACTACCATGCAATTGTATAGAGATACCAAACTGCATACTGAGACTATATTGAGAGTGTGGAGACTTTTGCAAGTCCACTCGTCCTGTCTTACGTAAATTCCAGTCTTAATCTTGTGTATAAACAATATTGTAACACTAGAACCTTGTCGTGACGACACTTATGGGGACACAAAATCCCGGGCGTTATGCTACCGTAAATCTAATGTGAGGTAGAACTAGAATATTCTAATAACAATGTGCTCAAGAAAAATTTTCCAATCAAAATATCGTCTTTTTCATGAACAATCATTCTAATGGTACTTAAACAACCAATGTGGCAGTAAGACGAACAAGTCTGAAACCGACAACACTACTTGCATGGCGCACTTGCCACTGCAAGCGCTGATTTAAACAATGTACTGATAATTCCGTCTACCCCGCGCACTTGCTACTGCAAGTGCTGCAGACAACTACGATTGTAGTTATCCTAGCTATTATCGTTATAAACGAGTTCTATAATCTACGTAGACCAATGGTACGACACCATGGCTACCACCAACCGCTAAGCAATCGTACGGTTCTAATACAACAACATGACTACCAATCCACAATCTCGGAAGGACCCGATGAGTCCGACTAATTATAGAAAAAGGGGCATACATCAGCCCACAACAACTACTTTCATTAAACATTGATGAATCAATAACAATGGCTTACGAGCCAAGCACTATGACAGATTTGTAAACTATTTAATGGCTTGATATGGACGTGGGAGGTGGAACTTGATCCGGTACAGGTCAAGGGAAGCTGGACACAAATTGGGGTGGAAGGATAGTTCAACACTGGTGCTGATCACATCAGGGTCGGATGACTCCTAAGACTCTTCACAAGTTGCCACAACTAATTACGATCAGAATAAACGGAAATTGCAATATTCTAGCTATAATCAGCTAGCAATAATTCAATCATACAATATTAAATGAGTGTACCTGTGAGTAACAACTCACTTCCGTACAGCATGTATAGAAAATTGTGAAGAAGGTATGAACACTTAACGAACAATACCAATATTAACCGTAACGGCTGACACCAACCTATGGTGAACACCAGGAAAAAAAATTGTAAAACATACCAGCCCACAATTGCTTTAAAAATGGAAGAAAAATTTACCGTAACACGGCTATTACTAATACAATTCGCATCAATAAACGCGAATCTATGTTGAACGCAGGAATAATTACCACCCCTGGGCACTACCTTTACCAAGGAGTGCCATGTACGCTTATGTACAATTATGAATGAATAAATGTCAAAATTTAAGCTTATGTGTATTATTATGATCATGATTATAAGTTAAGTTCCAAGTAAAAGAGTGGCTACCGTTGGTGTTCCCCATGTAAAAGTAATAAATGTGTGTGTATGCAAAAAGGCATGTCGTCCACTATTAGTACGACTGTCAGTGGCATGGAATATGAGGACTAAACAACGGCTAATCGCCTAAACAATAATACAAATACCCAGGTGCAACCAATGATAAAAAAAACTAAACTAGACGCTAAATAGCGTAAGTTAATGTAAGTACCTAATGTACTAGTAAATGGGCGTAAGCCCGGGAGGACGGGGACACCGCCTCCGGTTACCTTTAAATGTAGGTTACCAAGAAAACGAGGTGTAAATCAATATAATGACTAACGAGAAATGTTTAGAAACAATTACCAAAAGGACTTCCATGAAATGGAGTCCGGTACTTCGTTAAATGATATGATCCAGAAAATGTAATGAAGTAAAGGAACTACAGAACAAACCGTAAGAGACATAAATAATATACACATTAACAACAAGCGCCGAACTGCGCACATGAGATCTGATTAATAACAGTTGACCCAACCGATGAGTAACCCCAATAAAGAAATTACTAAACAATAAACAATAACAAACTTACTATACGAGAATTCAAAGATTCTCTTAAAGAAATCAACCAACTGTTATCAGTAATATACTTAACAACAAAAAGGAGAAAAACCATCTCCCATTGTTATCGTACGACCCATACCTTTAGGATAAAAAAAATAACGAACATCTGCTAATACAAATACACGAACCTATACCTATTGGGCAGGAAACTCAGGGAACCAAACATTCCCGCGGGAGACCCCCAATATTAACGAAAAGGTGATTGACAACAGAATACTTCACGAACGTGTGACGGACACTACGAGTCTATAAACGAGTTATGGGACGACCACACTCCACGGGAGCTTGTGGGCTCGACAGACTCATTCCCGGGTTAGTCGAGCAAATAGCAATGTATCAGTACGGTACCCCATACAGTAGACATGTGGTGAAAGTAACATTGAGAGTAGTCAACTCCACACGAATGACAGAAATGTAAACCCAGACTAGTGTAAATGATCACATAGAATAAATTAACGAATAAAACCCCAGTTTAATCAACGAGTAAAGCAACCAACATCCTTGAATATAATATGGTCAAACCATAACTCCGCAGGGGAGTGGATAAAATACAGTAACCATGAAAGGAAAAACCTCCCGACAGAGGAGAGAATTGATAGTTAATTAAATGACAAGCAAGAAGACCCAATAAAGGGTGTGAATGAGAATTTAATACAAAAAGAGGCTCAATAGCCGTTTAAACTAAAATATGCCGTATTAGCAAAAAACCATACAATGATTATAATCATTACCCGTAAAAGAGACAAAGAGAGAATTACTCTCCACATATATAAATATATACACCAATACCGAATGGTATCATAATTATGTATGCCCAAATTCAGGACAGTGGTACATTCTTAACCAAGAAGAAGTTGAACACAAGTACATTGTTGCCTAATATACAGTTAAGGCGAAGCTAGTACGCTAGCGAATGCCCCGTTAAAGAGAGAATACCACAATAAATATACAACCGTCTAATTGACTGAAATATGGTGCGCGCGGAAGCGACCATTACAAACTGCTATGTGAATGAATACTTTTCCAAACACAGACGAGTAAAGCTCGCACAGAAAACAGTGATGAGAAATAAAATGCAAGAAAGGATATACAACAGCCTAGACAGTTAAAGGACATGTTCTAAAATAAATATCAGTTCAAAACTATAACTCACTTAGGAATATAATGATGAGTACAATTACAATCCTTGTAAACAATGTGAGAATACAAAAGATATAAATATACCAGAGGAAAGTACCTCAACTGCCAAGAACATACCCACATGGGATGTCAAACAGTACAGGACACAAATGTGACTATGCCAATGGATTCACCAAAAAAAAACGGGATAAGCCATACAAGAATGTTGCTAAACCGGCACACGGAAAGCACAATATATACCAACGGGAAATACATAAAAATATTACAATTAAATACCTTACTCCGGAACAAACACCGGGAGACACGGGATTACAAGAATCATCCCTGTGTATTATACGTTATGTCTTAAAAGAAATTATTAAACTAGTGCGAAACGGCATGAATACAAATGATAATTAATACCATACTTCATCTCAACATTACACGATGAGTGAAGATAATAACGACTTGAATTATATCGTGCATTAGCAATCTAACATACCGATATACGATTTCAATCAGTCGTGTGCATACAAATGTGTTACCGCACAACTGAGATACCTCTGTTTCAAATTAACAAAGAGCCGTGAACGACACCGTCATATGGGAAAACCTCAACAATAACTGCTGCAAATAAACCATATAAAGCTAACAATGGAACGAAGGGCATATTAGCCCCTATTGTGGGTCTGCACCTCCATGTGGAGCGAGTGGGCCCAATAGAAGGGTTTGAGACAGCGCCAAGTACTCATGCCTTTGGCTGGTAATGTACGCGCCTCACCTTCCATATGATTTCTGGTGGAATTGAATGGCTAAGTCGACCCGTCTCTCAATATGAGAAAAACTCCTCTCCGAAGTCTGAAAGACAAGAACGAGGGAGAATTCCATGAGAGCCAAGTATCCAACGCTCGTTGAATAGTGTCTGTTGTATACTTGTGGGGTACGGGGGTGTAACCCTTTTTAAGGGGGGTAGAGCCTCTTGGCTGTGCACAGTGTGTGCACTAATTTTAGTGAGTCGTATGCGGGGAATACAATAAATGGTTGTTTGTTGTGATTTTTGGTTGTTTGTTTGTCATGCGGGGCATGCATTGTTGGATTATTTATGCATTGCACACTTGTGAATGTATGTGCTTTTATGTATCTTATGAGATACTGGTATGATAATGTGATAAAGTATTTGTAAAGATACATGTGACATATATGTTTATGTTATGTTTTTAAGATCCTTCGTATAGTATCGCCTAGATACTGAATGGATAATGGCTATGGAACAACGACATGTGGAATGTGAAATTTAATGGACACCTCGGGGAGGTTGTCAAGGTGGTTAGAACTGATAGGAAACGATGGTGCTGAGGGATCACCTATATCCATATCTTTGAAGTAATGCCACACTTGAGGGCTATGTGCAATATGAGCACAACACTATATGAGTGAATGTTACATCACATAGATGTACATTATGGGAATCATGGGTAGATATACATATTATACCTATTTAAGAACGACGACTTCGGGACGAAGTCTCTTTAAGGGGGGTAGACTGAAATACCCCTAATTAATTAAACATTGATTAAACATTTAGTAAATTAAATTAAGGCCTAAACATGCCTTAAAATCAATTTAAAAACAACAATGGTCAACATAAAGCAAACATTGCACCCTTTGACCATTTAGGGCAAATAAATATCCAAACGAATTCCTTAGGACCTAAAATTTTGTCCTAAGTATTATAACACATAAATGAAAGTAATAAAATTATTGGACAACACTCCAACATCAAGAACAAGCATTAACATGCTTAAAAGTCACCTAGAGCAAAATGTGCTCTAAACAAGCTTTAAAGGTCATGTGACCTCCGTTTGATCCCAAATCAAATTCTTAAGCTTAGTAATCACAAAATGGATATAATTAATCAATTACCAAAGAAAACCAATCTCAAAAACAAGCTTTAACACAAAATGTGTCTTAAAACACCTTAAAGCACATTTTTGTGTATAACTCCAAAAGTATTGGTTTTATGCCACTTTAAGGACCATATTACATTCATTATCAAAATAATAGGTCATAGTGTACCCCATTAGAAGTTTTAAATCAAAGTTTTAAAATAAAATTAAAATGAGTGATTTTGGGTGAATAGTACCCAAACTAGCACTTATCTTCCTAATCTAGTCAATGGTCAACTATTATCAATTGACCTTGACCTTGTTTTTCCGCCAACTAAAGGCCCTTCCCTTGTTAATTAGCCGGCCATGCCTAAGTTTATTCATGGCTTATAAAACTACTTTTATTTAAGTAACAGTACACTTTATTACTTTATAACTTTAACTAAACAAAATGCACTCACCTTTCTAACTTGGCAGCCTTTACGGTCACTTAAAGGGTTTCCCCATGCTGAAGCAAGCTTTAAATAATTGCTAAAGCTGATGAGTCATCACTACTATTCCTAAAACTATGTTATCTTACTTTATAAGATAACTACTTATCCTTATATTATTCCTTCCCAGCCGTAAGTGGCGATCTCTCAGCCTTCCTTATCTCTTCTTATCAGCCACAACATAAAGAAAATATCTATTAGTTGATGACTCCCCTTGACTACTCTATTCGTACCATTATATATATTACTTATAAGGTAAAAAGGTAACCTATCTTCTTCATTCTACCCAGCCGTCTTCTACAACAGCTAAACCCTCCCTTTTTGCTGCTTCCATTACCGTGAGCAAACCCAGCTTCAAGGACCACCCTCTTGGATTGTAGGTAAGTGTTTAAGTCATCCAAATGATCAAAATCTCCATATTTTCCTCCTCTTTCTAATGGTGTAGTTCATCTTCATTTCCAACCAGCTAATGTGACCAAGTTGGGGCTAGAGAAAGGGGAGTGTTTCGGTGACAAAAATCAGAAGAGAAGAAGGAGTTCAAACTAGTTTTTCTAGGGTGAAAAATGGGGTTAATTACCAAGGCCTTCTCCTCTAAATTCTTACGGTTGCACCATTGGTTTTCCCAGCTCATCTTCTTCATTTTTCCATGCTTTTTCAGTATATATACTCACACCTTCATGAACTAACAAGATCCAAGCAAAAGACCCCACTTTGGTTTATATTTCGATAAGCAAAAGCCACCTTGTTTTACCGATTTGATTTACTGATTTTAATGGTGGTTTAACACCCTTTTTGGCTTCATAGTTCAGGCGCTTTCATGCCTAGTGTAGCCTCCACAATCAAGGTAACTATATGCCTAATTTAAGCTAGTAAAATACCTAAACTAGCCACTAATATCATGGGACTAATGCCTATCCTTTCTTTGCATATTTGAGTTGTCGCATGGCTGTTGGGAGGCTTGGAAAATTCTGCACTAGTTGCAGAAATCAAATCCTAGAGTTAAACCTATGTAAAGTGAGTAAATCACCTCTTGATTATGTCTTGATCAAGTCCTTATGGATTTAAGGTTAAAAACTAACTTAAACATATATTTATATGCTAGCCGTAAGCTTTGGAGTATGTTTGGCTGAATGAAGAGCTTGGAAATTAAGTAAGTGAACTAAACTAGTATAATGTAAAGTTTTTATTTCATTATGTTGTATATAATTAAGCCGTAGGCAAGAGTTGGTATAAAGGACTTAGTTATGTATTAAAATACTATATATTATGTGGGTAGTTTATTTAGCTTGTGAGTTGGCATATAATGCCATGAAAATGATGTAGGTGGCAAAATATAACTTATAGCCTTATTAGATGGTGAATGATGGAAGCTGTAGGTTTATAGAAATTATTATAACCAAACTATACATTAAAATGTTTTATAGCATTTTGGGGAAATCAACCTAATGTGTATGTGACATATAATGTCATAGAAATTAATTAAGAGTTAAAACATAAATTATAAAATAATATATAAGTATACAAATCAAAACCGTGAGCCATTATGTCTTTATGACATTTATATGTAATTTATATTATATTAAGGTTTGTAGCAAAGCCATGTATTTTAGACTATATAATTTTATGTTATATTAAGGTTTAAAATGAATTTAAGGTATAAATAAATATTACCGAATGGAATTTGGGGTTAATTAGTAATTACAATAAATTTAGAGGCTGAATATTAATATATCCGAAAACTATATATTAAAAGATTTATTATTTGAATTTTATTAAGTTTTATAAAATATGGGGTCAAATTGTAATTTTTGAGAATGTGTGGTCAAAACCGTAAATACATAAAACTACTGGTCAACTAGTATATTATAGGTCAACTTTGACCATGTTAAAAGCCTTGACCAAAATTTATAACATAAGTAATTAAACTATGGTTGTATAGTGTTATCATAAGTTAAATATGGAATTTATAAAATTTATGGGGTGTAGGTGGTAATTACCGAAATTTATGGGTCAATATGGTTAATATTATAGTTTATATCACTAATGTTAAGTTTGGGAATTTTTGGAGTTATATAAATGGTTATATTAATAAAAGTGTATAATATATGGTTTTGTGACATTTAAAAACATATTATGTTAAGTGTGGCTAATATGTAAATATGGAAATAGGTGTGGGGCGTAAACAGAAATTAAAAACAGTTTGGGGCTGTTTGGTATTAATGGTATATGTAACACCCCAACTACCACCGTACACATAACATCAAACTGCAGCGGAAAATTCAACTCATCACATTACTTATTTCAATGGTTTTACACGCCGTTAACCACCCACGTGGCTAACAAGGCTAATACATGTACTTTGTATCGGTCTGATGGATTAGATTCCCGAGCAACTACACGTTACATTTGCTTCCCTTAACAACAACCCATGTACTTTAGACATTCCAACCGTACCGAGTATTTACAAACTAATGCCGATAACAATTTCGGTCTTACTACGCCTACAATGCTTACGCCATTTAAATGGCTACCCATGTATAAACATCTACCGTCCTACTCTCGAACGGCTTCCAGCTCCTTGTACCTGAAATAGAAAAGGAGAAAAAGGGTGGCCCCCAAGGGGCTCAGCACCTTTGCTGGTATGGTAATCCCGCAGCCCACATGCTACCGGGCCACACACAACTAATTGTCGTCTTAGCATGCGATGGATTATATTTAAATCATGCATGCAACTAACACACACACAAAACATTTCGCCTCAATGGGCTCAACAAACGGATAATACATCCTTACTTGATGAGTCACTCATGGTATTCATTATCCCTAGAGTGTTCCTCCTCTAACGGAGCTACTTCCTTAATAGACGACACTTACCCTTAAATCGGGTTATCCTTAAACGCCTCTTGTCACAAACTGGGATTCATTTCCATGATCCACACACTCCATATCCTACAACATGTCACATTCCTCACATAACAACATAATAACACTTTTCTCATTTCGACGTACACATGATAACATCGCATTGATTTTAAACATCTAACGTATACATATCATAGCATGGCAAGGGAAATTGCCTAGCACAATAATAACACAAAACACCATAAGATCGGTTCACACAAGGAACCTTCCACCATAGTTAGTATACATAGTGAGCCTAGAGATTATTGCCAATCTCATGCTAAGCTCGTTACCAACCTCGTTACCGTCCAGTTATATCGAACGGTTAACTTAAACCCAAGGTGTGTCGGATATAGTAATCCCAAGCACACCGAAATAACATTTGTATGCCCCTGTTGAAATACCCCAAATCTAAATAATATTATTAAATCATTATTTATTGGAATATAATCCAAACATAAATCAGTTCACGTACGCATGCAAACCCATGCATGAAAACGTTACGTAAAAATAGTCGTTTCACCATAAACGCTAAAACGCCTTAGAAACATGTGATCAAGCATGACCTTGTATGACCTTCTAAAACTCAAACCAAATGGTCATACACTCATTATATGAATATATAAATATATTCCCTAAGCTATACTCAGTCAAATACGCAAAACGCTCGGGAGTGCTCACGCGCGCCCCTTAAAGCAAGAAAAGCTCGGAGGAGTGCCGAGGTGGCACGAACTCCTATAAAATTAATTCCTAGAGTTCCTAATATCATTATTTACCATTCTAAAGATAACCCACGAAGTGGTTCATCAAAATTCAGCAAAAACCACAGGAGGATTTCTTAGCGCTCCTTTTTGGCCCGGGAATGTCCCGATGGCCCGTAATTTATGTCACGGGTTGATATAACCCCATATAACTCAATGTAACATCTTATTATATGTTTATTTACTATAATAAGTGTTTACAAACACTTGGAACTCATAAAAACAATTTGTTTCCCAAAATTTCCTTAGAGCACAAAAACACACCTTCGGGTGTCACGAAAATGCGTTTTACGCAATTGCCTTGTAGTTTTTGACATGCCACGAATTGGTAATCTTAAAAAGGGTTAAAATGACCTTCTAAATCAGTTGGTGTGACTAGTCAACAAGGCTCTCTATATGGGCCGATTTTGAGAGCAAAAACTAGTATAAAATTTGCTTTAAAAATTTGTAAAAGGCTTAAAACATGGTGACTCACCTTCCCATGTGTTATATTACTTAATGTCAAAGTAAGTAGGTCTCATTTGACCATGTGGCTGTCGAAATTATGAAGAGAAACAAGGCCATGTGAGCTAGGAAGAAGACAAAATGTAAAAAGGCAAAAGTGGATCTAGATTCCACCTTTTTCATTTCTTAAAATTCAAGAGACCTTCCAAGCTTCTTCCTTGGCTCTTCATCAACGAATTGAGACCCCTCTTTTAGCCTTGAAATCGTGCACCATAATGAGGAAGAAGACAAGGCTTTAACTTAGAAAAATCAAAAGTACAACTTACCTAAATTTCCTTGTCTTCTAGCTCACAATTATTCCCTTTCCAACCCTTGCCTTGTCACACCTCACATGCCCTCTAACATGGCCGGTTTTCTTGCTGGAAAAGAGGCATTTATTGAGCCAATAATCAAGGTAATAAACTAAGGAAAAAGAATTGTCAATTGTCATTAAAAATTTGACAAAACAAAATCAATTTCCAAATGCCTCTTGCATTTACGTGAGCTAAGTCTCACTTTCTTCCTTGCTCTCTTCATCCACGGTTTAGGTAAGCTCTCTCCTCTCTCTTCTAGCTTCATCTTCTTCCTTTGAAGATCTTAAGTCCATTAATGGAGTTTTAACTTCTATCTTCATCTTTAAGGTAAATTCCTAGCATTTCTTGGCAAGTCTTGAAGCAAAACTCTTCCTAGCATAACAAGGTGTGTTCGGCTTCACTTAGTTCTCCAAGGGGATTGTCCAAACCAACATTAAACCAAGGAGCATCTCAAGGTTATCTTAAGGTAGGTTTTAAAGCTTGAAAATCCTTAAAACACATTTTTGTGTGTAACCAAGTTCTACCTCTTCTAAGTCTCTTCTCTTCTTCATTTTGATGAAGGAAAAACTTGCTCTTCATCTACCTTTGGTGAGCCGAAATTATAAGAGAAAAAAAGTCTAAGGTAAAGTATTGAAAAACTACTTACAAATCTACTTAAGATCTTTGTTGAAGATCTAACTCCTAAACACCTTCACCTCTTGCATAAAACCGAAGAGGAGCATCAAGTTTACCTAGGAGAAAGCTTGGAGATTCAAGAAGAAGTTCAAGCACTTAACCACCTTTGTTAAGAAGTAAGTTTACTAAGTAAATCTTTATGTTATAAGCTTTGTCAAGCTTCTAAAAATTGTACAAAAATTATGTACACCTCCTAGGTTAATTAATACCGAAACTACTTGGTTTATATGCCAAAAATATAATCTATAACATATATAGAAAATATTTACCTTAAGACACATTTTTGTGTCACAAAATTTATTTATGTTACAAATTAATTAAGGCCGAAATGTCTTGGGCAAAAATGCTTATTTTTGAGCTAAGAATAAATATAAGACATTACAATAATTTATACATGAGTTATATGACTCATATGAATTTATGTACATTTATTATGACATATAAATCCACTTTTATATACTAAATGGTCACTAAATAAATATGGCCGAATTACCTAAGTGTTAAATAGGTATTAATGACCTACTTAGGTATATAAACTTATATCATAAAGTTTTGTGAGTTAAAAATATTTTATTAAAGCTTAAATGGCTAATTAATTAAGTTATGTGGCTTAAGTATAATTTTTACAAAGTTTAGTGGGTTTAGTATAAAAACCGAGAGCTAAAGGGGTACTTAGTGTAATTATGAAATAATATAAGGTTAGGAATTAAGTTTATGAATTTTAGATAATTTAAACATGTGTTTAAGCAACACTTTATAAAGTTTTGGGCTATTATGTAATTTATAAAAGTTGCTATGAAAGTTTAGAATATATTAGTGGGCGAATTCATAATTAAGAGAATTATTAGATTCACTTTTGAAATTTTAAGGAATTAAATATTTAGACTATAGTTTATAAGTTAATAAGAACCTATTATAAAGTTTTGGGATGAAAATGTAATTAATGGAAAGTTCAAGACCAAAGCCGAATTCTTTTGGGTTAGTTTGGTAATTTAAGAATTTATATATATATGTTCGGCATTTATGGAGAATTAAAATTAAAACTATAGTTTACATGACATTATGTAAAGGTTATAAGATTTTGGTGGTTAGATTGTAATTATAAGGAATAAATATATATTGGCCGAAATTTAAGGGGCTAAGTTGTAATTTTTGAGAGTTATAATATTTAAAAGCTATACACCGAAATATTAGGGGTGGTTTTGTAATTTAGCTAAATAAGAAATTAAAACTCTATAATATAATGAGATTAGAATTTAAATATAAAGTTTATGAATTAATGTGGTTGATTTATAAATAACCGAAATATAAGGGTAATAATTTAGATTTAAATAAATATAGGTCCTATATGGATATTTTGAGGAATTAGAAGAAAGAATTTTAATTAAAGGAATTATGGAATTAGAACTATGGCTTATGTAGTTATAAGGAAGTTAAAAAGAAACAATAAGTATTGTTTATGACTAAAAGGAGAATAATGAGATTATAAGAATATTATGTCATTGTAAGACATTTAAATATAGTTAAGAAAATTATAAGTTGTTATGTCACTTAGACAATTAAAATAAACAACAAATATAGTACATGAATATATGAATACATATATGTACATTAAAGGATTTATAAATAAATCAAAAAGGAATAACAAATAAGAGATTTGTTGAAAGATCCAATAGGATCATTATATAAGGGTAACATAAATTAACCCTCTCAGTTAATCCTATTCTAGGACTTTGTTTGACCAGACGTTGACCGGGAATTAAACAAGTACAGTCTACGGTGAACGGTATGGGATTCTTGCAACCTGTTTTCTAGCGGATTACACTGGCTTGTGTGCTATCTGTTGTTTGAAATAACGACCAAGATAATTAATGTAAAATGTTGTTTTACTCTTGTGCACTGTTGTGTTATTTTATGTGCGTGATTGTTGCTGACTACAACGTGTATGTCCCACGCATACAAACACTACTATACCAGTGGATTAAATACCTGCGCTTCAGTATACCGAGGACTTGTACTCAAGTCTCTCACTAACTTCACTTTATAACAAACGTCATTATCCTAAACGTGATAATTGACAATACACATTGTGTTTTTGTTTAATGTCTTTATATGACACTTAACAAATTATACTTCGAGAATGAGGAGCCCAGTTGGATCTGGCCATGCATGCTACGGGAGTTGTACCTGTCTCAGGTCGTCTCCTACTACGTCGCGACGGAACATTCAGTTGGGAGGAAGACTTTATTCCTTCCGGGATTCAAATGCCCTTCAGTTCGAGGAAGACTTTATTCCTCTAGTGGGTTCTTATTTCCCACGCCATTCAGTTCAGGGTTTAACTACGTTATCTCCTGGGGTTTTTATACCCAACCTTTCTTTATAACGAGGTCACTATACCTCCACTATTTCAGATATTCAGTTATAACGGTCAGTCCCATTGTGTGGACCGACTATCAGTAAAGAATTTCAGTTCAGCTAACTCGACCTTCTGTGTCTTGTTCTATGTGACATTATTGTCCTTGTATGGATACTTGTTATTATCAGACTATGCTTGTTTACAGCTTTATAAAAATGAACTGCATGTGTTCGACAAAGTAGTTGGTGTGGCCCGGTAGACGATGGGCTGCACGTTTTCCATACCAGCATTGTTTGCTGAGCCCCTTTGGGGGCACCCCCATTTTTCAGGTACCTGAAGTTTAAGAAGATCACCACACTGAGTGTAGGTGGGGTAGACCAAGCTTTGGGAGTCTACTATTAGTTAATTATTTTCTTTCAGTATTCTACTTTGAGTTTGATTCCTAGTATCTCGGGTTGTATCTGTATTCCAGACCGTGACATTTGAGGATTGTATTTGGACTTAGCCTTGTTGGTCACAAGGGTGGCCAACGGCATTGTAATACCGCCCGGTTGTTGTAATTATTTCCGCTGCAGTTGTATTTTATTTGGGAGTGATCGCCGTTCAGTTTATTGGATTTCGGGTTGGGGTATTACACCTGTGGCCCGACGTGAGTCAGTAAACTAGCTTTGGATAAGCTAAGGGAAGGTAGAAACCAAATTGGAATACAACCTATACATACACCAAGAGAGCCGAACCGGATATGACATCGACTCCCGTCCTCACACGCGTGGCCGGAACATGACCGGACTCCTCACCCCCCCCCATTAGTACATATATACTTATAAATAAGTAGTTAGAGATCCATTATGAGCCTACCACATCCACACACCATACGGTTCATAACCGAGTTAAGCAACACAAGGGAGGTTCACACCTTGCATACACAACGATATCCATCTAACTCACACATAGCCGTGGTTAGAACGTTCCCAAGGTTTGGGCCGTTAACTCCGAATACCGATCACTCATATGTTCCTAGATTTGGTTAGCTAAGGTTTAACATATATTTGAGGTTAAATGGTATCGGAGGCCAAATTCGCCACAGAAATGAATTACTATAAACTCATTACATGTTTTAATCTTACAAGGTGGCAAACACTCAGAAAAACATATTGGCATACAAGCCGGTGTAATCCGGTAGGACACAGGTTGCAAGAAAACCATACCTGTCACCGGAGTCCATTTTACCATGTCCACTTACGTTCCTCGAACAATTCTCGAACAACTGGCACATTAAAGTTACCTTCATTAACATTGGGGTAACATGTTTGTGTAACGTCGAATGACCATGGTTAACCCCGTTTAACTAGTTAAATACCTTTACATTTTTAACATGTTTCACTCTTTCATTTTACTTCAACTTTTCACCCTCTTAATTGTCATTACAACTCACCTAACATGTCCTATGCAACCTTATAATATCATTACCTATCATTCCCCATCATTACTCACCATTTCCATACCTTAAATCTCATTTTCAGAGTGGTCCGGGACTTGGTTCTTACCTTAAGTCCCGGACCAACACATTAGAGTACTCTCGGCCATATTTAATAGGGTGGTCCGGGACCTTGTACTGACCCCAAGTCCTGGACCACTACATGGAGCAACTCTCGGCCTTTTTTTTGGTATACGATCTGGGACTTCAACCATTAACCAAGTCCCGGACCCAAGCTACAGAATGCTATATTTGCATTTTTCTACCCTTGTTCAACTTGTTCTCTTCATCCATTGATTACCCAAACTTCACACATTAACTTAGGCATATCCTAATACCAAAATATCACTTTGATTCTCCTTACAACATGGTCTTGTTTTTTTTTTCTTTGCATAATTTTGGGCCGTCCGACCCACCGTCCGACCCACAACTGGGTCGGACCGTTCCAGAAACTTTTCCCGTCTTTTAAATACACATGTCCGACCCATGTCCGACCCAACCATCTGGGTCGGACCATTCCAGAGACTTCAACAAGTGACTAAACAGAGCTGTCCGGCCCACAACTGGGTCGGACCACTGGGTCGGACAACATCAGAGTTTGTCCAAATTTTGTCAAATTTCCTCCAAACTTTTCCTCCAGCCTCCTAATGTGTTCTAACATCATTTGGCACTTCTAACACACCTTCAGTCATATGCTAAACTCTTTAAATCACTCACCAAAACCATTTTATCATTCTCAAGTTACTTACAAAATTCCTAGCACTTGGAATGTTTTCTCCTTAAGATTTCTAGGTGGTATTTCACCTATAATGACCACTATACCAAGGTGTTTCCTCTACACCTTAACATCATCTCTCAAACTTCTTTTCTTACTAACTAAACCTCCTTTTTCACATCTTACCTAAACATCACTTATTCCTTGGATATCAACATTACCTAAACCTTAAACAACTTCCTAGTCCACCAAAGCTTTCTTAAAACACTTAGAACTTCTTACACATTTTCCAAATTTTGACATAGCTTCTCTTGTATATACTCACATCCAAGCACTTAGGTTTTTACCTTATTTCATTCAAAAACACCTTAAACCATCAAGAACACCATCACTCACAAGACTTCACCAAATTCACACTACATCACAATATAGTGCACAATTTAAATTGCTTGGCACTTAGGCCCTTAAACAACATGGCTCTTAGGCCCTTAAATTGCATAAACCTTAAACACTGAATTTCCACAATATATAAGCCTTTGACCTGCAATTACATACGCCAAGACATATGTTCTTTTACTAGTCTCCTTGAGAACACTTTACTAAGTCATTCACCATTTGCTCTTTAGGTAGTTTTAGCAAGCATTATAAGCTCATTTCTCCTAAGGCATTAAACCACATTGAGATAGCATATTTACCTCTTTTCCTCACAAACTTCTTTCTTGTTTCCTTGTTTAAAAATCGGCTAAGCTTAGTTGCTTGTCAACTTCTAAACATTACACAAACAATGTGGTGAGTATTCAAGCTCCAAGCTTAATCTCATTGTAAACCCTAGGTTTTACATTGTTCAAAGAGCATTAAGATAGTTGTTTTACCTTGGTCTTTGAAGGGAATTGGAATATCTATCAAGAGAGGACTCCACCAAGTCCTTGAAAGATTCAAATGGAGCTAGAACAAAGCAACACAATGAGCACCATTAATGGTGATTTTCGGTCAAGGTAAAAACATGAAGGAAACTTCATTTTTCTTTGAGTTTCCTTACCTTGAAGCAAAGGAGAGTAATAATATGTAGAAATACAAGCTCAAGCTCCTTCAATGGTGGAACTCCATGGCACCGAAATGGTGGTCTTGGAATTTTAAGAAGATAGAAATGAAGAGCTTGATGAGAGGAAGAGATTGGTGGTGTTTGTTTTTGATTTGGTTAAGTGAGCTAGGAAATATTAGCAATGGAAGATGGCATTTGGTGCTGTTGCTGTAGCATCACCGTGAGAACAGAAGAAAGAAGAGAGGTAAGAGAGCTTAGAAGCCGTGTGAAATGAAGGGGAAGGGAGAAATGAGATTGGTTTTGCTTTTTGAAGATATTTATAACTTAAAGCAAATAGTAACCTATGAGTCATCTTTATTCACTTAACAAGTTAACATGTTTGGTGACTCATTACTACAAAAACCGGCCCCCTTTATACCACTAAGGGCATTATAGTCTTTGTTGGTCAATTTAATTACTTATAACAACATATGTTACAAACTAGCTTATAAAAATCACTATTCACAAAAACAAGGCACATAGAAGTGAAATTTTGATTTCCCATTGATATAGACTTCCAAATGTGATACTATATAGTACACATGTTAATTAAAGAGTAATGATGGACATTTAGCCATTCAAAACTCATTTACAAGACAATTTTTCAAAAACGTGCTTTAAGACTCCTTAAAGCACTTTTTGTGTTTTAACTTGTTTTCAAGCTTGGTTTTCTTTGGTAATTGATTTAGTATGTTCATTAACATATTTATAAGATATAGATATGACCATTAGGTCCTATACAAATTTATCCCAAGCTTAGAGCACTTTTTAGCCCATATTGACCTTAAGGTATATTCTTGTGTTTTGTTTGTTTCCAATGTCTACCAAGGTTTCCTAAGGACTTAATTAGCCTTATAAAATCATAATTAAACATTATCAAGTCTTGGTAGGCTCTTTGGGTCCTAACCAAGTTCACTCCAAGCTTATAGCATGTTTTTGCTCACACCGTGTCTTAGTGTTTTATTGTGTTTTAACTATGGTTTAAACTATACACTGATGTTCCTAAGGCACTTTTTAGCCTTTAGATAACATATTTAAACATTTAAACAACATACCAAGGTTTGGGGTATTTCAATCTACCCCCCTTAAAAGAACTTCGTCCTCGAAGTTCACATTTCCACGCATCATTGGATTAAAATACGAGAATTACTTTCGAAATTAACTTCCATTACCAACCACCCATTACATCCAACCTCGGACTTAACGGTCCGGGCAACATATCCACATTATACATCACCATATCGTAACATACTTACACGATAACCTCGGACTCACGGTCCGGGCACCTTATCAACATTACACTTACATAACAACCCTTAGACTCTTAGGTCTGGGTAACAATACAACAGTTAGACTCATAGGTCTGAATAACATAACACTTTCGAAACTACCACATTAGGACTCCAGGTCTAAATTAATATTTCTTACTCATACCACACAACATGTCTTAGCATGTATAACAAACAGAAATACCTTTTCCATCTCTCCATGGGCTCCAGTCCCATGTTGAGTACGTATACACTGTGATCCCGCAGAACCCGGTCGCGATGGACACCTTCTGGTCCCCGTTCCTTTGGGAGGTCAAAATAATCACATACATTTTTAACATATATACTTCTCATGTCACCGGTCCGAAGACAAAGGCTCATGCGTCCTCAGCTCGTGAGCAAGTACTACAAAAATATTCTTTATTAGGTTAAGTATAAGAGAATCCTTTATTCAAAATATTAATCGATTGTTTGAAAACACCAATTGAAAATCCTTTTTGAAAACGCAACACAACTCCAAGTCCAATTTATGCTCTTTGTATCTTTCTTAACATGGTTATTTGTGACCACTTACAGAGAGCTTCAAGAGTCATCCAACCCTGATGTGATCAGCATCAGTGTTGAACTATCTTTCCACCCCAATTTGTGTTCGGCTTCCCTTGATCTCATGATAATCAATTTTCACCTCCCACCTCATTTTCAACCAACAACTAATTCAAGCATGTCCCATTTTCTATCTTTAAATCCTTCTAGTCATAATCATTACATCTCCAAGGGATAGAACTCCGTCTATCAATTGTCATCCAAATCCAACTTAATTCAAGTTACCTAGGGAATTTAATTTTCACTAGGTTCTATGTCGGTCTCATACCCCTTCATAAGTCACAACACTGTATATATATACATATATTTTTATCAAAATACAATACATGGTTTACATTTATGCACCGTCGGGGTTTTAGTTCCCCGGGAGTTTCTTTACTCCCTTCCACTTGTACTCTCACACACCACTGTTAACAAAATAACACACTTCCCACAATGGTATTCGCATCTTATGTGCGCAATTACCACAATTTAACCATAAATGAATGCGTATGTTTGTATAACCCACGCGCCAACCATCATAACAAATTATTTGTGCTATGCACAACACAAATCACGTACACTTGTACGGTAATACACACTAAGCGGCTTTACGCTCTACCCCCCTTAAAAGGGATTACGCCCACGTAATCAGTCACTGAACATTGGCTTAAAATGTTCTGCCGTCGTGAAGTATTTTAACTTCCACGCGGTCTGGTACACAATGCATTTTGGTTAGAGGATTTTAACTATATTGGTGGTTTAATCCCTAAACCAAGAATTCTTATTAGAGTTTATCTAACTCATAACCGGTTTCGGTCCTGGCCTGTGAGGCTTCTAGGCATTGATGACTAGCCATCCATTCATATTCACAATGTATATTCGGCATTTGATGCATGGGCTCACTGGCCTTTGCTGCGCCATTCTGATAATTATAGGGCTAGTTTGCCCCATTCGTTACTGTTACTGTATTGTACATCTCCAATGTATTACCCTTATCTTGGGAAGAATGGTTTCTCAACCGACGCATGGTATCTCTGACCCTGAGCGAATTCGGTGAGTTTCACAATTTTCCATTCACTTCTCCAATAGGTTACAGCGTAAACTACTATGTAATTCACAATGATTGACTTACTTCTACCGACTTACTGTCGGTTGAGATTGAGCTACTACCTAATGTGTAGTGCTCTCTCAGTTATTTCCCACACCTGGGGTATATCTCATACCGACATTTGGTATTTAGTGTTACTGTAGTTATTTACTGTTAATCATGTCTCCACCTTTGGTTTTGTACATGTATTCTTTCATTCCTGCGGCCTTGCATTACCTATGCATCGGCCATTATAACATTATTCCTCCACAATTACCATGCTTCTGATTCCTAGCTATCCCACTTGATCATTACTGCTCAAGTGCAATACCAAAACACTCAGTCATACAGAGTGCAGAGGCGTAAACTCTTGACAGTAAATCTCTCATGCGATTGCGATAGGAATTTACACTGTGTTTTACTAAAATTCTTATCACATAATACTTGTCACCGGCTTACTGCTCGGTTCGTTTGCTATCATTTACTGTTGTGCCTCCACTGGGTTTAACTCATAACTCTGCTCACTCCCCATTTTATCATCTAACAATACTCACACAACGGTCGCTTATTGCGCACCGTATCCTTACTCATTATACAACATCAACTTATACTGCATCCGCTATTATATTAGCTTCCGCTATTACGCTGGGTTTATCTGGCCACTTATTTGGCTGATTTTTGAATATACTACTATTTTTCTTGAGCCTTTATGTTTCTTGAGCGTTGTTCGCTACACATTTAGCTTCACACACCTATGGTGATTGCTATCATACTTATTACTCTTCCTGTGTACACGACTGGTACGAGCACTTCTTTTCGTATTATTTTATTCAAATCATCCTGGGGTAATAACAACGTGGTCCATCCTCCACATATTTCTTGAACTTGGTCCACACAACTACCGCTCTCGCGGTTTCACAATATCGAGAGGTATCCCCACTCTTAAAGCAGTGGTTCGTTCTCCGCTCTATTTCCTTGTGTAACATATACTTCTGCAACCGATCACATTACATAACACAGGTTGTTGTGGCTTATAAGCCTTACCGTCATGATTCCTTCCAAGTTGTCTCTTTGGCAACTTAGGGTCTTACTGTTGAGTAGGTTATCTTCAGCGTTTAATCCGAGTATTTGTTTCAACTCTTGCGTTTCAATTATACTGCTTCATCCTACAATGTTTAATCCAAATACCCTTCAAGGACTGCTCCTGGGTGTTATTAAAATATGCCATTACATTTGGCTTGCACTTATGGGTACTTTCAGTAAACTACGCCTTCTCCAATGTCTTTATATAACAGTCGGTGCGCTCCGCACCTCCTGAATCTTAAATATTTCCTTGGACACATTCACTATTCCTTCAGTCTCTTTAATTTAGCTGGGTTCCTTTACTTCAACCATTCATGGTAATCCTTAGCTCTTGTTTGACTTACACTGCTGACCGTAGAACGGAGTCGACTACTTCCCGTGTTCTGGACTTTACTCGTATACATATATGGGGTATCATATTGATACATTGCTACTTACCCAACTAACCTATAAGTAGGTCTGTCAGGCCCACATGCTCCTATCGGAGTGCGGTCGTCCCACAACACAGTTGGTACACTTGTAGTGTCCGTCACACGCCTAGGTGAAGTATTCTGTTGTCAACTCCCTTATATTGTCCCGTGACAATATTCATTCCTTGCTTCCCGAACTTAATCGAGG
This sequence comes from Limonium bicolor, assembly GCA_023374045.1. Taxonomy (NCBI): domain Eukaryota; kingdom Viridiplantae; phylum Streptophyta; class Magnoliopsida; order Caryophyllales; family Plumbaginaceae; genus Limonium; species Limonium bicolor. The sequence goes on along the minus strand of CM041779.1, from coordinate 82,531,765 downwards.
GAAAGTTTATCCACTGTTGTATCCTTGTCAACTGCCCCTGGCTTCACTGGTTTGGTTTAAAAGAAGGTTGGAAAGAAGTGTTGGTTTGAAAGAAAATCTGGTTTGAAAAGAAAAAGGTTTGAGTAAATCTGAGTTTGAAAGAAAATTTTCATGGTTTCACAACATCTTCTTACCTTAACCAAGTCTAGCTTCTTGCTGACTGGTGTATTTACAATTACGGGGGTTAGGCTAACAGGCCTTTCCACTGTTATGACGATCACATTTAACTTCATGGTACTTTTCCAAGTACTTTGTAGTGGTTATAAATTTCCCGAACAGCCCTGTTATAGCAGCACTTGCTATGGCAAGTGCGCCATGCTAACTGGCTATCGGTTTAACACATACCGATTGTGGTATTGTTTTGACCCATATTGTCATCAGTGGCCTTGTTGGCCCTCACTGATCTTACTGCCTTGATAAATACTCTTCTAGGTGACTTCTCACTGTCTTCACATGATAATCATTAACTAGGGTGTTTCCCATTCTAGGAGTCCCTATTTTTTTTGTATTGTTTCCTCTTGGTAGCCCGTTCCACGCATTGTCGTGGTTGCTGAGACTTGTCTCTTGTTTGGGCACTACGTTGTAGTTCCTTTGTCGGTTGGTATACCGTTGGTGTATTATTTATCAGCTGTGGTCCCGTAGACACTCGTCTCGGGTTTTATTGATCCATTTCTTGCCTGTTGCACGGTTGGTGCGTTGCAAGTTGGTTATTCTCGACTGATTAGCATGTCGACCCAGGTTGCCGGAAATTCTATTCTTCTATACACAAGATTCTTCATTCTTCGCTATTAAATGCGGTTAACATTGTTCAGATGGAGACCGTCTCCGGGATTCCCCTTTTTAGGATCTACCGTATGACAGGTTCTCTGTACCCTAAAGGTTAATAACAGCCAGATCGGGTATTCCCGAGTAGAGTGGACTTCCATCTCTCTGGCGTTGTTTCCCAAGTTATATACAGGGATTGTGGAGGGTGGGATGGAGACTGTAGGTTCCAGTACACACTGGTATTCCTATCTAGCGTATCTCTCACGCTATCACTCAACCCTTAACCCAAAGTACTTAAATCTTAACTCGGTACTTCCTAAGCTCGGTAATCCAGTCATCAGAGCGATACTTCGCTCTGATACCACTTTTTGTAACACCCCAACTACCACCGTACACATAACATCAAACTGCAGCGGAAAATTCAACTCATCACATTACTTATTTCAATGGTGTTACACGCTGTTAACCACCCACGTGGCTAACAAGGCTAATACATGTACTTTGTATCGGTCTGATGGATTAGATTCCCGAGCAACTACACGTTACATTTGCTTCCCTTAACAACAACCCATGTACTTTAGACATTCCAACCGTACCGAGTATTTACAAACTAATGCCGATAACAATTTCGGTCTTACTACGCCTACAATGCTTACGCCATTTAAATGGCTACCCATGTATAAACATCTACCCCGTCCTACTCTCGAACGGCTTCCAGCTCCTTGTACCTGAAATAGAAAAGGAGAAAAGGGTGGCCCCCAAGGGGCTCAGCACCTTTGCTGGTATGGTAATCCCGCAGCCCACATGCTACCGGGCCATGCACAACTAATTGTCGTCTTAGCATGCGATGGATTATATTTAAATCATGCATGCAACTGTAACACACAACAAAACATTTCGCCTCAATGGGCTCAACAAACGGATAATACATCCTTACTTGATGAGTCACTCATGGTATTCATTATCCCTAGAGTGTTCCTCCTCTAACGGAGCTACTTCCTTAATAGACGACACTTACCCTTAAATCGGGTTATCCTTAAACGCCTCTTGTCACAAACTGGGATTCATTTCCATGATCCACACACTCCATATCCTACAACATGTCACATTCCTCACATAACAACATAACAACACTTTTCTCATTTCGACGTACACATGATAACATCGCATTGATTTTAAACATCTAACGTATACATATCATAGCATGGCAAGGGAAATTGCCTAGCACAATAACACAAAACACCATAAGATCGGTTCACACAAGGAACCTTCCACCATAGTTAGTATACATAGTGAGCCTAGAGATTATTGCCAATCTCATGCTAAGCTCGTTACCAACCTCGTTACCGTCCAGTTATATCGAACGGTTAACTTAAACCCAAGGTGTGTCGGATATAGTAATCCCAAGCACACCGAAATAACATTTGTATGCCCCTGTGGCCCGACGTGAGTCAGTAAACTAGCTTTGGATAAGCTAAGGGAAGGTAGAAACCAAATTGGAATACAACCTATACATACACCAAGAGAGCCGAACCGGATATGACATCGACTCCCGTCCTCACACGCGTGGCCGGAACATGACCGGACTCCTCACCCCCCATTAGTACATATATACTTATAATAAGTAGTTAGAGATCCATTATGGAGCCTACCACATCCACACACCATACGGTATCATAACCGAGTTAAGCACACAAGGGAGGTTCACACACTTGCATACAACAACGATATCCATCTAACTCACACATAGCCGTGGTTAGAACGTTCCCAAGGTTTGGGCCGTTAACTCCGAATACCGATCACTCATGTGTTCCTAGTTTGGTTAGCTAAGGTTTAACACATATTTGAGGTTAAATGGTATCGGAGCCAATTCGCCACATAAATGAATTACTATAAACTCATTACATGTTTTAATCTTACAAGGTGGCAAACACTCAGAAAAACATATTGGCATACAAGCCGGTGTAATCCGGTAGGACACAGGTTGCAAGAAAACCATACCTGTCACCGGAGTCCATTTTACCATGTCCACTTACGTTCCTCGAACAATTCTCGAACAACTGGCACATTAAAGTTACCTTCATTAACATTGGGGTAACATGTTTGTGTAACGTCGAATGACCATGGTTAACCCCGTTTAACTAGTTAAATACCTTTACATTTTTAACATGTTTCACTCTTTCATTTTACTTCAACTTTTCACCCTCTTAATTGTCATTACAACTCACCTAACATGTCCTATGCAACCTTATAATATCATTACCTATCATTCCCCATCATTACTCACCATTTCCATACCTTAAATCTCATTTTCAGAGTGGTCCGGGACTTGGTTCTTACCTTAAGTCCCGGACCAACACATTAGAGTACTCTCGGCCATATTTAATAGGGTGGTCCGGGACCTTGTACTGACCCCAAGTCCCGGACCACTACATGGAGCAACTCTCGGCCTTTTTTTTTTTGGTATATGATCCGGGACTTCAACCATTAACCAAGTCCCGGACCCAAGCTACAGAATGCTATATTTGCATTTTTCTACCCTTGTTCAACTTGTTCTCTTCATCCATTGATTACCCAAACTTCACACATTAACTTAGGCATATCCTAATACCAAAATATCACTTTGATTCTCCTTACAACATGGTCTTGTTTTTTTTTTCTTTGCATAATTTTGGGCCGTCCGACCCACCGTCCGACCCACAACTGGGTCGGACCGTTCCAGAAACTTTTCCCGTCTTTTAAATACACATGTCCGACCCATGTCCGACCCAACCATCTGGGTCGGACCATTCCAGAGACTTCAACAAGTGACTAAACAGAGCTGTCCGACCCACAACTGGGTCGGACCACTGGGTCGGACAACATCAGAGTTTGTCCAAATTTTGTCAAATTTCCTCCAAACTTTTCCTCTAGCCTCCTAATGTGTTCTAACATCATTTGGCACTTCTAACACACCTTCAGTCATATGCTAAACTCTTTAAATCACTCACCAAAACCATTTTATCATTCTCAAGTTACTTACAAAATTCCTAGCACTTGGAATGTTTTCTCCTTAAGATTTCTAGGTGGTATTTCACCTATAATGACCACTATACCAAGGTGTTTCCTCTACACCTTAACATCATCTCTCAAACTTCTTTTCTTACTAACTAAACCTCCTTTTTCACATCTTACCTAAACATCACTTATTCCTTGGATATCAACATTACCTAAACCTTAAACAACTTCCTAGTCCACCAAAGCTTTCTTAAAACACTTAGAACTTCTTACACATTTTCCAAATTTTGCCATAGCTTCTCTTGTATATACTCACATCCAAGCACTTAGGTTTTTACCTTATTTCATTCAAAAACACCTAAAACCATCAAGAACACCATCACTCACAAGACTTCACCAAATTCACACTACATCACAATATAGTGCACAATTTAAATTGCTTGGCACTTAGGCCCTTAAACAACATGGCTCTTAGGCCCTTAAATTGCATAAACCTTAAACACTGAATTTCCACAATATATAAGCCTTTGACCTGCAATTACATACGCCAAGACATATGTTCTTTTACTAGTCTCCTTGAGAACACTTTACTAAGTCATTCACCATTTGCTCTTTAGGTAGTTTTAGCAAGCATTATAAGCTCATTTCTCCTAAGGCATTAAACCACATTGAGATAGCATATTTACCTCTTTTCCTCACAAACTTCTTTCTTGTTTCCTTGTTTAAAAATCGGCTAAGCTTAGTTGCTTGTCAACTTCTAAACATTACACAAACAATGTGGTGAGTATTCAAGCTCCAAGCTTAATCTCATTGTAAACCCTAGGTTTTACATTGTTCAAAGAGCATTAAGATAGTTGTTTTACCTTGGTCTTTGAAGGGAATTGGAATATCTATCAAGAGAGGACTCCACCAAGTCCTTGAAAGATTCAAATGGAGCTAGAACAAAGCAACACAATGAGCACCATTAATGGTGATTTTCGGTCAAGGTAAAAACATGAAGGAAACTTCATTTTTCTTTGAGTTTCCTTACCTTGAAGCAAAGGAGAGTAATAATATGTAGAAATACAAGCTCAAGCTCCTTCAATGGTGGAACTCCATGGCACCAAAATGGTGGTCTTGGAATTTTAAGAAGATAGAAATGAAGAGCTTGATGAGAGGAAGAGATTGGTGGTGTTTGTTTTTGATTTGGTTAAGTGAGCTAGGAAATATTAGCAATGGAAGATGGCATTTGGTGCTGTTGCTGTAGCATCACCGTGAGAACAGAAAGAAGAGAGGTAGAAGAGAGCTTAGAAGCCGTGTGAAATGAAGGAGGAAGGGAGAAATGAGATTGGTTTTGCTTTTTGAAGATATTTATAACTTAAAGCAAATAGTAACCTATGAGTCATCTTTATTCACTTAACAAGTTAACATGTTTGGTGACTCATTACTACAAAAACCGGCCCCCTTTATACCACTAAGGGTATTATAGTCTTTGTTGGTCAATTTAATTACTTATAACAACATATGTTACAAACTAGCTTATAAAAATCACTATTCAAAAACAAGGCACATAGAAGTGAAATTTTTGATTTCCCATTGATATAGACTTCCAAATGTGATACTATATAGTACACATGTTAATTAAAGAGTAATGATGGACATTTAGCCATTCAAAACTCCTTTACAAGACAATTTTTCAAAAACGTGCTTTAAGACTCCTTAAAGCACTTTTTGTGTTTTAACTTGTTTTCAAGCTTGGTTTTCTTTGGTAATTGATTTAGTATGTTCATTAACATATTTATAAGATATAGATATGACCATTAGGTCCTATACAAATTTATCCCAAGCTTAGAGCACTTTTTAGCCCATATTGACCTTAAGGTATATTCTTGTGTTTTGTTTGTTTCCAATGTCTACCAAGGTTTCCTAAGGACTTAATTAGCCTTATAAAATCATAATTAAACATTATCAAGTCTTGGTAGGCTCTTTGGGTCCTAACCAAGTTCACTCCAAGCTTATAGCATGTTTTTGCTCACACCGTGTCTTAGTGTTTTATTGTGTTTTAACTATGGTTTAAACTATACACTGATGTTCCTAAGGCACTTTTTAGCCTTTAGATAACATATTTAAACATTTAAAGAACATACCAAGGTTTAGGGTATTTCAATCTACCCCCCTTAAAAGAACTTCGTCCTCGAAGTTCACATTTCCACGCATCATTGGATTAAAATACGGGAATTACTTTCGAAATTAACTTCCATTACCAACCACCCATTACATCCAACCTCGGACTTAACGGTCCGGGCAACATATCCACATTATACATCACCATATCGTAACATACTTACACGATAACCTCGGACTCACGGTCCGGGCACCTTATCAACATTACACTTACATAACAACCCTTAGACTCTTAGGTCTGGGTAACAATACAACAGTTAGACTCATAGGTCTGAATAACATAACACTTTCGAAACTACCACATTAGGACTCCAGGTCTAAATTAATATTTCTTACTCATACCACACAACATGTGAAATACCCCAAATCTAAATAATATTATTAAATCATTATTTATTGGAATATAATCCAAATATGAATCATTTCACGTACGCATGCAAACCCATGCATGAGAACGTTATGTAAAAATAGTCGTTTCTCCATAAACGCTAAAACGCCTTAGAAGAATATGGTCAAACATGACCTTGTATGACCCTATAATATTCAAACCAAATGGTCATACAATTATTATATGAATATACAAATATATTCCCTAAGCTAAATTCAGTCAAAAACGCAAAATGCTCGGGAGTGCTCACGCCCGCTCCTTAAAGCACGAAAAGTCCGGAGGAGTGCCGAGGTGGCACGAACTCCTATAAAATTAATTCCTTGAGTTCCTAACATCATTATTAACCATTATAAAGAGAACCCACGAAGTGGTTTCTCAAAATTCAGCAAAACCAAAGGAGGATTTCTTAGCGCTCCTTTTTGGCCCGGGAGTGTCCCGATGGCCCGTAAATTATGTCACGGGTTGATATAACCCCATATAACTCAATGTAACATCTTAGTATATGTTTATTTACTATTATAAGTGTTTACAAACACTTGGAACTCATAAGAACAATTGGTTTCCCAAAATTTCCTTAGAGCACTAAAACACACCTTCGGGTGTCACGAAAATGCGTTTTACGCAATTGCCTTGTAGTTTTTGACATGCCACGAATTGGTAATCTTAAAAAGGGTTAAAATGACCTTCTAAATCAGTTGGTGTGACTAGTCAACAAGGCTCTCTATATGGGCCGATTTTGAGAGCAAAAACTAGTATAAAATTTGCTTTAAAAGTTTATAAAAGGCTTAAAATATGATGACTCATCATCCCATGTGTTATATTACTTAATGCCAAAGTATTTAGGTCTTAATGGACCAGAGAGCTGTCGAAATTCAGTCATGGAATAAGGCCATGTGAGCTAGAACAAAAACAAATGAGAAAAAGTAAAAAGTAGATCTAAGATCCACTTTATTTGATTCCTTCTTCTCCATGTGACCTTCCTTGTTCTTCCTTGGCTCTTCATGGCCGGCTATTGAGCCCCATTCAGACCTCCATTTCGTGACTCCACATGAAGAAGAAGACAAGCCAAGTAGCATTGAAAAATCAAAAGAATATACTCACCTTTTCTTACCTTGTCTTCTAGCCAAAATAATTGTCTTTCCAACTCTTGCTTAGTCACACCACATGACCGATTTTCATGTGGAAAGGAGGCATTTATTGAGCCAATAATCAAGGTAATAAACTAAGGAAAAAGAATTGTCAATTGACATTAAAAATTTGACAAAACAAAATCAATTTCCAAATGCCTCTTGCATTTACGTGAGCTAAGTCTCACTTTCTTCTTGCCCTCTTCATCCACGGTTTAGGTAAGCTCTCTCCTCTCTCTTCTAGCTTCATCTTCTTCCTTTGAAGCTCTTAAGTCCATTAATGGAGTTTTAACTTCTATCTTTATCTTCAAGGTAATTTCCTAGCATTTCTTGGCAAGTTTGAAGCAAAACTCTTCCTAGCATAACAAGGTGTGTTTGGCTTCATTTAGTTCTCCAAGGAGATTGTCCAAACCACATTAAAACCAAGGAGCATTCTCAAGGTAGGTTTTAAAGCTTGAAAATCCTTAAAACACATTTTTATGTGTAACCAAGTTCTACATCTTCTAAGTCTCTTTTCTTCTTCATTTTGATGAAGGAAAACTTGTTCTTTATCCACCTTAGGAGTGCCGAACTTATAAGGACAAAAAGCCTAAGGTAAAGTCTTATAAACTACTTACAAATCTACTTAAGATCTTTATTCAAGATCTAACTCCTAAACACCTTCACCTCTTGCATAAAACCGAAGAGGAGCATCAAGTTTACCTAGGAGAAAGCTTGGAGATTCAAGAAGAAGTTCAAGCACTTAACCACCTTTGTTAAGAAGTAAGTTTACTAAGTAAATCTTTATGTTATAAGCTTTGTTAAGCTTCTAAAAAATTGTACAAAAATTATGTACATCTCCTAGGCTAAATAATACCGAAACTATATGGTTTTATATGCCAAAAATATAATCTATAACATATAAGAAAATATTTACCTTAAGACACATTTTTGTGTCATAAAATTTATTTATGTTACAAATAAAATAAGGCCGAAATGTCTAGGGCAAAATGTTTTATTTTGAGCTAAGAATCAATATAAGACCTTACAATAATTTATACATGAGTTTATGACTCCTATGAATTTATGTATAATTATTACGACATATAAATCCACTTTTATATACTATATGGTCACTAAATATTTATGGCCGAATGCTCTAATTGATAAATGGGTTTTAATGACCTACTTAGGTATATAAACTTATATTATAAAGTTTGGAGAGTTAAAAATATTTTATTAGTGCTTAAATGGCTAATTAATTAAGTTATGTGGTTTAAATGCAATTTTTACAAAGTTTAGTGGATTTATTGTGAAAGCCGAGAGTTAAAGGGGTACTTGGTGTAATTATATATAATATAAGGTTAGGAATTAAGTTTAAGAATTTTAGATAATTTAAACAAGCTTAAAATAACTTTTTATTAAGTTTTGGGCCATTATGTAATTTATAAAAGTTGTTATGAAAGTTTAGCATTTATTAGTGGGCGAATTCATAATTAAAAGATTTATTAGGCTCACTTTCGAAATTTTGAGGAATTAAATATTTAGACTTTAGTTTATAAGTTATTAAGAAACTATTATAAAGTTTTGGGATGAAAGTGTAATTAAGGAAGAATAAATGACAAAGCCGAATTACTTTGGGGTTAGTTTGGTAATTTAAGAATTTATATATATAAATTCGGCATTTATGGAGAATTAAAATTAAAACTATAGTTTATAAGACATTATGTAAAGATTATAAGATTTTGTGGCTAAATTGCAATTATAGAAAGTATATAAATATATGCCGAGATTTTGAGGGGCTAAGATGTAATTCTTGAAAGTTATAATATTTATAAGTTATGTCCAAAAGATTAGTGGTGGTTTTGTAATTTAATTAGATGAGGAATTAAAACTATGTTATAAAGAGATTAGAATTTAAGTGTAAAGTTTATGAATTAATGTGGTTGTTTTGTAAATAACCGAAATACAAGTTTAAGAATTTAGATTTAAATAAATATAGGTCCTATATGGATATTTGGAGGATTTAGAAGAAAGAATTTTGATTAAAGGGATTATGGAATTGAAACTATGGCTTACATGGTTATAAGGAATTAAAAGATAAACAATAAACATTATTTATGGTTAAAAGGAGAATAATAAAACTATAAGAATTTTATGTCTATGTATGACATATAAATATAGTTAAGAAATTATAAGTTGTTATGTCACCTAGACAAATAAAATAAACAACAAATGCAATGAACACATATATGTGCATTAAAGGATTTATAAATAAATCAAAAGGAATAACAAATAAGTTATACATAAAATCATGAGGTGATTAAAAGAAATAAACCTCACATGAAGTAACAATATGAGATTTGTTAAAAGATCCAAAAGAATTATTATATAAGGGTAACATAAATTAACCCTCTCAGTTAATCCTATTCTAGGACTTTGTTTGAGCAGACGTTGACCGGGAATTTACAAGTAACAGTCTACGGTGAACGGTATGGGATTCTTGCAACCTTTCTAACGGATTACACCGGCTGTTGTGCTATCTGTTGTTTGAAATAACGACCAAGATAATTAATGTAAAATGTTGTTTTACTCTGTGCACTGTTGTATTATTTCATGTGCGTGATTGTTGCGACTACCAACGTGTAGTCCCACGCATACAAACACTACTATACCAGTGGATTAAATACCTGCGTTTTAGTATACCGAGGACTTGTACTCAAGTCTCTCACTAACTTCACTTTATAACAAACGTCATTATCCTAAACGTGATAATTGACAATACACATTGTGTTCTTGTTTAACATCTTTATATACACTTAACAATTATATACTTCGAGAATGAGGAGCCCAGTTGGATCTGGCCATGCATGCTACGGGAGTTGTACCTGTCTCAGGTCGTCTCCTACTACGTCGCGACGGAACATTCAGTTGGGAGGAAGACTCTATTCCTCCGGGATCAAATGCCCTTCAGTTTGAGGAAGACTTTATTCCTCTAGTGGGATTCTATTTCCCACGCCACTCAGTTCAGGGTTTAACTACGTTATCTCCTGGGGTTTTTATACCCAACCTTTCTCTATAACGAGGTCACTATACCTCCACTATATTGATATACTTTTATACATCTGTCAGTCCCACTGTGTGGACCGACAGCTATCAGACATTTCAGTTCAGCTAACTTGACCTTCTGTGTCTTGTTCTATGTGACATTATGTCCTTGTTGGATACTTGTTATCATCAGATTATGCTTGTTTACAGCTTTATAAAAATGAACTGCATGTGTTCGACAAGTAGTTGGTGTGGCCCGGTAGACGATGGGCTGCACGTTTTCCATACCAGCATTGTTTGCTGAGCCCCTTTGGGGGAACCCCCATTTTTCAGGTACCTGAAGTTGAGGAGATCACCACACTGAGTGTAGGTGGGGTAGACCAAGCTTTGGGAGTCTACTATTAGTTAATTGTTTTATTTCAGCATTGTACTTTTGAGTTTGATTCCGAGTATCTCGGGTTGTGTCTGTATTCCAGATCGTGACATTTGAGGATTGTATTTGGACTTAGCCTTGTTGGTCACAAGGGTGGCCAACGGCATTGTAATACGACCGGTTGTTGTATTATTTCCGCTGCAGTTGTATTTATTTGGGAGTGATCGCCGTTCAGTTTATTGGATTTCGGGTTGGGTATTACAAAAATGTATCAGAGCGTAGTTACGCTCTGGATACAAGGATACACCGAGATTAGGATATCTAAGACTTAGGTTAAGGGTTGAGTGATGTATTGAAAGGAGTTTAAGTTAGTTTTACTTAGACTACTATCCAAGACCAAGATTTGACCACAGTGCCTAATATACCTCAACATCCTGCAGATGTCAGGAAGAGGAGGACGACGTGGACAGGCTGATGAGGAGCCAAACATCAGGCTGGCAGACATTGCTACCTTAATTGCTCAGGCATTTGCACAGGCGGGGGTTGCACAGCAGCAGCAGTACCTCCACCACCACCACCCAGGAGAGAGACTGGGTGAAGAGTTTGGCTGATCTGAGGCCGACTGCATTCAAGGGGCAGACTGACCCTGCTCACTTAGAAACCTACATCATGGAGATGGAGACAGCGTTCGAGACGCTTGCAGTCCCAGCTAGGGAAAAAGTAAGACTTGCTGCCTTTTATCTGAAGGATGCAGCTAGAGATTGGTGGAACATGGTGAAAGCCGACCACCTGGATGACCCAGCTTTTACTTGGGGACATACACTGCACTACTTAGGGGCAAATACTACCCGGCCCACACCAGGATGGTGAAGACTAGGGAGTTTGACGCCTGGAGCAGACGGGGAAATGACGTGGATGAGTATTATGCGAAGTTTACTTCGCTACTCTCGACTATTACCCGGCATAGGATACTCGGACCAGGTGTTGGTCGACCGATTCTACGGGGGACTGAGCCCTCGACTTCAGTTTGGGATGGGACCAATCATCCCTACCAGTTTACAGGAATGCTATCATGCTGCCTCCGTAGTGGAGATCACTTGTAAGAGAAGGGATGCTTTGAGCTCCCAAAAGAGGAAGGACGGACCTGGTGGCGAAGATGCCAAGCAGGGGAACTCCAACAAAAGAAACAAACCCTATCAGAAAGGACAGGGGTCCTATCAAGGGAAGGGGAACCAGACTACTGGGAACCCCCAGTCAGGAACCTACGGAGCGGCAACTTCACAGAAAACCTACCCACCTAAGGGTTCTGGACATGGCTCAAACACGGGCCAGAAGTACGTCCGCCGTTTCAACTGTAAACAGTGCGGAAAGGATCACCCCGGTGTAGACTGCCAGGGGGAGAAAGTCATGTGCCGCTACTGTCAGATACTCGGGCATCGTGCCTTCGAGTGCATCCGAAACCCGGAGAGCAGGAATTACCGCCCGGGAGCAAAGCCAAGCACCGGCCCTAAGAATGGAGCTAGCGATACTCGCCCTCCACCAACAAACCAGGCTCAGGGATATAAGGGCAAAGGCCCAGCATCGGGACCCGCCCTGCATGTCATGGACCGCTCAGATGAGGCTGGTCCTTCTTCTAACCCAGGTATTTCTAAACCATGTGAACCTGTTATTGAGCAATGGATGATGTGAATGAGTGCTTGCATGCCTTGATTGCCTAATTGAGTAGGGAAAATTAGTAAGACTCACTAGTAAAATTTAAACCACGTAGGAAGCTATAAGATATGCTTTCCTATCCCCTCACTGCCCTCCCTAGAGGAAAACATTATCAAAGTACAAGAACCAAGGAACGAACAATGTAAGGTTATCCAACCAGGTTTGATACTACTCAAAGGATACCTAACACCGGAGACACAAATTGCAATCATTAGAAAATGTTACGAATTGGGAGCAGGACCAGGAGGGTTCTACACTCCAGAATTTCCAGGAGGATCAAAGATGAAGCTGAAAATGTTGCTTAGGAAAGGATTGGAATCCTTACTCAAAGACCTACCAGGATACAAGAAATGGAGATGGAGCACAAGTGCCAAAAATCCCAGAAGAATTTTTACAAATTGTGGAACAAGCAGTTAATACAGCTCAGCAATTAGAAGAAGATCCAGTTCCCAACTTAAGGGCTGATCTATGTATCATCAACTTCTATGAAGAAGGAGGCCGTTTAGGACTACACCAGGACAATGATGAAACAAAAGGGTCCCTTGAACAGGGGATACCAGTATTATCTTTGTCAATTGGAGATGACGCAGAGTTCCTTTATGGCGAGCAGAAGCGTGTGGACCTTGCAAAGAAAATCATATTGAGTTCAGGAGATGTTTTAGTAATGGGTGGAAAGTCAAGGTTGCTATACCATGGAATTAAGAGGATCAAACTAAACACAGCACCTTCGACAGTGATAAACACCACTCACATGAAACCAGGAAGATTAAGTTTGACTTTTAGAAAGTACTAGTATTGTAATTGTTTGGACATCTGAAAGGAGATCATCTCATCAATGAAGCATTATTGTTATGAAAGTGAATGTCTTTAGACCCCATCATATATCAAAGTACTTACTCAGATTCTATTATTAGGTTGTACTAAGGAGACAGAAAGTGCCTTAAGTATACTTACTGAGGAGGAGGCCCGCAAGGGCGGCTCGATTCTCACTGGTACCTTTCCGGTTAATGGAGTGGATGCATTAGTACTGTTCGACTCCGGAGCCTCACATACTTTCGTTTCGCCTACGCTTGCGGGGAAGTTGGGGCTAGACGCAGTAGAGTTACCTGATTTTAAGGTGGCACTCCCGTCTAAGGAGAAGATCAGTTGCACTCGTCTTTATAGAGGAGCCACTATCAGTATTAAGGAGGAGGAATTTCCTATTGACCTTATTGAGTTCAGAGGTCTAGGATTCGACGTTATAGCCGGGATGGACTGGCTGGGGCGGCACAGAGGCCGCATTCTTTGTGCAGAGCGCAGACTGTTGCTTAAGAGCCCATCAGGAGCGACAGTATCTTACCGTCAGAGCCCTAGGGCACCATCGATAAAAGTTATATCTGCTATGTCCATGTACAAGCACGTCAGGAAGCAGAAGGAGGTATACCTATGTTATGTTCAGAATGTAGAGCATGACCCTGATTTTGATCCAGCTATGCCAGTGGTGTCGGATTTTCCAGATATTTTTCCAAAGGAACTACCAGGCTTACCGCCATCCAGAGAGGTAGAGTTCTCCATCGAATTACTACCAGGTACCGGTCCCATAGCTAAGGCACCGTACCGTATGGCACCAGCAGAGATGGCTGAGCTGAAGGAGCAGCTGAAAGATTTATTGGACAAGGGATACATACGACCTAGCGTATCTCCTTGGGGAGCACCAGTCCTATTTGTGAAGAAGAAGGATGGAAGCCTTCGTTTATGTATTGATTACAGAGAGCTTAATGCAGTATCGGTGAAGAATAAATATCCACTACCACGGATTGATGATTTGTTTGATCAGTTGAGAGGAGCAAAAGTGTTTTCGAAGATCGATTTGAGATCAGGCTACCTTATATACCCATCAGGGAGCAAGACATAGAAAAGACAGCATTCAGAACACGGTATGGCCACTATGAGTTTACAGTTATGCCTTTTGGCTTGTCAAATGCACCTGCAGTCTTCATGGATTTGATGAACAGATTATTCAGAGAGCAGTTGGATAAGACCGTGGTTGTATTCATCGATGACATCCTCATCTATTCAAAGTCTAAGGAAGAGCATGAGAGTCACCTCCGACATGTACTTGAGATCTTAAGGGAGAACCAGCTTTATGCTAAGTTCTCCAAATGTGAGTTTTGGTTAGACAGAGTTTCCTTTTTAGGACATGTTATCTCTGATGCTGGGATCGCAGTGGATCCAGCAAAGATAGAAGCAGTTCGCACTTGGCCTAGGCCAAAGACCGTTACGGACATCAGGAGTTTCCTTGGTTTAGCAGGATACTACAGAAGGTTTGTCAGAGACTTCTCCAAAATAGCCAAACCTATGACCAGCTTAATGAAGAAGGACGCACCCTTCACATGGACTACTGAATGTGAGACCTCATTCAGCTTTTGAAGAATGCTTTGACATCAGCACCAGTTTTGACTATACCTGAAGGCACAGAGGGTTATGAAGTTTACTGTGATGCATCAGGCAGGGGATTAGGGTGTGTACTCATGCAGAATGGGAAGGTAGTCGCCTACGCTTCCCGACAGTTGAAGAAACATGAGGAAAACTATCCCACACATGACTTGGAGCTTGGAGCTATTGTTTTTGCCTTGAAGATCTGGCGCCACTACCTGTATGGTGTCCAGATGACCGTATATTCGGATCATAAGAGTTTGAAATATGTATTCACCCAGAAGGAGTTAAACATGAGACAAAAAAGATGGGTTGAATTTCTTAAGGATTACGACATTGATTTGCAGTACAAGGAAGGGAAAGCTAATGTTGTAGCAGACGCATTGAGTCGACGAGCATATTCTCTTAATGCCATTGTGGCTAGCTCGAGTCTTATGGACGACATACGCAGAGCACAGCAGAGTGATCAGCGAATGATGGAGATCAGTCAGAAGTTGACTGACGGTACATTTGAGGGTGGAAAGTATGAGTTCCAGTTACATGATGATGGACTCATCAGATTGAAGGGAAGATTGTGTATTCCCAGAGACAGCACAGATATAAAGGAGCATATTCTTCGAGAGTCCCACACTTCTACCACATCTGTCCATCCAGGAGCTTCTAAGATGTACAAAGATCTAAAGAGGTATTTCTGGTGGAGTGGTATGAAGGGCGACGTGACAGAGTATGTGATTCGATGTCTCACTTGTCAGAAAGTGAAATTCGAACATAGACGACCTGGAGGTATGGTACAGTCTATGCCAGTTCCAGAGTGGAAGTTTTATGATATCTCCATGGACTTCGTGGTGGGACTACCACCTACGAGAGGAGGCCTAAACATGATTTGGGTTGTTGTTGACCGACTGACTAAAGTTGCTAGGTTTATTCCGATGAAGGATACTTGGAAAGTGCCAAAGTTAGCAGAGCTATTTGAGAAAGAGATTATCAGACATCATGGAGTTCCAAAGACTATTGTTTCAGATCGAGATACTAGATTTCTCTCACGATACTGGCGAGCTACTCGCGAGGCACTTGGCACTGAGTTGAAGCTTAGCACAGCATTTCATCCTCAGACAGATGGTCAGTCAGAGAGGACTATTCAGACCTTAGAGGACATGCTACGAGCATGTGCCTTGGATTTCAGGGCAGCTGGATAGATAGATTACATCTCATCGAGTTTGCTTACAATAACAGCTATCACGCCTCTATACAGATGTCACCTTTTCAGGCTTTATATGGCAGACCATGCCGCACACCTTTGCTGGGACGAGTCTAGTGAGACCGTCATCATTGGGCCTGAGTACTTGGAGCAAGTCCAGGCAGAAGTTCAGCAGATCAGAAACAATATGAAAGCAGCACAGGACAGACAGAAATCATATGCTGATGAGAGGCGACGAGACCTTGAGTTCGCAGTTGGCGACCAGGTATTTCTACGAGTTTCACCCATGAAGGGTGTATTCAGATTTGGTCAGAAGGGCAAGCTAAGCCCGAAATTTGTAGGACCCTACGCTATCATAGAGCGGGTGGGCCTAGTGGCATATCGACTTGATTTGCCAGCCGAGTTGGGCAAAGTACACAATGTTTTTCACGTGTCTCAGCTTAAGAAATACATGCCTCATCCTTCTCATGTTCTACAACCAGAGACACTCTCTTTAGAACCAACAATGCGGTATGTGGAAACACCGCAAAGAATCTTAGATAGGAAGACACGAGAGACTCGAAACAAGTCTGTGAGCCTCGTGAAGGTTCTTTGGTCGAACCACGATGTGGAAGAGGCCACATGGGAACTCGAAGCTGATATGCGAGCGAAGTTTCCCTCATTATTCACCGACTAGACACTTTAGTCTAGGGTACGGGGGCCCCTCTTTTTTTGGGGGGTAGAGCCTTTTCATTTGTGAATTTAGTATGCATTTGTTGCACTTTTGTGCATTTCAGTGACATTTGTCTTACCTGTGTTCTTGTGTAACACTGTTCAGTATTTCAGTGACACTTTGTCTTGTATGTGTTCTTGTGTAATACTGTATCTGAATGTACTTTGTACTTCTACTTGATTGTGTGTACTTTATTACACTACAATGGAAAGTTTATGTGCACTACGCTGCACTATTTGACATGAAAAGTGACTGTGTTATTACATACACTATACTGTTCCAAAGTATTCCATTGTGTTTGATGTACACTATGAACTTAGGAATATAGAGACTTGGGACTTGATCCCTAAAAACTAGATTGAGTTGTGGATACTTAGTGGAACTTGATTCCCCACAACCTTATAATTTAGATATGAGACTTCGGGGCGAAGTCCTTTTTAAGGGGGGTAGATTGAAATACCCCAAATCTAAATAATATTATTAAATCATTATTTATTGGAATATAATCCAAATATGAATCATTTCACGTACGCATGCAAACCCATGCATGAGAACGTTACGTAAAAATAGTCGTTTCTCCATAAACGCTAAAACGCCTTAGAAGCATATGGTCAAACATGACCTTGTATGACCCTCTAATATTCAAACCAAATGGTCATACAATTATTATATGAATATACAAATATATTCCCTAAGCTAAATTCAGTCAAAAACGCAAAACGCTCGGGAGTGCTCACGCCCGCTCCTTAAAGCACGAAAAGTCCGGAGGAGTGCCGAGGTGGCACGAACTCCTATAAAATTAATTCCTTGAGTTCCTAACATCATTATTAACCATTATAAAGAGAACCCACGAAGTGGTTTCTCAAAATTCAGCAAAAACCAAGGAGGATTTCTTAGCGCTCCTTTTTGGCCCGGGAGTGTCCCGATGGCCCGTAAATTATGTCACGGGTTGATATAACCCATATAACTCAATGTAACATCTTAGTATATGTTTATTTACTATAATAAGTGTTTACAAACACTTGGAACTCAAAAACAATTGGTTTCCCAAAATTTCCTTAGAGCACAAAAACACACCTTCGGGTGTCACGAAAATGCGTTTTACGCAATTGCCTTGTAGTTTTTGACATGCCACGAATTGGTAATCTTAAAAAGGGTTAAAATGACCTTCTAAATCAGTTGGTGTGACTAGTCAACAAGGCTCTCTATAGGGGCCGATTTTGAGAGCAAAAACTAGTATAAAATTGCTTAAAAGTTTATAAAAGGCTTAAACATGTGACTCATTCCCATGTGTTATATTACTTAATGCCAAAGTATGTAGGTCTCATTGACCAGAGAGCTGTCGAAATTAGGTCATGGAATAAGGCCATGTGAGCTAGAACAAAAACAAATGAAAAAGAAAAGTAGATCTAGATTCCTTTTTTGATTCCTTTTTCCATGTGACCTTCCTTGTTCTTCCTTGGCTCTTCATGCCGGTTTGAGCCCATTCAGCCTCCAATTCGTGACTCTACATGAAGAAGAAGACAAGCCAATTAGCATTGAAAAATCAAAGAAATACTACCTTTTCTACCTTGTCTTCTAGCCAAATTATTTGCTTTCCAACTCTTGCTTGTCACACCACATGCCGATTTCATGCTGGAAAGGAGGCATTTATTGAGCCAATAACCATGAATAAACTAAGAAAAAGAAGTCATTTGACATTAAAATTGACAAAACAAAATCAATTCAAATCTGCATTTACGTGAGCTAGTCTCTTTCTCCTTGCACTCTCATCCACGGTTTGGTAAGCTCCTCCTCTCTCTTCTAGCTTCATCTTCTTCCTTTGAAGCTCTTAAGTCCATTAATGGAGTTTTAACTTCTATCTTCATCTTTAAGGTAATTTCCTAGCATTTCTTGGCAAGTCTTGAAGCAAAACTCTTCCTAGCATAACAAGGTGTGTTCGGCTCATTTAGTTCTCCAAGGAGATTGTCCAAACCAACATTAAACCAAGGAGCATCTCAAGGTAGGTTTTAAAGCTTGAAAATCCTTAAAACACATTTTATGTGTAACCAAGTTCTCTTCTAAGTCTCTTTCTTTTCATTTTGATGAAGGAAAACTTGTTCTTTATCCACCTTAGGAGTGCCGAATTATAAGGAAAAAGCCTAAGGTAAAGTCTTAAAACTACTTACAAATCTACTTAAGATCTTTATTCAAGATCTAACTCCTAAACACCTTCACCTCTTGCATAAAACCGAAGAGGAGCATCAAGTTTACCTAGGAGAAAGCTTGGAGATTCAAGAAGAAGTTCAAGCACTTAACCACCTTTGTTAAGAAGTAAGTTTACTAAGTAAATCTTTATGTTATAAGCTTTGTTAAGCTTCTAAAAATTGTACAAAAATTATGTACATCTCCTAGGCTAAATAATACCGAAACTATATGGTTTTATATGCCAAAAATATAATCTATAACATATATAGAAAATATTTACCTTAAGACACATTTTTGTGTCACAAAATTTATTTATGTTACAAATAAAATAAGGCCGAAATGTCTAGGGCAAAAATGTTTTATTTTGAGCTAAGAATCAATATAAGACCTTACAATAATTTATACATGAGTTATATGACTCCTATGAATTTATGTATAATTATTTGACATATAAATCCACTTTTATATACTATATGGTCACTAAATATTTATGGCCGAATGCTCTAATTGATAAATGGGTTTTAATGACCTACTTAGGTATATAAACTTATATATAAAGTTTGGAGAGTTAAAAATATTTATTAGTGCTTAAATGGCTAATTAATTAAGTTATGTGGTTTAAATGTAATTTTTACAAAGTTTAGTGGATTTATTGTGAAAGCCGAGAGTTAAAGGGGTATGGTGTATTGTGTAATATAATATAATATAAGGTTAGGAATTAAGTTTAAGAATTTTAGATAATTTAAACAAGCTTAAAATAACTTTTATAAGTTTTGGGCTATTATGTAATTTATAAAAGTTGTTATGAAAGTTTAGCATTATTAGTGGGCGAATTCATAATTAAAGATTTATTAGGCTCACTTTCGAAATTTTGAGGAATTAAATATTTAGACTTTAGTTATAAGTTATTAAGAACTATTATAAAGTTTTGGGATGAAATGTAATTAAGGAAGAATAAATGACAAAGCCGAATTACTTTGGGGTTAGTTTGGTAATTTAAGAATTTATATATAAATTCGGCATTTATGGAGAATTAAAATTAAAACTATAGTTTATAAGACATTATGTAAAGATTATAAGATTTTGTGGCTAAATTGCAATTATAGAAAGTATATAAATATATGCCGAGATTTTGAGGGGCTAAGATGTAATTCTTGAAAGTTATAATATTTATAAGTTATGTCCAAAAGATTAGTGGTGGTTTTGTAATTTAATTAGATGAGGAATTAAAACTATGTTATATAAAGAGATTAGAATTTAAGTGTAAAGTTTATGAATTAATGTGGGTTTTGTAAATAACCGAAATACAAGTTTAAGAATTTAGATTTAAATAAATATAGGTCCTATATGGATATTTGGAGGATTTAGAAGAAAGAATTTTGATTAAAGGAATTATGGAATTGAAACTATGGCTTACATGGTTATAAGGAATTAAAAGATAAACAATAAAATTATTTATGGTTAAAAGGAGAATAATAAAACTATAAGAATTTTATGTCTATGTATGACATATAAATATAGTTAAGAAATTATAAGTTGTTATGTCACCTAGACAAATAAAATAAACAACAAATGCAATGAACACATATATGTGCATTAAAGGATTATAAATAAATCAAAAGGAATAACAAATAAGTTATACATTAAATCATGAGGTAATTAAAAGAAATAAACCTCACATGAAATAACAAATACGAGATTTGTTAAAGATCCAATAGAATTAATATAAGGGTAACATAAATTAACCCTCTCAGTCAATCCTATTCTAGGACTTTGTTTGACCAGACGTTGACCGGGAATTACAAGAACAGTCTACGGTGAACGGTATGGGATTCTTGCAACCTGTTTTCTACGGATTACACCGGCTTGTGTGCTATCTGTTGTTTGAAATAACGACCAAGATAATTAATGTAAAATGTTGTTTTACTTGTGCACTGTTGTATTATTTATGTGCGTGATGTGCTGACTACAACGTGTATGTCCCACGCATACAAACACTACTATACCAGTGGATTAAATACCTGCGTTTCAGTATACCGAGGACTTGTACTCAAGTCTCTCACTAACTTCACTTTATAACAAACGTCATTATCCTAAACGTGATAATTGACAATACACATTGTGTTCTTGTTTAACGTCTTTATATGACACTTAACAATTATATACTTCGAGAATGAGGAGCCCAGTTGGATCTGGCCATGCATGCTACGGGAGTTGTACCTGTCTCAGGTCGTCTCCTACTACGTCGCGACGGAACATTCAGTTGGGAGGAAGACTCTATTCCTCCCGGGATTCAAATGCCCTTCAGTTTGAGGAAGACTTTATTCCTCTAGTGGGATTCTATTTCCCACGCCACTCAGTTCAGGGTTTAACTACGTTATCTCCTGGGGTTTTTATACCCAACCTTTCTCTATAACGAGGTCACTATACCTCCACTATATTGATATACTTTTATACATCTGTCAGTCCCACTGTGTGGACCCGACAGCTATCAGACATTTCAGTTCAGCTAACTTGACCTTCTGTGTCTTGTTCTATGTGACATTATTGTCCTTGTTTGGATACTTGTTATCATCAGATTATGCTTGTTTACAGCTTTATAAAAATGAACTGCATGTGTTCGACAAAGTAGTTGGTGTGGCCCGGTAGACGATGGGCTGCACGTTTTCCATACCAGCATTGTTTGCTGAGCCCCTTTGGGGGCACCCCCATTTTTCAGGTACCTGAAGTTAAGAGATCACCACACTGAGTGTAGGTGGGGTAGACCAAGCTTTGGGAGTCTACTATTAGTTAATTTTATTTCAGTATTTACTTTGAGTTTGATTCCTAGTATCTCGGGTTGTATCTGTATTCCAGACCGTGACATTTGAGGATTGTATTTGGACTTAGCCTTGTTGGTCACAAGGGTGGCCAACGGCATTGTAATACCGCCCGGTTGTTGTATTTATTTCCGCCAGTTGTTTATTTGGGAGTGATCGCCGTTCAGTTTATTGGATTTCGGGTTGGGGTATTACAACATGTCTTAGCATGTATAACAAACAGAAATACCTTTTCCATCTCTCATGGGCTCCAGTCCCATGTTGAGTACGTATACACTGTGATCCCGCAGAACCCGGTCGCGATGGACACCTTCTGGTCCCGTTCCTTTGGGAGGTCAAAATAATCACATACATTTTTAACATATATTCTCATGTCACCGGTCCGAAGACAAAGGCTCATGCGTCCTCAGCTCGTGAGCAAGTACTACAAAAATATTCTTTATTAGGTTAAGTATAAGAGAACCTTTATTCAAATATTAATCGATTGTTTGAAAACACCAATTGAAAATCCTTTTTGAAAACGCAACACAAATCCAAGTCCAATTTATGCTTTGTATCTTTCTTAACATGGTTATTTGTGACCACTTACAGGGAGCTTCAAGAGTCATCCAACCCTGATGTGATCAGCATCAGTGTTGAACTATCTTTCCACCCCAATTTGTGTTCGGCTTCCCTTGATCTCATGATAATCAAGTTTCACCTCCCACCTCATTTTCAACCAACAACTAATTCAAGCATGTCCCATTTTCTATCTTTAAATCCTTCTAGTCATAACCATTACATCTCCAAGGGATAGAACTCCGTCTATCAATTGTCATCCAAATCCAACTTAATTCAAGTTACCTAGGGAATTTAATTCTCACTAGGTTCTATGTCGGTCTCATACCCCTTCATAAGTCACAACACTATATATATACATATATTTTTATCAAAATACAATACATGGTTTACATTTATGCACCGTCGGGTTTTAGTTCCCCGGGAGTTTCTTTACTCCCTTCCACTTGTACTCTCACACACCACTGTTAACAAAATAACACACTTCCCACAATGGTATTCGCATCTTCTGTGCGCAATTACCACAATTTAACCATAAATGAATGCGTATGTTTGTATAACCCACGCGCCAACCATCATAACAAATTATTTGTGCTATGCACAACACAATCACGTACACTTGTACGGTAATACACACTAAGCGGCTTTACGCTCTACCCCCCTTAAAAGGGATTACACCCACGTAATCAGTCATGAACATTGGCTTAAAAGTTCTGCCGTCGTGAAGTATTTTAACTTCCACGCGGTCTGGTACACAGTGCGTTTTGGTTAGAGGATTTTAACTATATGGTGGTTTAATCCCTAAACCAAGAATTCTTATTAGAGTTTATCTAACTCATAACCGGTTTCGGTCCTGGCCTGTGAGGCTTCTAGGCATTGATGACTAGCCATCCATTCATATTCACAATGTATATTCGGCATTTGATGCATGGGCTCACTGGCCTTTGCTGCGCCATTCTGATAATTATAGGGCTAGTTTGCCCCATTCGTTATGTTATGTATTGTACATCTCCAATGTATTACCCTTATCTTGGGAAGAATGGTTTCTCAACCGACGCATCGTATCTATGACCCTGAGCGAATTCGGTGAGTTTCACAATTTCCATTCACTTCTCCAATAGGTTACAGCGTAAACTACTATGTAATTCACAATGATTGACTTACTTCCGACTTACTGTCGGTTGAGATTGAGCTACTACCTAATGTGTAGGGCTCTCTCAGTTATTTCCCACACCTGGGGTATATCTCATACCGACATTTGGTATTTAGTGTTACTGTAGTTATTTACTGTTAATCATGTCTCCACCTTTGGTTTTGTACATGTATTCTTTCATTCCTGCGGCCTTGCATTACCTATGCATCGGCCATTATAACATTATTCCTCCACAATTACCATGCTTCTGATTCCTAGCTATCCCACTTGATCATTACTGCTCAAGTGCAATACCAAAACTCAGTCATACAGAGTGCAGAGGCGTAAACTCTTGACAGTAAATCTCTCATGCGATTGCGATAGGAATTTACACTGTGTTTTACTGAAATTCTTATCACATAATACTTGTCACGGGCTTACTGCTCGGTTCGTTTGCTATCATTTACTGTTGTGCCTCCACTGGGTTTAACTCATAACTCTGCTCACTCCCCATTTTATCATCTAACAATACTCACACAACGGTCGCTTATTGCGCACCGTATCCTTACTCATTATACAACATCAACTTATACTGCATCCGCTATTATATTAGCTTCCGCTATTACGCTGGGTTTATCTGGCCACTTATTTGGCTGATTTTGAAAATACTACTATTTTTCTTGAGCCTTTATGTTTCTTGAGCGTTGTTCGCTACACATTTAGCTTCACACACCTATGGTGATTGCTATCAGACTTATTACTCTTCCTGTGTACACGACTGGTACGAGCACTTCTTTTCGTATTATTTTATTCAAATCATCCTGGGGTAATAACAACGTGGTCCATCCTCCACATATTTCTTGAACTTGGTCCACACAACTACCGCTCTCGCGGTTTCACAATATCGAGAGGTATCCCCACTCTTAAAGCAGTGGTTCGTTCTCCGCTCTATTTCCTTGTGTAACATATACTTCTGCAACCGATCACATTACATAACACAGGTTGTTGTGGCTTATAAGCCTTACCGTCATGATTCCTTCCAAGTTGTCTCTTTGGCAACTTAGGGTCTTACTGTGAGTAGGTATCTTCAGCGTTTAATCGTATTTGTTTCAACTCTTGCGTTTCAATTATACTGCTTCATCCTACAATGTTTAATCCAAATACCCTTCAAGGACTGCTCCTGGGTGTTATTAAAATATGCCATTACATTTGGCTTGCACTTATGGGTACTTTCAGTAAACTACGCCTTCTCCAATGTCTTTATATAACAGTCGGTGCGCTCCGCACCTCCTGAATCTTAAATATTTCCTTGGACACATTCACTGATTCCTTCAGTCTCTTTAATTTAGCTGGGTTCCTTTACTTCAACCATTCATGGTAATCCTTAGCTCTTGTTTGACTTACACTGCTGACCGTAGAACGGAGTCGACTACTTCCCGTGTCTGGACTTTACTCGTATACATATATGGGGTATCATATTGATACATTGCTACTTACCCAACTAACCTATAAGTAGGTCTGTCAGGCCCACATGCTCCTATCGGAGTGCGGTCGTCCCACACAGTTGGTACACTTGTAGTGTCCGTCACACGCCTAGGTGAAGTATTCTGTTGTCAACTCCCTTATATTGTCCCGTGACAATATTCATTCCTTGCTTCCGAACTTAATCGAGGGAAAGTTTATCCACTGTTGTATCCTTGTCAACTGCCCCTGGCTTCACTGGTTTGGTTTAAAAGAAGGTTGGAAAGAATGTGTTGGTTTGAAGAAAATCTGGTTTGAAAAGAAAAAGGGTTTGAGTAAATCTGAGTTTGAAAGAAAATTTTCATGGTTTCACAACATCTTCTTACCTTAACCAAGTCTAGCTTCTTGCTGACTGGTGTATTTACAATTACGGGGGTTAGGCTAACAGGCCTTTCCACTGTTATGACGATCACATTTAACTTCATGGTACTTTTCCAAGTACTTTGTAGTGGTTATAAATTTCCCGAACAGCCCTGTTATAGCAGCACTTGCTATGGCAAGTGCGCCATGCTAACTGGCTATCGGTTTAACACATACCGATTGTGGTATTGTTTTGACCCATATTGTCATCAGTGGCCTTGTTGGCCCTCACTGATCTTACTGCCTTGATAAATACTCTTCTAGGTGACTTCTCACTGTCTTCACATGATAATCATTAACTAGGGTGTTTCCCATTCTAGGAGTCCCTATTTTTTTTGTATTGTTTCCTCTTGGTAGCCCGTTCCACGCATTGTCGTGGTTGCTGAGACTTGTCTCTTGTTTGGGCACTACGTTGTAGTTCCTTTGTCGGTTGGTATACCGTTGGTGTATTATTTATCAGCTGTGGTCCCGTAGACACTCGTCTCGGGTTTTATTGATCCATTTCTTGCCTGTTGCACGGTTGGTGCGTTGCAAGTTGGTTATTCTCGACTGCTTAGCATGTCGACCCAGGTTGCCGGAAATTCTATTCTTCTATACACAAGATTCTTCATTCTTCGCTATTAAATGCGGTTAACATTGTTCAGATGGAGACCGTCTCCGGGATTCCCCCTTTTTAGGATCTACCGTATGACAGGTTCTCTGTACCCTAAAGGTATTTAATAACAGCCAGATCGGGTATTCCCGAGTACGAGTGGACTTCCATCTCTCTGGCGTTGTTTCCCAAGTTATATACAGGGATTGTGGAGGGTGGGATGGAGACTGTAGGTTCCCAGTACACACTGGTAATTCCTATCTAGCGTATCTCTCACGCTATCACTCAACCCTTAACCCAAAGTACTTAAATCTTAACTCGGTACTTCCTAAGCTCGGTAATCCAGTCATCAGAGCGATACTTCGCTCTGATACCACTTTTTGTAACACCTAACTACCACCGTACACATAACATCAAACTGCAGCGGAAAATTCAACTCATCACATTACTTATTTCAATGGTGTTACACGCTGTTAACCACCCACGTGGCTAACAAGGCTAATACATGTACTTTGTATCGGTCTGATGGATTAGATTCCCGAGCAACTACACGTTACATTTGCTTCCCTTAACAACAACCCATGTACTTTAGACATTCCAACCGTACCGAGTATTTACAAACTAATGCCGATAACAATTTCGGTCTTACTACGCCTACAATGCTTACGCCATTTAAATGGCTACCCATGTATAAACATCTACCCCGTCCTACTCTCGAACGGCTTCCAGCTCCTTGTACCTGAAATAGAAAAGGAGAAAAAGGGTGGCCCCCAAGGGGCTCAGCACCTTTGCTGGTATGGTAATCCCGCAGCCCACATGCTACCGGGCCATGCACAACTAATTGTCGTCTTAGCATGCGATGGATTATATTTAAATCATGCATGCAACTGTAACACACAACACAAAACATTTCGCCTCAATGGGCTCAACAAACGGATAATACATCCTTACTTGATGAGTCACTCATGGTATTCATTATCCCTAGAGTGTTCCTCCTCTAACGGAGCTACTTCCTTAATAGACGACACTTACCCTTAAACGGGTTATCCTAAACGCCTCTTGTCACAAACTGGGATTCATTTCCAAGATCCACACTCCATATCCTACAACATGTCACATTCCTCACATAACAACATAACAACACTTTTCTCATTTCGACGTACACATGATAACATCGCATTGATTTTAACATCTAACGTATACATATCATAGCATGGCAAGGGAAATTGCCTAGCACAATAATAACACAAAAACCATAAGATCGGTTCACACAAGGAACCTTCCACCATAGTTAGTATACATAGTGAGCCTAGAGATTATTGCCAATCTCATGCTAAGCTCGTTACCAACCTCGTTACCGTCCAGTTATATCGAACGGTTAACTTAAACCCAAGGTGTGTCGGATATAGTAATCCCAAGCACACCGAAATAACATTTGTATGCCCCTGTGGCCCGACGTGAGTCAGTAAACTAGCTTTGGTTAAGCTAAGGGAAGGTAGAAACCAAATTGGAATACAACCTATACATACACCAAGAAGCCGAACCGGATATGACATCGACTCCCGTCCTCACACGTGGCCGGAACATGACCGGACTCCTCACCCCCCCATTAGTACATATATACTTATAAATAAGTAGTTAGAGATCCATTATGGAGCCTACCACATCCATACACCATACGGTATCATAACCGAGTTAAGCACACAAGGGAGGTTCACACACTTGCATACAACAACGATATCCATCTAACTCACACATAGCCGTGGTTAGAACGTTCCCAAGGTTTGGGCCGTTAACTCCGAATACCGATCACTCATGTGTTCCTAGATTTGGTTAGCTAAGGTTTAACACATATTTGAGGTTAAATGGTATCGGAAGCCAAATTCGCCACATAAATGAATTACTATAAACTCATTACATGTTTTAATCTTACAAGGTGGCAAACACTCAGAAAAACATATTGGCATACAAGCCGGTGTAATCCGGTAGGACACAGGTTGCAAGAAAACCATACCTGTCACCGGAGTCCATTTTACCATGTCCACTTACGTTCCTCGAACAATTCTCGAACAACTGGCACATTAAAGTTACCTTCATTAACATTGGGGTAACATGTTTGTGTAACGTCGAATGACCATGGTTAACCCCGTTTAACTAGTTAAATACCTTTACATTTTTAACATGTTTCACTCTTTCATTTTACTTCAACTTTTCACCCTCTTAATTGTCATTACAACTCACCTAACATGTCCTATGCAACCTTATAATATCATTACCTATCATTCCCCATCATTACTCACCATTTCCATACCTTAAATCTCATTTTCAGAGTGGTCTGGGACTTGGTTCTTACCTTAAGTCCCGGACCAACACATTAGAGTACTCTCGGCCATATTTAATAGGGTGGTCCGGGACCTTGTACTGACCCCAAGTCCCGGACCACTACATGGAGCAACTCTCGGCCTTTTTTTTTGGTATACGATCTGGGACTTCAACCATTAACCAAGTCCCGGACCCAAGCTACAGAATGCTATATTTGCATTTTTCTACCCTTGTTCAACTTGTTCTCTTCATCCATTGATTACCCAAACTTCACACATTAACTTAGGCATATCCTAATACCAAAATATCACTTTGATTCTCCTTACAACATGGTCTTGTTTTTTTTTTCTTTGCATAATTTTGGGCCGTCCGACCCACCGTCCGACCCACAACTGGGTCGGACCGTTCAGAAACTTTTCCCGTCTTTTAAATACACATGTCCGACCCATGTCCGACCCAACCATCTGGGTCGGACCATTCCAGAGACTTCAACAAGTGACTAAACAGAGCTGTCCGACCCACAACTGGGTCGGACCACTGGGTCGGACAACATCAGAGTTTGTCCAAATTTTGTCAAATTTCCTCCAAACTTTTCCTCTAGCCTCCTAATGTGTTATAACATTTGGCACTTCTAACACACCTTCAGTCATATGCTAAACTCTTTAAATCACTCACCAAAACCATTTTATCATTCTCAAGTTACTTACAAAATTCCATGCACTTGGAATGTTTTCTCCTTAAGATTTCTAGGTGGTATTTCACCTATAATGACCACTATACCAAGGTGTTTCCTCTACACCTTAACATCATCTCTCAAACTTCTTTTCTTACTAACTAAACCTCCTTTTTCACATCTTACCTAAACATCACTTATTCCTTGGATATCAACATTACCTAAACCTTAAACAACTTCCTAGTCCACCAAAGCTTTCTTAAAACACTTAGAACTTCTTACACATTTTCCAAATTTTGCCATAGCTTCTCTTGTATATACTCACATCCAGCACTTAGGTTTTTACCTTATTTCATTCAAAAACACCTAAAACCATCAAGAACACCATCACTCACAAGACTTCACCAAATTCACACTACATCACAATATAGTGCACAATTTAAATTGCTTGGCACTTAGGCCCTTAAACAACATGGCTCTTAGGCCCTTAAATTGCATAAACCTTAAACACTGAATTTCCACAATATATAAGCCTTTACCTGCAATTACATACGCCAAGACATATGTTCTTTTACTAGTCTCCTTGAGAACACTTTACTAAGTCATTCACCATTTGCTCTTTAGGTAGTTTTAGCAAGCATTATAAGCTCATTTCTCCTAAGGCATTAAACCACATTGAGATAGCATATTTACCTCTTTTCCTCACAAACTTCTTTCTTGTTTCCTTGTTTAAAAATCGGCTAAGCTTAGTTGCTTGTCAACTTCTAAACATTACACAAACAATGTGGTGAGTATTCAAGCTCCAAGCTTAATCTCATTGTAAACCCTAGGTTTTACATTGTTCAAAGAGCATTAAGATAGTTGTTTTACCTTGGTCTTTGAAGGGAATTGGAATATCTATCAAGAGAGGACTCCACCAAGTCCTTGAAAGATTCAAATGGAGCTAGAACAAAGCAACACAATGAGCACCATTAATGGTGATTTTGGTCAAGGTAAAAACATGAAGGAAACTTCATTTTTCTTTGAGTTTCCTTACCTTGAAGCAAAGGAGAGTAATAATATGTAGAAATACAAGCTCAAGCTCCTTCAATGGTGGAACTCCATGGCACCGAAATGGTGGCCTTGGAATTTTAAGAAGATAGAAATGAAGAGCTTGATGAGAGGAAGAGATTGGTGGTGTTTGTTTTTGATTTGGTTAAGTGAGCTAGGAAATATTAGCAATGGAAGATGGCATTTGGTGCTGTTGCTGTAGCATCACCGTGAGAACAGAAAGAGAGAGAGGTAGAAGAGAGCTTAGAAGCCTGTGATGAAATGGAGGAAGGGAGAAATGAGATTGGTTTTCTTTTTGAAGATATTTATAACTTAAAGCAAATAGTAACCTATGAGTCATCTTTATTCACTTGACAAGTTAACATGTTTGGTGACTCATTACTACAAAAACCGGCCCCCTTTATACCACTAAGGGCATTATAGTCTTTGTTGGTCAATTTAATTACTTATAACAACATATGTTACAAACTAGCTTATAAAAATCACTATTCACAAAAACAAGGCACATAGAAGTGAAATTTTTGATTTCCCATTGATATAGACTTCCAAATGTGATACTATATAGTACACATGTTAATTAAAGAGTAATGATGGACATTTAGCCATTCAAAACTCATTTACAAGACAATTTTTCAAAAATGTGCTTTAAGACTCCTTAAAGCACTTTTTGTGTTTTAACTTGTTTTCAAGCTTGGTTTTCTTTGGTAATTGATTTAGTATGTTCATTAACATATTTATAAGATATAGATATGACCATTAGGTCCTATACAAATTTATCCCAAGCTTAGAGCACTTTTTAGCCCATATTGACCTTAAGGTATATTCTTGTGTTTTGTTTGTTTCCAATGTCTACCAAGGTTTCCTAAGGACTTAATTAGCCTTATAAAATCATAATTAAACATTATCAAGTCTTGGTAGGCTCTTTGGGTCCTAACCAAGTTCACTCCAAGCTTATAGCATGTTTTTGCTCACACCGTGTCTTAGTGTTTTATTGTGTTTTAACTATGGTTTAAACTATACACTGATGTTCCTAAGGCACTTTTTAGCCTTTAGATAACATATTTAAACATTTAAACAACATACCAAGGTTTGGGGTATTTCAGTATACAAAACTATACGTTATACAAATTATAAATGTTTAAACTATATAATATAACCTATTTGTAACATTATATAATATGGGTTGAATGTGCAAATATACAAAATATATGATGCTGGAAAAGTATAAAACCAAAACAAATGGGGGGTTGTTCGGTAATATTAAAAACATTAATACTATATGCTATAATGAAATAATGGAATAAAATGGTATAACATATAGTATGTGTAACATTATATAATATATTGTCAAATTGTAATTATAAGGAAATAGTGTGCTGGGAATGAAATTTAAAATAGACCGAAGGTCTGTTTGAAACTTTCGAAAATTATTAAAAAAAACTATATGATATAACTATTATAAAGTTTAAATGATATAGTATATGGTGTTATGATATGATATAAAATAAGTGGTGATTTTGCAATAAAGAAAGAATAAGAGAAGTTATAAAATTTGAACTTATGAACGTAAAAGTCTCTCGGCAATTAATGTAGGTATTAGAAACCATAGGTTATAATGTGTTATAAGGTTTTAATGTTATAAAAATATGATATTTTTGTAACATGGTATAATAATGTGTGGTTATATTGTAATTAATGAAAATTATGTGAATAAAGAATAACAAGTGTATAACATATACGATGTTTCGGTAATTAAATATAGTTTTTGAAACTATATATTATAATGTTAAATGAGATATAAAAATATCATATCATATAGTATAAGATATAGGTGTAACATTGTATGATTTTATGTGGTCAAACCATAGTTTATTAAACTATGCTAAAACCGCATATATAATATTCAAGAAATGAATTAATAAACTATGGTTTACAATGATATAAATACTATAGATATTATATAGTATTGATGTGACTAAATGAAATAATTGTCATTAATAATATTCACATGAAATAATGTGACTATTAATGAAGAAATAGAATTTATAAACTAAGGTTAGTGTTAAAATAAACCTTAGGAAATTATAATACATGTAATGAAATGTTACATAATATTAAGATAAAGTTCTTAATATAAATTGCATAACATAATGCAACAAATGAAATAATCATCTTACATAAGATGAAAATAATGTGACATATAATATAAGTCAAGGATTTATGAAATATAAATGTATATGAGTATATACATGAATGCGCAAGCATATATTTAAAATATGTACATAATGAATATATGGTATAGTTGGAAACTATATACTATAGTGCATGCATATATGCAACTATATAGTACATGATTTAAATCAAATGATGGCAATATATATATATATATATATATATATATATATATATATATATATATATATATATGCATATATAACCAAAAATAATATGTATATATATGAGTATACAAAACCGAATATATATATAAGTATTTACAATATGGTTTTAATGTCATGTAACAATAAATGACAAAGTGTAATGACATTAGTATAAATATATACTATAAGTCATACAAATAGAAATCAAAGAATACTTTATTAAGATGAATAAAGAGATGTATAATATATAGTACAATATTAAGTGGCTAAATATTAATGCCATAAAACATTAATGCATGAGCATAAAATGCGATGCGAATTAACGTTGCATGCACACATGCAACTATATATTATAAATGTATACTCGTATACAGAACCCGAATGATTAAACCACTACTTAAGTATTAACGGGAATATATACACGTATACTCGGAAAAACGAGGAATAAATCCTAACGTTTAAAAATGCTACAACTAAGACGTTTTATAACCGACTCATCTAAATAAACCCGGGCATTGGCAATTAATACGTATTACGACTGACGAGTTGTATACGGCACTTTAACAATTAACTGTTGAAATCTAGGGATGAAATGTCGGGATTATTTGTGTTGTTCGGATTTACCGAGCTTAAATAGGTCATGTGGATTGACTTATGTTATGTTCGATGTTTAGACCGTATCACCGAGAAAGGCGCTTGACGAGCTAGTGGTCTACTGCGCAACCTAGGTCATTGGTGAACGGTATGTAAAGGGGTCTGATCCGAGATGTCCTGAGGACTTCCTCGGGCTCGGATATGTGTGCTGTATAAGGTGTGATGTATGTATGTATGTATGTATGTATGTATGTATGTATGTGTGTATGGATGTGTGTTATGGGATGTTAATTGGTTATCTTTTCGCATTATTTAATTATGCGCGAACGTCCTACGGGACTAATACTACGTTGACTATAGATCGACTTATATAAAACACATATGCGTTTAATGTGATGTGATTGCAGTTGTTTGACATAATACGCTAAGTATTATAAACTATGTAGTTACGACCTAAGTAAAATTCTTAGGAAACGAGACTCGACATTGTCGGTCTTTAGAGCTTTGACTCGAACATGAACACTACCTAGAATGATTCTAGGCATGCGTAAGACCCATAGGGCAGCCAAAAAATAAGTGGTGATTTTCTACATTTAAAAATGTAACGGTTTAAAACGACTAACTAAGTCAACAGTGGAGTGTGGATAAGTGTGAATGGTTTACCTTAAACCAGTTAGTCATTGGCTACTGGTCGCGCGTTGAGATCTCTTGAGTTAACCCGGATCGGGCTTACTCTGGTTTAACCTGATCGAGCCTAGATAGATCGACAGGTATGGTGATAACATGGGCGCCTTTTAAAAGGCAAAGTATGGACACTTTTAAAAAGGCAAAGTGAATGAGCACCTAGTGTGCATGGGACTACCGTCCAAGTGAGGTTAATTCAGGATGTCCTAACTTGACTCCCGACAGTACTAACAAAATATGTAAAGTTATGTGAGGGCGGGGGGGGGGGGGGGGGGGCGTATCTGAAGTTGGTATGGATGACCGTTACTAACGGCTTTATGCTTATCGTTAATGTGATTGTATGTTTGTGGTTATATGGTTGTGTGTGTGGAATGTGGTGCCTGTGTTAACTATTTCGTTTACCGTCATTCATGTATTTACAGCTTTATATACCTGTACACCGGTAAAGCATGTAACGAACTTAATAAAGGCGACCATAACTATTAAGTGACCAATTAGGGTCCAGGCTCGGCATACTCAGCGTTTATCGCTGAGCCTTTATGGCATTGCTACAGGTGACGATTATCACGGAAGCTGAAGAGCGGGACCCGGGTAATTAGGAATTTAATTACCGTACAAGAACTCATAATGTATTAGGATGTTTATTAGTTTAAAGTGTAATGGAGTTGTATACAATTGGGATTTCCTAGACGCTCACTTGTCGTTTAAGTTACAATTGGTTTAGATTGATGTATAGGTTAGTATCTCGTTATCACTGCGGTTAGGTATTTATTACCAATGTTGTTTTGTATTTGAATTACTTATGCTTCTTTACTCGTATGGGCGAGTAAAGGCATGTGACACCCGAGTGAGGTTTAATTGATGTGAGACTTCTGCTGTGAGACGTTATTTAATTAATGCTACGTGAGTGATTATTACGTGATTACGAGTGGGGTGTTGCATGTTACCTCTGTTAAAGATGGAAGTACCGACGAACATGATGATTCTTCTACTGATACAAAAGTGATAGAAGAAGAAAAGTATGATACAAAAGAGACATAGGCAGATACAGATGAAGGATGAATGAGAACTCAGAAACAGAGAGGTTGAGTTGAAGAAATTGGCAAAAAAGTTAAGTCAGGCTGCCACGAAGTAGAGTCCAGTGGAGATTAACAAATTACTGGCCCACTTCATGACCTTGAATGAAGAAAATGGTTTTCTAGAATAGTTGTATGATGAAATACCCCAAACCTTGGTATGTTGTGTAAATGTTAAACTATGGTATTTAAAGGCTAAAAAGTGCCTTAGAAACATAAATGAACCATTTAAACCATGGTAAAACACAATAAAACACTAAGACACGGTTTGAGCAAAAACATGCTCTAAGCTTGGAGTGAACTTGGTTAGGACCCAAAGAGCCTACCAAGACTTGATAATATTTAATTATGACTTTATAAGGCTAATTAAGTCCTTAGGAAACTTTGGTAGACAATGAAACCAAACAAAACACAAGAAAATACCTTAAAGTCAATAAGAGCAAAAATGTGCTCTAAGCTTGGGATAAATTGGTATAAGACCTAATGGTCATATCTATACCTTATAAATATGTTAATGAACATATTAAGTCAATTACCAAAGAAAACCAAGCTTGAAAACAAGTTAAAACACAAAAAGTGCTTTAAGGAGTCTTAAAGCACGTTTTTGAAAAATTGTCTTGTAAATGAGTTTTGAATGGCTAAATGTCCATCATTACTCTTTAATTAACATGTGTACTATATAGTATCACATTTGGGTGGCCATGTCAATGGGAAATCAAAAATTTCACTTCTATGTGCTTTGTTTTTGTGAATAGTAACTTTTATAAGCTAGTTTGTAACATATGTTATTATAAGTAAGTTGATTGGTCAACAAAGACCAAAACACCCTTCTAACTAAATGGTGGCCGGTTTTTATGAAGGTGAGTCACCACCATGTAAAAATCAATTAAGGAAAGGAAGGGTAGGAAGGTAAAAAGGAGAAAGTTACCTTTTAATACAAATATCTTGTTAAAGCAAGTTTTATCTTCATTTCTCCTTTCCTCCTCCATTTCACACGTCTCCAACCTCCCTTCTTGCTCCCTTTTACGAGCTGCTACAGCAACACCAACACCACCATTGTTTTCCATCTTTGACCACTTGTAACTCCTAGCTCCATGGTCCAAATTCAATTCCAAGACCACCATTCTTCTAGTTGGAGCAAGCTCTACACTTCTACCTTTTCAAATCTCCAAGAACTCAATTTCGGTGCCAAGGAGATTCACCATTGATGGAGCTTGAGCTCACCTTTTCACATATTATTGATCTCCTTTGCTTCTAGGTAAGGAATCTCAAAGAAAAATCAAGTTTCCTCCATGTTTTGTGTGTGACCGAAAATACTCATTGATGGAGCTCTTTGTGTGACTTTGTTCTAGCTTCATTCCATCTCTTATGGACTAGGTGGAGTCCTCTCTTCATAAATATTCAAACTCTCTTCAAAGATCAAGGTAAAACAACTACATTAATGTTTTTGAAATAATGTAAACCTAGGGTTTACAATGAGATGAGGCATAAAGCTTATATACTCATTTCAATGTTGGTATATTGTTTAGTAGTTGACAAGGAATGAAATGCCTTACCGGTTTTAAGAGGAAACAAGAAAGAAGTTTGAGTGGAAAAGAGGTAAATATGCTATCTCAATGTGGTTTAATGCCTTAGAGAAATGAGCTTATGATGCTTGCTAAAACTACCTAAAGAGCAAATGGTGAATGACTTAGTAAGGTGTTCTCAAGGAGACTAGTAAAGGAACATATGTCTTGGTGTGTGTATTTGCAGGTCAAAGGCTTATATATTGTGGAAATTCAGTGTTTAAGGATTATGCAATTTAAGGGCCTAAGAGCCATGTTATTTAAGGGCCTAAGTGCCAAGCAATTTAAATTGCGCACTATATTGTGATGTAGTGTAAATTGGGTGAAGTCTTGTGTGTGATGGTGTTCTTGATGGATTTAGGTGTTCTTGAGTGTTTAATGGTGAAAACTATGACTTTGGAATGATGATGTGCTAAGAGAACCCATGGCGAAATTTGTAAAATGTATAAGGAGTTTTAAGTGTTTAAATGAACTTGGGTGAATTAGGAATTGTTAGGAATGGATACATGCTTCACTAAGGAAGAAAACATGCATTAAGGTGTTCTAAGGTGCTATAAGGATTTAGGCGTTGTCTGGGAAGTTCTAGAAATCCAATGAGTGTTTTTAGGATGTATTTAAGTCTTGGAGAAGTTTGTTTAAGGTTTAGGAATATTGATGTACAAGGAAGAAATGATGTTTAAGTAAGATGTGAAAAAGGAGATTTAGTTGGTAAGAAATGATGCTTGGGAGATGATGTTAAAATAAAGAGAAAACATTATGGGCATAGTAGTTATCATAGGCATGAAACACCACTTGGAAAACTAAGGAGGTAATAACATAAGTGTTAGGAATTTTGGTATGAAATGAGTAAGTGCTTAAGGTGATAGATAATGAGTTACATGGTTGTTGTATGGGGATATAAGTGTACTAAATGATGCTAGAACATATTAGGATACATGAGGTGAAGTTTGGAGTCAAATGGGATTGTAGAAACAAAGGTCTGGAGCCGACCGACCTTGCGACCGAACTTGTCAAGGTCGGTCGAGCTCAGTTTACACTACCGGGAGGAGTTTCTGGAATGGACCGACCTTGGGGACCGGACTTGCAAGGTCGGTCGGGCTTGTATTTTGTGTACGGATTAAGTTTCTGGAACCGACCGAACATGTGACCGGACTTGGCAAGTTCGGTCGGGCTAAATTTTTTCAAAGGGAAGAAACTCTCGGGAATAGACCGAACATGCGACCGAACTTACAAGGTCGGTCGGAGTAGAAACTTTTGACGGAAATGTGTTCTGGAATGGACCGAACTTGGACAAGTTCGGTCGGTAAGGTCGGTCGGACCAAAAATGTTGTTTAAGGTTATAAAATGATATGTAATGATGGGGATTGAAAGGTAATGATGTTATAAAGTTGTTAAGGACTTGTTAGGTGAGTTTTAATGACAATTAAGTGCGTGAAAAGTTGTAATAAAATGTGGAAGTAAAACAAGTTAAAAGTGTCAAGTTATTTAACTAAGTTAACGGGGAAAAGTTATAAGCATTGGACATTAAACAATCATGTTACCCCGAAGTTAATAGAAGTATATGTAATGTTATCAGTTGTTCGAGAATTGCTCGAGGAACATAAGTGGACGTGGTAAAGTGGACTCCGGTGACAGGTATGGTTTTCTTGCAACCTGTGTCCTACCGGATTACACCGGCTTGTATGCCAATATGTTTTTCTGAGTGTTTGCCACCTTGTAAGATTAAAACATGTAATGAGTTTATAGTAATTCATTTATGTGGCGAATTTGGCCTCCGATACCAATTAACCTCAAATATGTGTTAAACCTTAACTAACCAAATCTAGGAACACATGAGTGATCGGTATTCGAGTTGACGGCCCAAACCTTGGGAACGTGCTAACCACGGCTATGTGTGAGTTAGTTGGACATTGTTGTTGTATGCAAGTGTGTGAACCTCCCTTGTGTGCTTAACTCGGTTATGATACCGTATGGTGTGTGGAAGTGGTAGGCTCCATCATGGATCTCTAACTACTTATTTATAAGTATATATGTACTAATGGGGGGTGAGGAGTCCGGTTGTTCCGGCCACGCGTGTGATGGACGGGAGTCGATGTCATATCCGGTTCGGCTCTCTTGGTGTATGTATAGGTTGTATTCCAATTTGGTTTCTACCTTCCCTTA
Source organism: Limonium bicolor (assembly GCA_023374045.1). Taxonomy (NCBI): domain Eukaryota; kingdom Viridiplantae; phylum Streptophyta; class Magnoliopsida; order Caryophyllales; family Plumbaginaceae; genus Limonium; species Limonium bicolor. Next base: position 82,493,174 of record CM041779.1, on the reverse strand, counting down.
GCTTATCCAAAGCTAATTACTGACTCACGTCGGGCCACAGGGGCATACGAATGTTGTTTCGGTGTGCTTGGGATTACTATATCCGACACACCTTGGGTTTAAGTTAACCGTTCGATATAACTGGACGGTAACGAGGTTGGTAACGAGCTTAGCATGAGATTGGCAATAATCTCTAGGCTCACTATATATACTAACTATGGTGGAAGGTTCCTCGTGTGAACCAATCTTATGGTGTTTGTGTTGTTATTGTGCTAAGCAATTTCCCCTGCTATGCTATGATATGTATACGTTAGGTGTTTAAAATGAATGCGACGTTGTCATGTGTACGCCGAAACAAGAAAGGTTTTGTTATGTTTTGTTATGTGAGGAATGAGATATGTTGTAGGATATGGAGTGTGTGGATCATGGAAATGAATCCCAGTTGTGACAAGAGGCATTGAAGGATAACCCGATTAATGGGTACGTGTCGTTCATTAAGGAAGTAGCTCCGTTTTAGAGGAGAGCCACTCTAGGGTTAAAGGAATCATTGGATGATTTGTTAAGTGTGGACGTGTTGGATATATGTTGAGCCCTATTGTTGGGTGTATGCAAAGTGTTGTGTGTTTATGGTTTGTATGCATGATTTAAATATAATCAACTGCATGCTAAGACGACAGATAGTTGTGCGTGGCCCGGTAGCATGTGGGCTGCAGGATTACCATACCAGCAAAGGTGCTGAGCCCCTTGGGGGCCACCCTTTCTCTCCTTTTCTATTTCAGGTACAAGGAGCTGGAAGCCGTTCGAGAGTAGGACGGGGTAGATGTTTATACATGGGTAGCCATTTAAATGGCGTAAGCATTGTAAGCGTAGTAAGACCGAAATTGTCCTCGGCATTAGTTTGTAAATACTCGGTACAGTGTGAATGTAGTATATAAATGTTGGAAATGAATGAGGATTGTATTGTGTAGTTCTCGGGAATCTGTCCATCAGACCGATACAAATATACATGTTATTACCTTGTTAGCCACGTGGGTGGTTAACGTCGTGTACACCATTGAATTAAGTATGTGATGAGTTGAGATTTCCGCTGCAGTTTGATGGTTAAGTGTACGGTGGTGGTTGGGTGTTCATATGATAGGAGAATAAGAGAACCTTAGTCGATATATGGTTGCATGGGGGACCATATGAAGATAAAGTGGTACTAATCGCCCGTTGATGAGTTTCAGTGACTTATGGATGGAAACGGAGGTGGAGAAGCTAGGCACTTCTCTATCTTCAGTTTCGAGTGGATTCACATCTTCTTTAAGTTTTGAACATCAATAGGTCTGAAATCTTCAAACACTTGGACATGAATGTTTCCTGTAGATTGCTGCAGTCAATTGGAATACTAGCCACACACTATTGATGTGAGGTGCATCATACCTTTTAAAAACTAGATGAAGATCTCTTGGAAATTAAAAGATTAAGAGAATTACCCCTAAGTATGATTCCCCCCGATTTGCATGTTAAGGGACGTAACCAAATGATAGCAATAAGTGACAACTTATTCACAATAATGACAGCTTTTAGTTATACTTTAACCAAGTAGAAAGTTTTCTACTAAGGTTACAGTATAACATAAAAGCTGTCACTTTTTGTGCAAAAAAAAACTGTCACTTATTGCTTTCATTTGTTAAGAGCTTAACATGTAAACTCAATGGGAATCATACTTAGGGGTATCTCTCAATCTTTTAATTGCCAAGGGACCTTCATCTATTTTTTTTAAAAGACACGATGCATCCCACATCAACAATGGTGGCATCTATTCCAAATGACTGCTATCAATCTACAGCACTCATGTCCTAGTGTTTTAAAGATTTCTCAGACCTATCGATGTTCAAAACTGAAAGAAAGTCGAATCAATCGAAACTGGAGATGAGAATGCCTAGCTTCTCCACCTCCGTTTCCATCCAAAGTCATGAAACTCATCAACAGGGCGATCTGGTACCACTTATCTCTATAGTCCCCCTGCCAGTGCCCCAATATCGACTAAGTTTCCTCTATATCCTCCTCATATACTATTCTAGAAAACCGTTTCTTATTCAAGGTCATGAAGTGGCCGGTAATATTCGTTAATCGCCACCGGACTCTACTTCATGGAGCCTCACTTAACTTTTTAGCCAAATTCTTCAACCTCTCGGTTTCTGAGTTCTCATTCATCCTTTCATCTGTATCTGCCTCTATCACTTTGTACCATGTTTTTCTTCTTCTGTCTCTTTGTATCAGTAGAAGAATCTCATGATCGCGTACTTTCATCTTCAACAGAGGCCGAAACCGTCTCCATCGGCCAAATTCGTCTGACTTTTTATCCGATTTTCTCTATGATTTTCAGTGCTGTCCAGTTCTGATTATTCGATCTACTGAAGCTTCCACAACATATACTAGTCAGAGTGACTAAAGGAATCGAAAAGGAGAGAAGAAAGGTCATGAAGGAAAATAAAGTTGGTGGCCCGTCCGAGTTCAATTGATGATCGAAGGTCATAGGCGCTAGCCAAAAATGTAAATGGATACTAAAATAATAACTACAAGAATTAAGAAGCTGTAAGTAGCTAGAGGTCTCTAATATGGCCAATGGTTGAAATACCCCGACCATAAATAAGGAGATTAAATTATCCTAATAGGTATTTAAGAGCCTAATAATGATTAAGAAATATTGGTAAGGAAAAATAAATCCAAAGAAATAATAAAACGCTTACAGAAAAAAAAACGTAAACGCTAAATAAGCGTTAAGTAACCATAGGGGGTCTGAGACCTCGGTTAGCATGTTATATGGATTCTAAAGCCTTTTAAGGCCTTAAATTAATATATGGGAACAACTCCCGAAGAAAACGGATCCTAATTATGTATTAAAACGCGAATATAGCTTTAGCGCACGTTTTTTGAGAAGACCCGAAAACGTGATTTTAAGTGGTCAAACAAACCCGTAAAATTATAAATCATTAAAAACAATTATTAAGCATTTATGGAAGCTTAATAACCAATAAAAATTAAAGAAACGAGAAATCCCGGAAACGGGCCCGATTAGTGAATAGTACCGAAACCGGGTAAATAACGAGCGCTTTCTGTAAGAGACAAAAACGCTCCTCCTAGCGTAACAGTGGGGGCGGTTTTTAATCAGTCAAACAACCCCTCTCACAACATGTAACTAGCTAAATAAGTAAAGAAATCAAAAAAGCAAAGTGATAAAGTAAAAGGTATTTACCTTTCTCTCACCTCCCATCCTCTCATTTCTTTACTCTCTCTCCCCATTCTCTTCTTTCCCCACCGTACTCTCTCTCTTCCTCCTCCCTTCTTCCTGCGATTTGGACTCTCAACAACAACAATGGAAGCTCTGCCTCCCTTCTCCTCCATGCTCTACCCTCATGTGAGCCCAAATGCAAAAATAATTACATATTTGTAATCCCCTCGTCATCCTCTACACTTCTCTCTTTTCATAATCCAAAAATGAGGAGGTTTATTTTCGTGGGTATATCCCATTCAAGGAGAAAATGGCACCAATGTGTAGCTTGGAGTCCCCTCTCTCCACTAAGGTAAGATCTTCATGAAAATCCCACTTTTCTCCATCCTTGCTCATAACCGATTTTACCTCCTTGTAACACTCCATTTTCTCTCTCTCTTTGAGCATCAACTTCACCTTGCAATGGTGGTGGATTCTCCTTCTTGAACCAAGGGCTAAAACCCCTCCTAAAACCTCCAAAGGTAACCCTAGAAATCTTGATTTAAACAATTCAATGAACTAGCATTAATATAAGGCTAGTATATTAATTGCAATTGTTTTGTGCTTGGATGATGGGAATGGGGTTTGGCAACTTCCATTCCCCCATATGGCCGATTTGGGCAAGAAGAGAGAAGAAAAGAAGTGGAAAAGAAAAGAGGAAATGAGACTTAAGGTAAAGCTCATTCTTGAATGGTAACTTTAATGCTTGGAGTATGGGAATGGGTAACCAATTTAAAAGAACCTAAACTATTGCATTAGTAGTGTATTGTGGAAATCTTAGTATTTGTGAGCAAGTATGTGAATTGTAGGCCTTGGAGCCAAATGTAATGAGTATGAGTATAGTATTGTTACTGGATGGTGTATTGATGTTTGAGAATTTCTTTGAGTGCTGGTAGGACCCTTGCATGGGTGTGGCTAGTTTCAGTCAATGAATTTGATGAAAAGTGTGTATGTGGAGAAGTAAGAAAAGTAGGTGAGCTATGTCGAAAAGTTGGTAGGAATTATGCGTTTAGAAATGCCTTGGTGAATGGGAGAACCAAGGTGTACATTGGATTGAGTAGGTATGTTTAGTAGTGATGAGTGGGAAGTAGTTATGAGAAATAGGAAGTGTAAATCTGTAGCAAAATGTATAAGAATGCATTGGAGAAGTTAGAAAATTATGTGCAAGAATTGGTAAAAAAGTGTTGGACTTGGGTATAGATATTGTAATTGCTGGGAAATGGATTGGGATGGTAGATTGGCATTAGGAGAGGGAACTAGGCATGGAGGAAATAAAACCCAAAATCTGTAGCAAAAACCACTTGGAGAAATAATGTAAGTGCTGGAATAAAAATGTGGAGGATTAGTCTGTGAATTAGTATGAAAAGGAGTATTAGTTGGTAATGGATTTGAGCATGTTTAGAAGTTTAATTAGGTGCTTAAATTATGTGGGATTAAGTGTAGGAACATGTGGGAATTGTTTAGGCGAAGTATGGAATGTAACAGATTTTGAAATGTCAAACTGTCAAAATGGTAGCAGGTCCGGGACTTAAGTCCAGGACTAAGTCCCGGACCAGTATACAAAACACGCCGAGAGTAAGGATAGTGGGTGGGTCCGGGACTTAAGTCCCATACAAGGAACCGGACCACCCCTTGAAAAATGTCCGAGAGTTTGCCCATGTCCTGGTCCGGGACTTGACCCCTGTACAAGGACCCGGACCAGGCACCAGAATGAGCCGAGAGTAGTGACCATGTGTTGGTCCAGGACTTAAGATCCGGACAAGGTCCCTGTAACACCCCATCCAACAACAAACACATAACAACATTCTGTAGTGGAAAATATACTACTTCACATTACTTAACTCGTTGGTGTTACACGCCGTTAACCACCCACGTGGCTAACAAGGCTATTACATAAACATGTACAGGTCTGATGGACTAGATTCCCGAGCGACTACACATTATTTCCCTTTCCATTAACAACAAACATACACATACCTTCCAACTGTACCGAGTATTATTTGCAAACTGATGCCGATAACACTTTCGGTCTTACTACACCTACTGCATATACATACAACTTAAATGATTACCCATGTACAACGACTACCCCCGTCCTACTCGCGAACGGCTCCTGCTCTTTGTACCTGAAATAGGAAAAAGAGAAAGGGTGGCCCCCAAGGGCTCAGCACCTTTGCTGGTATGGTAATCCCCAGCCCACATGCTACCGGGCCACGCACAACTAATTGTCGTCTTAGCATGCGATTGATTTTATTTGAATCATGCATGTTAACTTAAAACACACAACACTAAACATTCCGCCTCAAAGGGCTCAGCAACAATTAACATATCCATACTTGATAGGTGTAACACCCCAACTCAATCCAATTGTGGTCTCGCAACTTAACAATATATATATACAAATGTCACAGCGGAATTCCTTACAATCCAGGACCTTGCCACGGTCTGACTACAGAATATACCGAACATTAGTCTAACAACCTTAACCATTTACATAACCTTCTTACAATCCTCTCACAACCTATACATTTTACTAACTCAATTGCCATACGAGTGTACATGCACAGCTCGTAGGTCACACTTAATCCTTAACACTTGCACTCCTTCTTACTCTTGCGACGGCCGCCTCCTGATGTTCACCTGTGTAGTAAAAAGAAGCCCCCGAGGGGGTCAGCACGAATGCTGGTACTATCCTCTCATGGCCCCCAAGCTAACGTGGCTACGACGACTAATTGTCGATAGCATGGAGGTTGATTAGATGCACAACATAATAGAAAGTGCAGTAAACAACAACTCAGATATGAACAATCAAAGTTCACACACAATGAACGCTTAAATGCGTTCCCTTAATTAGAGAGTTAGTTATTTAACTCTTTAAGTAATGTTCCCTCTTAAACTTAGTCCATCCTTATCTCACCTCAATCTTAGTATTATCTTAATTTTAGAAACAACCATCCTTTAATGAGGAGTGGATGTAGCTTATCTTAATCTTATTATTACAAACCATCCTTTAAAAAGGAATGGTTGCAACCTATCTTAATCTCACCTTAATCTTAATCTTAATAATACAAATCATCCTTTTAAAAGGAATGATTGTAACTTAACTTAATCTTACCTTAATCTTAATCTTAATAATACAAATCATCCTTTAAAAAGGAATGATTGTAACTTATCTTAATCTTAACTTAATCTCAATATACAAACCGTTCCTGGAAGGGATTGGTTGTAACTTATCTCAGTCTTAGATACAAACATTCTTTAAGTAGAAATGGTTGTAACTTATCTCAAATCTTATCTCAATAAGTCAACCGTTCTTTAATTAGAATGGTTTGTTCCTTAATTCATTGTTTATCTGTCGGTCACGTAGCCCTAACCAATGAGTTATCAGCTCCATTGGTTTACATAAACAATATTTGTTAGAATTAGTTGGGCATTTAGGTAGATCCCACTACACCATCTCAGTATGCCTCCCTCCTAAAACAAGAAGTCCGAGGAGGTCGAGTCTATATGTCGACTCTAGGCGACGAGTCCGAGGACAAGTCATCTTTGGAAGACGGTATTTGATAAGGATAACCGACTTCCCCCAATACACATGTGCCGGTACCATTCCATTCCTCACTCAAGTTCAGTTATTAATAGTCTCAAGACCATGTTTGTTGGTCAACCTCTTTCGGTTAATATCGTCCCTCATTAGGGGGCGTTCCTTATTCTCACTCAATTTCTTACTAAACATTGGTTAGTAAGTTCTCACGGTATGTTGTGTTAGTTTTAAGCATCACACAACAATAATATATATGTATATATATTCCGGTTGCATGCTTTATCTTGTTAGTGAGCACACAAAAACAAATAGCACACAAGCCGAGGGACACCTCGTTAGCAAGCAGGTCACAAGAAAAACAACTGTACCGTTCACCGTTGGCCGTTTGGTTGTTTACTCTCTTCCGGAGTCCAAATTCCAAGTCCTAAAACATTCATTCAGTTTAGGTTGTTAATCACTTAACTTAATTCAACTTACTTTTTACTTTACCTTACTTAACTCTTAATGATCCCAACCTAACACTTCTTAAGTCTTACCACTTAATCTTACAACTTAACCTTACACTTTAAGTTTATATTTAACTTAACTTAATCCCTTAAGTTCTTAGGGTCCTAATCATTACCACCCTACCAAGGTATTCCTCATTACCCATTACCATTCTTAGAATTCAAAATTTCTTTTTTTTTTCTAAGTGTTAAGGGTCGACCGACCCACCGACCGACCCAACCCCTGGGTCGGTCCATTACAGAAACTCTTCCGTCTCTTGAAACCCATCCGACCGACCCGAGCTAGACCGACCGACCCAACCCTCTGGGTCGGTCCCTTACCGAAACATTTTCCTTCATTAAATCTTGCCCGACCGACCCACCGACCGACCCATCCTTATGGGTCGGTCTATTGCCGAACATTTCTGCTGGGTTAACAAGGTCCGACCGACCCAGAACTGGGTCGGACCCTGGGTCGGTCCTCTACAGACCATCCTCTTAAATTGCCTCTTTCAATTCCAAACTTTTCCACAAGTGTCCTAATAGGTCCAACACCATCTTGGCACCTTAAATCCACCTTATAACCTCCACCAAGCACATTAAACCTGTTATAACCCGCATAATTCCTACCTTATGTTATATCAGTTGCAATATTGTTCTAAGTTGGATTGTCTATTCCTTGCTATCAGTTGGACTCCGACGGTATTGTTTTAATTGTCAAGGGCGAGGAGGTCATTCGGTTAATTAATTAAGGTAATTAATTATCTAATTTATAAGGAGAAGGGTTCCTTATTTTCCCTTACATCTTCTAATTATTTTCATCACGACAATTCAATTCAGTCTAATCGTGAGGAGCGTTCTCTATCGTGGTGCTAAGCAGTTTCTCTCTCTTTTCCTTCTCTCTCGATCTTTCCCCTCTGTTGAAGATTCTGGTTCTACTGCTGCAATCAGATTGGTGATCTCCGTTGCAGTGTGGTTTCCTCTTCGTTTTCAGGTTGGTATTGCAGAACCGGTCTCCGTTGTATCCTCTGTTCTTGATTCCAGTTTCTGATTGAGGGTTTTTTTTGTGTTCGAATCAGTGGCCGTTGGTTGCGTGTAAGTTGGGATTCTTCTGCAGAGTAATTCGTCCGGTCTCGATTCCAGGTTTGTGATGCAGAAAGTTATACAGTTTTGGGAGTTTCCAAGTCTAGGTTTCCTTCGAATGTTTTCTGATTTCTGGGCTTGATTGTGGAATTCAGTGGCTGTTGGTCTGTATCGGATTGTTGCTCTGCGTGGATTGTGCCTGCGGTTCAGATCGTTGTTCTTCTTCTGCTAATTGAGGTAGGTGGTTACTCGATTCGGTTTGGAAGTTCAGCCATGGGGATTGCAACGGATTCTGTTTTGTGTGTGAATTCTGTTTGTGATGTCTGTTTGGTTGCGTTTTGGAATGGTTAAAACCCCATGGTTTCCTGTTTTAATGTCTGATTTGGTGTGTGTGCTTAATTGGCATTTTAAGGCTTTGATTTGTGTTGTTTTTCTGCTCTGTTCGTCTTCTGGAAACTGCATTTTTCGCACTGTCCGAACTTCCGTCCGAGCTTTGAAGTTCGGACAGTGCGTTTCTGCCTTTCTGATTTGCGAGTTCGGGGTATGTCCGAACATCTGTCCGAACATAGATGTTCGGACACACCCTCAGGTTTTCCCTCTGGTTTAAAGTTCGACCTGTGTCCGAACTTTGAAGTCCGGACACAAGGTCGGACCCTCCGCGTGTTTTCCCGTAAAACCTGTCCGAACATCCGTCCGAACTTGGATGTTCGGACATGCTGAATTCCTCTATCTGATTTCAACTCGACTTGTGTCCGAACATTGATGTCCGGACACAAGTTCGGACATTTGGCTTTCTCTGGTTTCTGAGTCTCGACTTGTGTCCGAACTTCGATGTCCGGACACAAGTTCGGACACACCTCTGTTTTCAACATAACTTCTTCGTTTGAACTCCGATTTGAGTGCCGTCTGCGGCATTGGTTTCCTTATGATCTGTGCTACTGATTTATGAGTGTTTTGGCATATTTAAATGCAACTTTGCTTCTGATTAAGCAACCTTTCTGTTTTGGGACATTGCACCTTGTTTCTGAGCCGTGAATGGCTGGGTCGAGCTATTCCGTGGTATACCATGTAGACGTCGTTCTGAGTGTGGGTCATTCCCTTTCTGTTCTGTGGGGTTGACGAACCCTTTGACTCTTTCGAGTCATTTCTGCGTTGCCGAGAGACCTGGTATGGTCTATGGGTCTTCGACCCTTCTGAGTGTGTGCATTGTGTTTTGTCCCCTTCTGTTTAAGTGCTCTGGCTGTTTCTGAAATGGGAACCCCTTGAGTTCCACTCTGCTTCTGTTTCTGAAAGCTTCTGACTATTTGAGAGTTGTATAAGATGTTTATCTTCTCTTCTTCTGATTTCAATTGTTTTGAGCGACCTTGCTGATGACGGTCGCTGCTTACTGGGCATAGTTGTGTGCTCATTCCCCTACTTCTAACTTTTTGCAGATTGATCAGCGAGGATCATCCTAAGTTCTGGGGCTATAGTAATTAGCTTTTATGTTCTTTCAGTTTGATACTCCGAGATGTTGTAGCCTTCGGGCCTTATGCTTTTGACTTGTGTTTCTGATTCGGTTTTGTATTTGGGATTTAGTATTTGTTCCGCTGTATTTGAATATATATTGGTTTACAAGGTTTATGTAAACTTCGTTTTGGGCCTTTATTGCGTTTGAGTGTTTTAGAGCCTTGCGTTATTAGGTAGTAATACGCGGCGTGTAGCACCCTTAACTCTTAGGCCGGTTTTAGGGGTGTTACATTTAGTGGTATCAGAGCCAGGTTTGGCTTTCTTTGGTGTCTGTGGGTGTGTTTGCTTGTGCGAGGTTCAGTTGTGACAGTTGTTTGAAGTCTGAGTCAGTTCTGACAAGTTTTGGATTTGTGTATCTCAGAATGGCTCCTCGTAGGACACCAGTGACCCCTCAGGGAGATGCTGCGGATGTAGTGCAGCAGTTTGTGGCGCAGTTGATGCAGACGATGGCTGCAGCTGCTGGGGGAGCTGGTGGAGGAGCTGGTGGTGCTGGCCCAGCAGGAGCGAATGCTGTGGGAGGCCGAGTCCGAGCTCTCCAGGAGTTCATGAAGCTTAAGCCTCCATCCTTTGATGGCTGTGGTGACCCTCAGGAGGCGAGCCACTGGATTACAGAGGTCGAGGACCTGCTGAGAGTGATGGGGTCGGAGGATGACCAGAAGGTGGACTTCGCTACGTTCCTCTTTAAGGGGGAGGCGAAGGAGTGGTGGCGCATGGTGATGGGTAGGCACCCCCAGCCTTGGACCTGGGATCAGTTCTGCTTGGAGTTCAACAAGCAGTTCTATCCGGATGTGTACAAAGACCAGAAGATCAACGAGTATAACCGGCTGCGCCAGGGGAGAGATATGTCTGTAGAGGAGTATGTGAGGAAGTTTGTGACGCTGTCGAAGTATGCTCCAGAGCCGGATGAGCACAGGAAGGCTCGTAAGTTCGAGAGCGGTTTGAGGCCAGACATCAGGTCGGCGGTGACACCTCTTCGTCACCGGACCTTCAGAGATGTGGCGGATGTCGCCTTGCTGGTAGAGGCGGACATCAGGGGCAGACAGGCTGGTAAGGACCATAAAGGGAAGAGGCGTGCTGAGGAGCCTCAGAAGAAGGAGGCTGCTCCTCCTCAGAAGAAGCAGACCTATGGAGATCGCCGGGGCTTCTTCATCTTCGTCAGCTGGGACGAAGTGTGGGTCTTGTGGTCGCTCCCATCCTGGTAGGGAGTGCTACAAGAAGACCGGTGCTTGCTTTAAGTGCGGGTCGATGGAGCACCGGATTGCTCAGTGCCCTCAGGCGTCCAGTAGAGGCTCAGGGGATAGAGGTACCGGCTCAGATTCAGGGGCGAGGTCCGATCAGAAGAAGCCTCAGACTCAGGCCCGGGTTTATGCTATGGCTGGAGAGCGTGATCGAGCGGGTGATCGCGTCATCTCAGGTATTCTCCAGATCCATTCTCGAGATGTGTTTTGTCTGTTTGATTCTGGAGCTACGCATTCCTTTGTCTGCTATGATTTGTTGGATGATCTTGGACTGACTGCTGTGCCTAGTGAGATAGACTTGTGTGTGAGTAGTCCATTAGGTGGGGTTGCCCCTTGTGTGCTGGATTCTGTGTGTAAGGCTTGTCCCATAGTAGTTAGGGACAAGACTTTCTTTGCTGACCTCATCCCGATGCGGATGACCTGTTTTGATGTGATTCTGGGCATGGATTGGCTAGCAGAGCACCATGCCCATATAGATTGTGCAGCGAAGAGGGTGGTGTTCGACTTGCCAGACGGGTCTCGTTTTGCTTTCTCTGGGAATGCAGTTCCATGTGCGCCGGTGATTGTGTCAGCGATGCAGGCAGCCAGTTTCTTGAGGAAGGGCTGCCAGGGCTTCTTATGTTATCTGCCAGAGGTGCGTGAGGGATCTAGCTTGGAGAGCATCCCGATTGTCAGAGAGTTTCCTGAGGTCTTCCAGGACGACGTGCCCGGACTTCCACCAGTGCGAGAGGTGGAGTTCACCATCGATTTAGCGCCAGAGACTCAGCCCATCTCTAGGGCCCCTTACCGTATGAGTCCGGCGGAGTTGAAGGAGCTAAAGGTCCAGCTTCAGGAGCTGTTGGATAAGGGCTTCATACGCCCTAGTGTTTCGCCTTGGGGAGCGCCAGTGCTGTTTGTGAAGAAGAAGGATGGGACCTTCCGTTTATGCATCGATACAGAGCTGAACAAGGTGACCATCAAGAATCGCTATCCCCTTCCGCGCATCGACGATTTGTTTGACCAGTTGGCGGGGGCCAGTGTTCTCGAAGATAGATCTTCGTTCAGGCTACCATCAGTTGAGGATTAAGGCCGAGGATGTGCCTAAGTCCGCTTTTAGGACTCGTTATGGTCATTACGAGTTCCTAGTCATGCCGTTTGGTTTGACTAATGCTCCATCAGGATCATGGAACATTGAACCCCGGGTTTTCAAACCCTATTTGGATCAGTTCGTATGGTCTTCATAGATGATATCTTGGTGTACTCCAGGAGCGCAGAGGAGCATGAGGACATCTGAGGATTGTTTTGCAGACGCTGAAGGATCGTGAGCTTATGCTAAGTTGAAGAAGTGTGACTTCTGGCTTGACCGCGTAGTATTCTTGGGACATGTGGTCTCGAAGGACGGTATTTCAGTGGATCCTGAGAAGATTAGAGCTGTGATGGAGTGGGCGAGGCCCACGAATGTTGCTGAGATTCGCAGTTTCCTTGGGTTAGCTGGGTATTACAGGAAGTTTCGTTGAGGGGTTCTCTATCGTATCCCCGCTGACCCGTCTGTTGAGGAAGGAGATCAAGTATGAGTGGAGCGAGGCTTGCGAGCAGAGTTTCCAGGAGATTAAGAAGAGATTGACGACGGCACCGATTCTGACATTGCCTTCTGGGACTGAGGGATTCGAAGTCTTCTGTGATGCGTCCCATAAGGGACTGGGATGTGTTTTGATGCAGCAGGGTAAGGTAGTGGCTTATGGCTCCCGACAGCTTAAACCCTATGAGAAGAACTACCCTACCCACGATCTGGAGCTGGCAGCTGTAGTGTTCGCGCTGAAGATTTGGAGACATTATTTATATGGAGCGTCGTGTAAGGTTTACACTGACCACAAGAGCCTCAAGTATTTGTTCACTCAGAAGGAGCTGAACTTGAGACAGAGGAGGTGGTTGGAGCTACTTCATGACTATGATTTAGAGATCCTCTACCACCCGGTAGAGCGAATGTTTGTGGCAGATGCCTTGAGCCGGAGAGGTGCTTCGGGTGTAGCTTGTGCCTTGTCAGGAGTTCAGAGGTCCACCTTAGAGCTGCAGCGTATGGGTTTTGGGTAGTCAGACCAGCCAGTGCCAGTGTGATAGCAGCGCTTCAGTGCAGGTGCAGTCTTCGTTGGTCGACAGGATCCGGGTTGGTCAGGAGGCAGATTCAGCTTTGTGTCGGATCAGAGAGGGGCTGTCTTCAGATCAGAGTTCAGACTTCAGTGTCTCCAGTGATGGGTGTCTGCGTTTCAGAGGCCGTGTTTGTGTGCCAGACTGCAGTGCTGCGCAGAGAGATCCTTCAGGAGGCTCATGGAGCGCCATATTCAGTTCACCCAGGAGGGGTGAAGATGTATCGAGACCTCAGAGAGTCATTCTGGTGGTCTGGGATGAAGCGTGATATCTCAGAGTTTGTCTCGAAGTGTCAGACCTGTCAAGATTAAGGCTGAGCATCAGAGGCCAGCGGTTTGCTTCAGCCCCTTCCCATTCCTGAGTGGAAGTGGGAGAGTGTGGGGATGGATTTCGTCATGGGTTTGCCCAGGACTCCTTCGGGTTGTGATGCTGTTTGGGTGATAGTTGATCGTCTGACGAAGTCTGCTCATTTTCTGCCGGTGAAGAAGACCTTCAGTCTGGAGCGCCTAGCTCGTTTATATCTCGATGAGATAGTGAGGCTTCACGGTGTGCCTTCTACTATTGTGTCTGATCGTGACCCTCGTTTTGTTTCGAGATTTTGGCGCAGTTTGCATAAGGCCTTGGGTACGAATTAGCGTTCAGTTCAGCTTACCATCCTCAGTCGGATGGCCAGACAGGAGGACTAATCAGATTTTGGAGGACATGCTTCGTGCATGTGTCCTGGACTTTGGTGGTAGCTGGGAGCAGCATGTGACTCTGATTGAGTTCGCCTACACAACAGCTTTCAGGCGAGCATTGGTATGGCTCCCGTTTGAAGCGTTGTACGGTAGGAGGTGCAGGTCACCCATCTGTTGGGATGACCTGAAGGAGAGGGTCTTGGTTGGACCCGAGCTTGTGCAGGGAGCAGTAGAGAATCAGGACGATTCGGGAACGTTTGCTGGTTGCTCAGAGCAGACAGAAGTGCTATGCAGATCAGAGGCGCAGGCCGCTTGAGTTCGATGTTGGTGATCATGTCTATCTGCGAGTGTCGCCGGTCAGAGGTGTGGTCCGGTTTGGGAAGCGTGGAAAGCTTAGCCCAAGGTTCGTTGGACCGTTTGAGATTCTGGAGAGGATTGGCCCTGTGGCTTACCGTTTGGCTTTGCCACCTTGCTTTGTCTGCTGTCCACGGTTTTTCATGTCTATGTTGAGGAAGTATCTGCATGATCCGTCTCATGTGATCGACTACAGCCAGCTTCAGTTGAGAGAGGACTGCAGCTTCGAGGCGGTGCCTACTCGTATTCTAGCCAGGGACGTCCGTCAGCTTCGTAGCAAGACCCTACCTATGGTGAAGGTCCAGTGGTCAGATCAGTTAGAGAGTGAAGCTACGTGGGAGCTCGAAGATGAGCTGCGTGCCAAGTATCCCTCCCTGTTCGAGCAGTAAGGTGAGTTAATCTCGAGGACGAGATTCTTTTAAGGGGGAGGTGATGTTATAACCCGCATAATTCCTACCTTATGTTATATCAGTTGCAATATTGTTCTAAGTTGGATTGTCTATTCCTTGCTATCAGTTGGACTCCGACGGTATTGTTTTAATTTTGTCAAGGGCGAGGAGGTCATTCGTTAATTAATTAAGGTAATTAATTATCTAATTTATAAGGGGAAGGGTTCCTTATTTTCCCTTACATCTTCTAATTATTTTCATCACGACAGTTCAATTCAGTCTAATCGTGAGGAGCGTTCTCTATCGTGGTGCTAAGCAGTTTCTCTCTCTTTTCCTTCTCTCTCGATCTTTCCCCTCTGTTGAAGATTCTGGTTCTACTGCTGCAATCAGATTGGTGATCTCTGTTGCAGTGTGGTTTCCTCTTCGTTTTCAGGTTGGTATTGCAGAACCGGTCTCCGTTGTATCCTCTGTTCTTGATTCCAGTTTCTGATTGAGGGTTTTTTGTTTGTGTTCGAATCAGTGGCCGTTGGTTGCGTGTAAGTTGGGATTCTTCTGCAGAGTAATTCGTCCGGTCTCGATTCCAGGTTTGTGATGCAGAAAGTTATACAGTTTTGGGAGTTTCCAAGTCTAGGTTTCCTTCGAATGTTTTCTGATTTCTGGGCTTGATTGTGGAATTCAGTGGCTGTTGGTCTGTATCGGATTGTTGCTCTGCGTGGATTGTGCCTGCGGTTCAGATCGTTGTTCTTCTTCTGCTAATTGAGGTAGGTGGTTACTCGATTCGGTTTGGAAGTTCAGCCATGGGGATTGCAACGGATTCTGTTTTTG
Organism: Limonium bicolor; assembly: GCA_023374045.1. NCBI lineage: Eukaryota > Viridiplantae > Streptophyta > Magnoliopsida > Caryophyllales > Plumbaginaceae > Limonium > Limonium bicolor. The sequence continues at coordinate 82,477,714 of CM041779.1, read as the reverse complement.
TGTGAATTCTGTTTGTGATGTCTGTTTGGTTGCGTTTTGGAATGGTTAAAACCCCATGGTTTCCTGTTTTAATGTCTGATTTGGTGTGTGTGCTTAATTGGCATTTTAAGGCTTTGATTTGGTGTTTTTTTTGCTCTGTTCGTCTTCTGGAAACTGCATTTTTCGCACTGTCCGAACTTCCGTCCGAGCTTTGAAGTTCGGACAGTGCGTTTCTGCCTTTCTGATTTGCGAGTTCGGGGTATGTCCGAACATCTGTCCGAACATAGATGTTCGGACACACCCAGGTTTTCCCTCTGGTTTAAAGTTCGACCTGTGTCCGAACTTCGAAGTCCGACACAAGGTCGGACCCTCCGCGTGTTTTCCCGTAAAACCTGTCCGAACATCCGTCCGAACTTGGATGTTCGGACATGCTGAATTCCTCTATCTGATTTCAACTCGACTTGTGTCCGAACATTGATGTCCGGACACAAGTTCGGACATTTGGCTTTCTCTGGTTTCTGAGTCTCGACTTGTGTCCGAACTTCGATGTCCGGACACAAGTTCGGACACACCTCTGTTTTCAACATAACTTCTTCGTTTGAACTCCGATTTGAGTGCCGTCTGCGGCGTTGGTTTCCTTATGATCTGTGCTACTGATTTATGAGGTTTTGGCATATTTAAATGCAACTTTGCTTCTGATTAAGCAACCTTTCTGTTTTGGGACATTGCACCTTGTTTCTGAGCCGTGAATGGCTGGGTCGAGCTATTCCGTGGTATACCATGTAGACGTCGTTCTGAGTGTGGGTCATTCCCTTTCTGTTATGTGGGTTGACGAACCCTTTGACTCTTTCGAGTCATTTCTGCGTTGCCGAGAGGCCTGGTATGGTCTATGGGTCTTCGACCCTTCTGAGTGTGTGCATTGTGTTTTGTCCCCTTCGTTTAAGTGCTCTGGCTGTTTCTGAAATGGGAACCCCTTGAGTTCCACTCTGCTTCTGTTTCTGAAGCTTCTGACTATTTGAGAATTGTGCATAAGATGTTTATCTTCTCTTCTTCTGATTTCAATTGTTTTGAGCGACCTTGCTGATGACGGTCGCTGCTTACTGGGCATAGTTGTGTGCTCATTCCCCTACTTCTAACTTTTTGCAGATTGATCAGCGAGGATCATCCTAAGTTCTGGGCTATAGTAATTAGCTTTATGTTCTTTCAGTTTGATACTCCGAGATGTTGTAGCCTTCGGGCCTTATGCTTTTGACTTGTGTTTCTGATTCGGTTTTGTATTGGGATTTAGTATTTGTTCCGCTGTAATTGAATATATATTGGTTTACAAGGTTTATGTAAACTTTGTTTTGGGCCTTTATTGCGTTTGAGTGTTTTAGAGCCTTGCGTTATTAGGTAGTAATACGCGCGTGTAGCACCCTTAACTCTTAGGCCGGTTTTTGGGGTGTTCAAAACCATCCACCAAAATCCACCTTAGTCATTATGCATTTTCCTTGTAATAATGCTACACTTGTAATGCTTTCCTCTAGGTTTCTAGGTGGTGGTTCATACTTAATGTAACCACTATGCCAATGTTTTCCTCACTCACATATCATCTCCCAAGCATCTTCACTATCTAAAACTCTTTCATGCATTTACTAAAGTTCCTTCCAAGCTTAAGCTTCCATACACCAACACCTTATTTCCTTCCTAGTTGTTTACCAACATTTGCCTAAGTTCTAAATACTCAATTACATTCTCTTGATTCCTAAATCCCCCAAGGTAATGCCTAAGTCATTACCACTCATTCCAACACTTATCTTACCCTTTCATCAAGACAATCTCTAAAACTTCCTAGTACTTCCTTAGTCATTATATTCCCTTAGAACATATCTTAATCACCTTAAACATCATACCTTCTCCTTAAACTTATGCTCAAGTCTTATATTCCTCATCTCATGACTTTGGTGTGTTCAATACACCCACCTAAACTCTAAATTCCTCATAGACCATTCTAGGTCATTCTCATCCTTAAGAACTCCTTAGTTAACTCATTTCCACTCAAATTCTTCATAATGACTCCTAGTAAATCCTAGGTCATATTGATTCACCACCTTCACCTAAACACTTATTTTCTACTCAAATTTTGCCATAGCTCCTCTAGTATATTCTCATGCCCAAATGCATTGTTTTTCTCACACAATAACCTCACACACACCAAGTCCTTTCTCATCACATTCCTCATCCAAATCAACTCATTCACATCATACTCAATATATTGCAATAATCTTAAATTGCATAGCACTAAGGCTCTTAAATGACATGGCTCTTAGGCCCTTAAATGACTTAAACTTAAACACTGAATTTCCCACATGTAAGCTTTCAACCTGCAAATACACTCATCAATCTCATAGTAGTTATAATGCTCTTAAAATCCACCTTAAACTTATATTACTAACCATTCTCATTAGCTCCTTAATCACAAGTTCATAAGCTTGTTTAAGTTCTTTTTCCTTAGGTTATATAACCCAATACACAATGTAAGCTCTAAGCCACATTGGTATTTATCTAAAACTCATTCCTTAATCTTAAACCACCATTAGGTAAGCATTTTACCTTGTTTCCTCAAGCTTATCTCAATCTCCTCCTTAGACCTTCTTCTTGAATGAATATCGGCCACCACTCAAACTTCTCTTGCCAATGTTCTAATCAATAACCAATGACTCATATGAGCACTAAACAATACACTAACCTTAAGGAGTAAACCCTAGGTTAAAAATGTGTTCTAAGGTATTAAACTGAATGTTTTACCTTGGATTCTCAAAGCAAGCTTGGATATGAATTAAGTAGGACCTCCTCTAGCCCTTGGAGAATAGAATCAAGCTAGAACAATGGATAAAAATGAATCCCCATGAGAAGGAATTTTCGGTAATGTGTAGAAATGGTGGAAACATGGTTTTTCTTACATTTTCCTTACCTTAAGAGAATGGAGAAGCTAATGAGCTCTTCAAACTTGATTTTCCCCCATCAATGGAGTTTTCTCATGGCACCAAAATGGAGCTTTGAAAGATTTGAAAAGATAGGAAGATAGGTCTTGGCCTAACTAAGAGAAATCTACACTTAGTTTTTGATTTGGAGCAAAGATGAATACTTGGTGAGCATTTGAAGGTGGAGCACCCATGGAAGAAGCTCTCTCGGTTTGGAGCAAGAAGGAGAAAGAAAAATCGTGGAAGGAAGGAGAAATGAAGAGAGAGAGGAAGAAAGGTGGCTAATATGTGATATTTGCTTTAATAAAGCAAATAGTAACTTTCTTACTTACTCTCTTTTCTCTTTCTTATTTGACTACTTATGGTGACTCATGTGGTGACTCCCCACTTAAAAACCGGCCACCCTCTTAATATAAGGCCAACATGGTCTTTGTTGACCAATTAATTGACTTATATTAATTAAAACCTAAACTAGTCACTAAATAGTTACTATTCACTAATCAAGGCACATAATCGGGAAATTTTTGATTTCCCATTGATTTAGACCTCCTAATGTGATACTAATTAGTACACATGTTGATTAAAGAGTAATGATGGACATTTAGCCACTCAAAACTCAATTCTAAGACAATTTCTCAAAAATGTGCTTTAAGACTTCTTAAAGCACATTTTGTGTTTTAACTTGTTTTCAAGCTTGGTTTTCTTTGCTAATTGATTTAAAATGACCATTAGAATATTACTAAGGTCTTATCATGATATTTGGGTACTCACCCAAGTCTCTCCAAGCTTAGAGCACGTTTTTGCCCTGATTGCCCTTAAGGCATTTCTTGTGTTTTCCTTGGTTAGAATTGTCTACCAATCTTTCTAAGGCATATTTTAGCCTTAATACATCATGATTTGATGTTTACTTAGCATACTTAGGTTTGGGGTATTTCAATCTACCCCCCTTAAAAAAACTTTGTCCCCAAAGTTCCCATGCATCTTATCTCATTAGAATACAAGTCCTACCTCATTCCTTAGATCATATAGATCATACTTATGTATACTTAATCTCATTGAATCCTTAAGTCCACCATATGCTTATTCTTAAATATCACACAACATGCTTAAGCATGTGTAGCACTCAAAATTCCTTTTGTTCCTTTTGATGATTAAAACATTCACATAACTTCCAACGTATTCTCCCATGTCACCGGTCCGTAGACAATGGCTCATTCGTCCTCGTCACCATGGGCTAGAATACAAAACACGCTGCTCTCCCCATGTCACCGGTCCGAAGACAAAGGCTCGTGCGTCCTCGACTTCATGGGCGAGACTCAGTAAAAAGGTAATCCTTTTTACGAGGTCATGTGAGGAATAATTCCTCTAATTAAAAATACAAGCAACTCCAATTTCATTTTTTTTTATCCTAAGGCCTCTATCCTTAGTGTGATTTACTTGTGACCACTGGTAGGGAGTTTCAGGAATAATCCTACCCTGATGTGATCAGCATCAGTGTAGAACCATCCTTCCACTCCAATTTGTGTTCGGTTTCCCTTGATCCCTAGAAAATCAAGTTCCACCTCCCACGTCATTTTCAAACATCAATAATTCACTCATGTCCAATTTTCTATCTTTTTAGTTCTTCTAATCATAATCAATACATCTCCAAAGTGTGGACTCAGTCCATCAACATTCCCATTCATCTCTTAGTAATTACCTCAAGACTTAAATTCCTACTAAGTTCTATATCAGTCTCATATCAACTTCCACTGTCTCATACCACATAGCATTACATATCCTAACTCACTCATATCAAATATATCTCATAGTGTTATCTTATTCTTATCTCACACATAGTCTCATATCGACTTATACCTCATATATTCCTTATTCCTTAAGTCTCCTTAATCCTCTTCCTTAATTCTCTTAACTTGTACTCACACCGGAGTTAACAAGATAGGTACTTAATATGTATGGTATTCACATCTTCTGTGTGCAATAACCATGGTTTATCTTAAAATGTTTATGTAAAACATATTCTCAAATTATTTTGTGCTATGCACACCGTAGTTTATGTACTCAGTACACAAACATACGCTAAGCGGTTTTCGCTCTACCCCCCTTAAAATGGATTACGCCCACGTAATCAACATTACATCATCTTGAACATAAGTTCAAGATGTCTAATTCTTACCAAGCATTCTAGCTTCCACGTTATCTATCTTACTTATAATTCGATCAGAAATGACTTAGTCTCTGTATCGAGGATTCTTAACGGTACTTATACCGTATTCTTAACTTAGTTTGGTCTAATCTCAAAGTAGTGATCTGCTAGCTTCGCTGCACCACTCTGATAATCTTAGGCTTAATTGTCTCAATGGACACGTGTTATTTTATATATACAAGGCCTAATGAGTGTAACTCGTCTAACAATTCTCTAAAGATATTTATGCTAATACTTTAGTATTTTCTCGAATGTATAAATTGTTCTCCCCAACTGACATTTGGATGAGGATTGATTCTTAGCCTGAAACTACTGTTTAGTGCATAATGGCTCTTTACAGTCTTAATCCATTACATCTTAAGACATATCCAATGTCTGTACTTAATAATCCGTGCTCTTCGCACTTCATAGTCCTTAATTATTTGTTCTCTGGTTCCTCTGTGTTGCTGGTTCAACTGAGCTCTTCTCTTCGACTGTTTTGTGGTAGTAGCTGCTCTGGTCTGATCTTGCGTCGTTGTCGGTGGTACGGAGTCGACTACTTCCCGCGTTTCCTTACACCACTCGTTCACATGCATGGGTACCTTACTGGTCATTACTACTTACCCAACTAACTCATAAATGAGCGTGTCAGGCCTGCAAGCCCCTGTGGGTTGCAGTAGTCCCACGTCTCGTTTTAGTAAACTCATAGTGTCCGTCACACGTTTAGCTATAGCTAATTATGAAGTATTCTGTTGTCGATCTCCTCTTCATCGTTCCATAATAACATTTATTGTTCTTCTTGAAGTTAATCAAGGGAAGTCCATTTACTGTGTTTTGGTTATGGTATATTCCAGCTCCTTTCTGTATTCCGTCGTGATTCGGTCTCTTAATAATTGAGGTCTCTTCGTAGAGCCTCTTATCTTGTTCCTCATATTCCTTCTATTAGGAAAGCACTTCCAGTTCCTTAAGGAATGGGTAGTGTGCTTCCTGCGAATTTTACCTAACCAGGTCCAGACTACTGGCATCAGCGCTCAGTTCGTCTACCATCTTTTTCTTACTTATGCTGGTCTTAACTCATAAATCTAATTGCCTCAGTGTCAATATTTGACGGCTCATACATAATGGTCGCCTTACCGCATACCATGACTTAATCCACTTATCTAACTATTGTACTTACGACCACCACTACCGTGGTAGTTGGCCTTTACCATGTTGCCCATTACTGGTGCAACCTCTTACTCACTTATTCTAATGTCTTAACTTATACTCAATCCCTTTGGTGTAAACACACTGGAGTTCTCTCATTCCGGTATTGGCGGTTGCCGTACGGTGTGTAAAATAGTTGACTCTTGATGTAAAGATGTTTGCTCCAATCTCAGATTCGTGAGTAGGCTAAGTCTTTCGCTTTCTTTCATCCTTAGTGATGTTGTCTACCATGTAGTTTAACTGGTTACTAAAGAAGTCATCCACTGGTTCACAAGCTCTTCTGAGCATTGCTTAATTGACGTGCCATAACGTGCAGTCACAATGTTTATCCCTAACCATTACCAATTCTTACATCCTGGATGTTGGATATGGGGTCTATCTGTGCGACCTTCCTTATTACTCAAGTGTATCTGGTATGTTCTAAAGTAATCTCAAGGTTCATGGTTCCCATTTCCTAAATAAAGTGTATTTCACCTCTAATAAGTGAAAGCCCTTTTGAGGGGTTCATTCCCACTCATGGCCTCACAACAAGGAGAGGTATCCCCACCCGAGAAGGCATGGTTCGTTCTCCGCTCCTGTCCTTAGCATTATCTCAATATTCTCATTGGTACCTTTTCTTGGTATTATTTTTCCCAATCTAAATTATAGGTTTGGTAACCGTTCATATCTACACATTGTAGTTCCTCATGGCTTAAATAAGCTCTCTTATAACTTACTGCGCCTCGGGCTCTGATGTGGTTAACATCCTTGGCTCGTAGGCTCCTAATGCTTAGTGTCTCAGTTCATTATTTGTACTCTTACTCATCTGCAGGTCTTCCTTATGAGATTCTGGTTCTGGAACTTCATCCACCGTTAGGTTACATACTAAATGTAATATCGGGTTTCATGGTAAGTTGCTGCATCCTGCTTCCGGCTATGGAAGTTGTTCAGGTGTTCTGAGGTTACTTAATGTCTTTGACAATGCTGTCACTTTTACTAGGCTTATGGCTTTTAATAGTCAAGGTTAGGTTCGCATTAGGCGTTTGCCTTAAGGTGTTCAAGTTGGATATCATCCTGGCATCTTATACTTCTATCTCAACGCTTCGTTCAACTTCCGTTGACTACGCCACCCGTTGATGATCAATCATACTTGGGTGTTAATGAGTTAGACGAACAGCATTAACTGTTATTCATCAGTTTGATCGGCTCGACTATGCCCGCTCTGTGGGGGTAGTCCTCCGGGCTTTTCTTTTCCAGGGTGGTACATCTTTAGTCCTTAGTAGGTAATAGCTTATGTTTATTTCTTTTATCCTTGCCTTTCGGGTTTGGTGTTTTTATCACACTGTCGGTTGTTGTTGTTGTAGTAAGTGGTACCGTTGCTCATATTCATATCATTTAGTATTCTGTCCAAGTTCAGCTCCCTGCTGACTGGTGTGTCACCTCATCTCATCATGGTCAGGCCGTCGGGCCTTTCCAAGGTCTTATTTTTCTGTTCTTATGGATTTACAATCCGGTATTAATATGCGTCTCCACTGTAGCGTTCTCCTATCTCGCCTTGATGGCTTTTCGTGTGGCTTAACCGTGGTAGCACTTGCTATGGCAAGTGCGCCATGCAGGATGGGTTATTGGTACAAGGTACATCGGTAGTGACACTTCCTTCTAATTTCCATGTAATTGGTAGTCCTCGGGACTCCTTCGATAATCTCATTTTGGATAACCGTTCATCCGGCAGTTTCCTTGTTGTTTGACAGTACTGTCATTTATCAGGGCGTTCCTTTTCTGAGAGAACCCCTTAATATTTTCTTATATCTTAATCCTCGCTCTGTCTCCACACTTCTCACACATTTTGTTGTGGTTACTAAGTAATGTGTTTCCTTTAGGCACTACATTGTAGTCCTATTCGGGTATACAACTTGTATGAGTTCCTATCGTCGTCCGCATTATGTTGGCCAGGTTTTGTAACCTTCCTCATTGTATGGGGTTTAGAGTTCCCGTTTCTAACTGGACTTTCCAGTAGTCTCAATCCTCATGCTTTGTATTATCCTACTGTTATGCTCACTCGGACCGTTGTCCGGTACTCATGTCTCTTATCATTTCCTTATCCGTTGCACACGTAGTGCTTTCCTTATCATTGGTATTGCGGGTTATCTCGACTGCGTAGCATGTCGACCCATGTTGCCGGTAATTACCGTTCTTTTACTGATAGTATTCCATAGGTAGCGCTTGTTTCTCTGTTGCGCTCCATTGAAAATCTCCCAATTCTCCTTAACTGTTGTACAACAAGTTGTTTCTCGTATTGCTTACCGTTAGCTAACTGCCAGATCGGGTTTCCCCGAGTAAGAGAAGACTTTCTTCTCTCTGGCGTTTGTTCCACATATTTAGGGTTAGGGATGTGGAGGGCGGGCCTAGGTACTATGGATATCCGGTAAACACCGGGAAGTCCTGGCTAACGCACCTCTCACTCTATCTTTCAACCCTTAACCCATAACTCAATCTCAACCTCATCATTCTCCTAAGTTCGGTATTTCTTGTCTTCAGAGCGTAACTACGCTCTGATACCACTTTTTGTAACACCCCAACTCAATCCAATTGTGGTCTCGCAACTTAACAATATATATATACAAATGTCACAGCGGAATTCCTTACAATCCAGGACCTTGCCACGGTCTGACTACAGAATATACCGAACATTAGTCTAACAACCTTAACCATTTACATAACCTTCTTACAATCCTCTCACAACCTATACATTTTACTAACTCAATTGCCATACGAGTGTACATGCACAGCTCGTAGGTCACACTTAATCCTTAACACTTGCACTCCTTCTTACTCTTGCGACGGCCGCCTCCTGATGTTCACCTGTGTAGTAAAAAGAAGCCCCCGAGGGGGTCAGCACGAATGCTGGTACTATCCTCTCATGGCCCCCAAGCTAACGTGGCTACGACGACTAATTGTCGATAGCATGGAGGTTGATTAGATGCACAACATAATAGAAAGTGCAGTAAACAACAACTCAGATATGAACAATCAAAGTTCACACACAATGAACGACTTAAATGCGTTCCCTTAATTAGAGAGTTAGTTATTTAACTCTTTAAGTAATGTTCCCTCTTAAACTTAGTCCATCCTTATCTCACCTCAATCTTAGTATTATCTTAATTTTAGAAACAACCATCCTTTAATGAGGAGTGGTTGTAGCTTATCTTAATCTTATTATTACAAACCATCCTTTAAAAAGGAATGGTTGCAACCTATCTTAATCTCACCTTAATCTTAATCTTAATAATACAAATCATCCTTTTAAAAGGAATGATTGTAACTTAACTTAATCTTACCTTAATCTTAATCTTAATAATACAAATCATCCTTTAAAAAGGAATGATTGTAACTTATCTTAATCTTAACTTAATCTCAATATACAAACCGTTCCTGGAAGGGATTGGTTGTAACTTATCTCAGTCTTAGGATACAAACCATTCTTTAAGTAGAAATGGTTGTAACTTATCTCAAATCTTATCTCAATTAAGTCAACCGTTCTTTAATTAGAATGGTTGTTCCTTAATTCATTGTTTATCTGTCGGGTCACGTAGCCCTAACCAATGAGTTATCAGCTCCATTGGTTTACATAAACAATATTTGTTAGAATTAGTTGGGCATTTAGGTAGATCCCACTACACCATCTCAGTATGCCTCCCTCCTAAAACAAGAAGTCCGAGGAGGTCGAGTCTATATGTCGACTCTAGGCGACGAGTCCGAGGACAAGTCATCTTTGGAAGACGGTATTTGATAAGGATACCGACTTCCCCCAATACACATGTGCCGGTACCATTCCGGATTCCTCACTCAAGTTCAGTTATTAATAGTCTCAAGACCATGTTTGTTGGTCAACCTCTTTCGGTTAATATCGTCCCTCATTAGGGGGCGTTCCTTATTCTCACTCAATTTCTTACTAAACATTGGTTAGTAAGTTCTCACGGTATGTTGTGTTAGTTTTCAAGCATCACACAACAATATAATATATATGTATATATATTCCGGTTGCATGCTTTATCTTGTTTAGTGAGCACACAAAAACAAATAGCACACAAGCCGAGGGACACCTCGTTAGCAAGCAGGTCACAAGAAGAAACAACTGTACCGTTCACCGTTGGCCGTTTGGTTGTTTACTCTCTTCCGGAGTCCAAATTCCAAGTCCTAAAACATTCATTCAGTTTTAGGTTGTTAATCACTTAACTTAATTCAACTTACTTAATTTACTTACCTTACTTAACTCTTAATGATCCCAACCTAACACTTCTTAAGTCTTACCACTTAATCTTACAACTTAACCTTACACTTTTAAGTTTATATTTAACTTAACTTAATCCCTTAAGTTCTTAGGGTCCTAATCATTACCACCCTACCAAAGGTATTCCTCATTACCCATTACCATTCTTAGAATTCAAAATTTCTTTTTTTTTTCTAAGTGTTAAGGGTCGACCGACCCACCGACCGACCCAACCCCTGGGTCGGTCCATTACAGAAACTCTTCCGTCTCTTGAAACCCATCCGACCGACCCAGAGCTAGACCGACCGACCCAAACCCTCTGGGTCGGTCCCTTACCGAAACATTTTCCTTCATTAAATCTTGCCCGACCGACCCACCGACCGACCCATCCTTATGGGTCGGTCTATTGCCGAAACATTTCTGCTGGGTTAACAAGGTCCGACCGACCCAGAACTGGGTCGGACCCTGGGTCGGTCCTCTACAGACCATCCTCTTAAATTGCCTCTTTCAATTCCAAACTTTTCCACAAGTGTCCTAATAGGTCCAACACCATCTTGGCACCTTAAATCCACCTTATAACCTCCACCAAGCACATTAAACCATCCACCAAAATCCACCTTAGTCATTATGCATTTTCCTTGTAATAATGCTACACTTGTAATGTTTTCCTCTAGGTTTTCTAGGTGGTGGTTCATACTTAATGTAACCACTATGCCAAATGTTTTCCTCACCACTATAACATCATCTCCCAAGCATCTTTCACCATCTAAAACTCTTTTATGCATTTACTTAAAGTTCCTCCAAAAGCTTAAGCTTCCATACACCAACACCTTATTTCCTTCCTAGTTGTTTACCAACATTTGCCTAAGTTCTAAATACTCAATTACATTCTCTTGTTTCCTAAATCCTCCAAGGTAATGCCTAAGTCATTACCACTCATTACAACACCTTATCTTACTCCTTTTCATCAAGACAATCTCTAAAACTTCCTAGTACTTCCTTAGTCATTATATTCCCTTAGAACATATCTTAATCACCTTAAACATCATACCTTCTCCTTAAACTTATGCTCAAGTCTTATATTCCTCATCTCATGACTTTGGTGTGTTCAATACACCCACCTAAACTCTAAATTCCTCATAGACCATTCTAGGTCATTCTCATCCTTAAGAACTCCTTAGTTAACTCATTTCCACTCAAATTCTTCATAATGACTCCTAGTAAATCCTAGGTCATATTGATTCACCACCTTCACCTAAACACTTATTTTCTACTCAAATTTTGCCATAGCTCCTCTAGTATATTCTCATGCCCAAATGCATTGTTTTTCTCACACAATAACCTCACACACACCAAGTCCTTTCTCATCACAATTCCTCATCCAAATCAACTTATTCACATCATACTCAATATATTGCAATAATCTTAAATTGCATAGCACTAAGGCTCTTAAATGACATGGCTCTTAGGCCCTTAAATGACTTAAACTTAAACACTGAATTTCCCACATATAAAAGCTTTCAACCTGCAAATACACCCATCAATCTCATAATAGTTATAATGCTCTTAAAATCCACCTTAAACTTATATTGCTAACTCATTCTCATTAGCTCCTTAATCACAAGTTCATAAGCTTGTTTAAGTTCTTTTTCCTTAGGTTATATAACCCAATACACAATGTAAGCTCTAAGCCACATTGGTATTTATCTAAAACTCATTCCTTAATCTTAAACCACCATTAGGTAAGCATTTTACCTTGTTTCCTCAAGCTTATCTCAATCTCCTCCTTAGACCTTCTTCTTGAATGAATATCGGCCACCACTCAAACTTCTCTTGCCAATGTTCTAATCAATAACCAATGACTCATATGAGCACTAAACAATACACTAACCTTAAGGAGTAAACCCTAGGTTAAAAATGTGTTCTAAGGTATTAAACTGAATGTTTTACCTTGGATTCTCAAAGCAAGCTTGGATATGAATTAAGTAGGACCTCCTCTAGCCCTTGGAGAATAGAATCAAGCTAGAACAATGGATAAAAATGAATCCCCATGAGAAGGAATTCGGTAATGTGTAGAAATGGTGGAAACATGGTTTTTCTTACATTTTCCTTACCTTAAGAGAATGGAGAAGCTAATGAGCTCTTCAAACTTGATTTTCCCCCATCAATGGAGTTTCTCATGGCACCAAAATGGAGCTTTGAAAGATTTGAAAAGATAGGAAGATAGGTCTTGGCCTAACTAAGAGAAATCTACACTTAGTTTTTGATTTGGAGCAAAGATGAATACTTGGTGAGCATTTGAAGGTGGAGCACCCATGGAAGAAGCTCTCGGTTTGGAGCAAGGAAGGAGAAAGAAAAATCGTGGAAGGAAGGAGAAATGAAGAGAGAGAGGAAGAAAGGTGGCTAATATGTGATATTTGCTTTAATAAAGCAAATAGTAACTTTCTTACTTACTCTTCTTTTCCTTTCTTATTTGACTACTTATGGTGACTCATATGGTGACTCCCCACTTAAAAACCGGCCACCCTCTTAATATAAGGCCAACATGGTCTTTGTTGACCAATTAATTGACTTATATTGATTAAAACTTAAACTAGTCACTAAATAGTTACTATTCACTAATCAAGGCACATAATCGGGAAATTTTTGATTTCCCATTGATTTAGACCTCCTAATGTGATACTAATTAGTACACATGTTGATTAAAGAGTAATGATGGACATTTAGCCACTCAAAACTCAATTCTAAGACAATTTCTCAAAAATGTGCTTTAAGACTTCTTAAAGCACATTTTGCGTTTTAACTTGTTTTCAAGCTTGGTTTTCTTTGCTAATTGATTTAAAATGACCATTAGAATATTACTAAGGTCTTATCATGATATTTGGGTACTCACCCAAGTCTCTCCAAGCTTAGAGCACGTTTTTGCCCTGATTGCCCTTAAGGCATTTTCTTGTGTTTTCCTTGGTTTAAATTGTCTACCAATCTTTCTAAGGCATATTTTAGCCTTAATACATCATGATTTGATGTTTACTTAGCATACTTAGGTTTGGGGTATTTCAATAGGTCACCCATGGTATTCATTACCCCTAGAGTGTTTCTCCTCCAATGGAGCTACTTCCTTAATAGACGACAACTACCCATTATTCGGGTTATCCTTAAGCGCTTCTTATCACAAACTGGGATTCATATCCATGATCCACATACTCCACATTTTACAACATATAACATGCATCACATTACAAGACATAACAACACTTTGCACGTTTCGACGTGCACATAATAACATCGCAATAGAAATTGCATTACAACAACATCACATAACATAACGGGAACGGTCCTCTTAGGAACCGACCCATACATTGTTAATTCACTGGTGAGCCTAGAGAATGATGTCACCCTCATGATAAACTCGTTATACAACAACAACAACACTCATTACCGTCCTAATAGTCGGACGAGTAACTTAAGTTAAGATGGTCCGGGTTTGGTGGCCCGAACACACCACACAAACACATGTTCCCCCTAAACCGATCATAAGTCAGAATAGCTAAGCTTTGGAATAAGCTAATGGGAGATCATAACCCGTGAGGGAAACAACCATAACAGAGAGAAGTGTAAGGCTAAGAAGGATACCCACTCCCAAACAATGCGTGACCGGCCAAACCGGATTCCTCACCACCGTTAGTACATACTTACTTTTAGTTATTAGTTAGAACCCCACTATGGAGTCTATCACATCTACACACCATACAGTATTACAACTGGGTTAAACACACAAGGGAGATCCCTACATTCACATACACATATCACACAATTAACACACGCATAGCCGTGGTTAGAACGTCCCATGGTTCAGGTCGTTTACTCCGAATACCGAACTCTCATGTGATCCTAGACTCAGTTAACTAAGGTTAACACTTCCGAGGTTAAATGGTATCGGAGTTGAACACGCCACATAAATGAATTACTGTAAACTCATTACATGTTTTATCTTACAACGTGGCAAACATACAGAAAAACACATTGGCATACAAGCCGGTGTAATGCGGTAGGACACAGGTTGCATGAAAACCATACCTGTCACCGGAGTCCACTTTATCGTGTCCACTTATGTTCCTCGAGCAATCCTCGAACAACTGATAACATTACATGTATTTTTATTAACATCGGGGTATTATGATTGTTTAAAGTCTAATGCTTATAACCTTTCCCCGTTAACTTAGTTACATAACTTCACTTTTTAACTTGTTTTACTTTTACATTTTAATACATCTTTTCCCTCACTAAAATGTCATTATAACTCACCTAACATGTCTTGAACAACCTTATAACATCGTTACTAATCAATCCCCATCATTACATATCATTTTATAACCTTAAACAATGTTTTTGGTCCGACCGACCTTGCCGACCGACCTTACACAAGGTCGGTCCATTCCAGAACACTTTACCGTCAAAATTTCTACTCCGACCGACCTTGTAAGTTCGGTCGCATGTTCGGTCCATTCCCGAGAGTTTCTTCCCTTTGAAAATTCAGCCCGACCGAACTTGCCAAGTCCGGTCCCATGTTCGGTCGATTCCAGAAACTTAATTCGTACACAAAATACAAGCCCGACCGACCTTGCAAGTCCGGTCCCCAAGGTCGGTCCATTCCAGAAACCAATTCTTGCAGGGTAAACTGGGCTCGACCGACCTTGGCAAGTTTGGTCGCAAGGTCGGTTTGCTCCAGACCCTTATTTTCCATTGCCCATTTAACTCCAAACTTCACCTCATATATCCTAATATGTCCTAACCTCATTTGGGCACTTCAAACACACCTTTAGCCATGTACTAAAATCTTTAAATCACACATTAAAACCATCTTTATCATTCCACAAACTCCTTACAAAACCTCTTAATACTTGTACATTTTCATTTGGTTTTCTAAGTGGTATTTCACCTATAATGACCACTATACCAAGATGTTTCCTCTACACCTTAGCATCATCTCTCAAACTTCTTTTCTTACTAACTAAATCTCCTTTTTCACATCTTACCTAAACATCATTTCTTCCTTGTACACCAACATTCCTAAACCTTAAACAAACTTCTCCAAGACTTTATTACATCCCAAAAACACTCATTGAATTCCTAGAACTTCCAAGATAATACCAAAGTCCTTGTATCACTCTAAATCACCTTAATACATGCTTTCTTCCCTAGTAGAACACTTGTTCACCTTTAACACTTCCTAGTTCACCAAAACTTGTTTAAATCACTTAGAACTTCTTACACATTCTCCAAATTTTGCCATAGCTTCTCTTGTATATACTCACATCCAAACACTTCGGTTTTTACCTTATTTCATTCAAGAACACCTAAAATCCATCAAGAGTATTCTCACACACATAACTTTACCAAATTTACACTACATCACAATATAGTGCATAAACTTAATTGCTTGGCACTTAGGCCCTTAAATAACATGGCTCTTAGGCCCTTAAGATGCATAAATCATAAACACTGAATTTCCCACATTGTATTTGCCTTTGACCTGCAAATACACTCAACAATACATATGCCTTTTACTAAGCCCTTGAGAGCATTCTCCTAAGTCATCTTCCCTTGGCTCCTTAAATCATTTTCATAAGCAATATAAGCTCATTTCTCCTAAGACTTTAAACCACCTTCGGTTAGCACATTCACCTCTTTTCCTCACAAACTTCTTTCTTGTTTCCTTGACTAAATTGGCAAGGCTTTTGGTTGCTTGTCAACTTCTAAACATTATACAAATAATGTAATGAGTATACAAGCTTTAAGCTTCATCTCATTGTAAACCCTAGTTACATATATTATCTTAACACATTAAGGTAGTTGTTTTACCTTTGAATGGAAAGAGAGCTTGAATGAGTATCAAGAGAGGACTCCTCCTAGCCCTTGGAAGATTCAAATGAAGCTAAAACAAGCAAGGTAAAGACACCATGGTGAGGTGAATTTTCGGACATCATACAAACATGAAGGAAACATTATTTTTCTTTGAGATTCCTTACCTAGAAGCAAGGGAGAACAACAAGGTGTGAAAATATTAGCTCAAGCTCCTTCAATGGTGAATCTCCATGGCACCAAAATTGAGCTCTTGAAGATTTGAAAAGGTAGAAGTGTAGAGCTTGCTCCAACTAGAAGAATGGTGGTCTTGAAATTGAATTTGGAGCATGGAATCATAAGTTACAAGTGAAGGAAGATGAAGAATGAGATGGTGCTGTTAGAAACCGATGGAGAGAGGAGGAAGAAGATGGCTACCGTGGGAAATGAAAGGAAAGAAGAGAATGAGGTAAGAGAGTTTACTTGTTAAGATATTTTACATATAAAGCAAATAGTACTTTACTTTACTCACTTTCCTTTCCTTTAATTGATTTATAAATGGTGATGACTCACCCTACAAAAACCGGCCCCATAATCATAATAAGGGTGTTTTGTTCTTTGTTGACCATTAACATAACTTATAATGTCATATGTTACAAACTAGCTTATAAAAGTTACTATTCATGAAAACAAGGCACATAGAAGTGAAATTTTTGATTTCCCATTGATATAGACTTCCAAATGTGATACTATATAGTACACATGTTAATTAAAGAGTAATGATGGACATTTAGCCACTCAAAACTCATTTACAAGACAATTTTTCAAAAACGTGCTTTAAGACTCCTTAAAGCACTTTTTGTGTTTTAAATTTTCTTCAAGCTTGTTTTTCTTTGGTAATTGATTTAATATGTTCATTAACATATTTATAAGGTATAAGTATGACCATTAGGTCTTATACAAATTTATCCCAAGCTTAGAGCACATTTTTGCTCTTATTGACTTTAAGGTATATTCTTGTGTTTTGTTTGGTTTAACTGTGTACCAATATTTCCTAAGGACTTAATTAGCCTTATTAAATCATAATTGAATATTATTAAGTCTTGGTAGGCTCTTTGGGTCCTAACCAAGTTCACTCCAAGCTTAGAGCATGTTTTTGTTCAAACTGTATCTTAGTGCTTTATTGCATTTTACTATGGTTTAAATTGTTCACTGGTGTTTCTAAGGCACTTTTTAGCCTTTACATACCTTAGTTTAGTATTTAAACAATATATCAGGTTTTGGGGTATTTCAATCTACCCCCCTTAAAGAACTTCGTCCTCGAAGTTTACACTTCCCACACATCTTGGATTAGAATACGGGGATTACTTATAGAAATAAAACTTCCATAACCAAACACACTTTACATCACAACCTCGGACTTAATGGTCCGGGTAACCATTCACATCCATATATAACATAACATACTTACATGATAACCTCGGACTCAACGGTCCGGGTATCTTAATAATACTTGCACATACATAACAACCCTTAGACTCTCTGGTCTTGAGTAACATAACAACATTTAGACACATAGGTCTTGATAACATAACGGCCTTTAGACACATAGGTCTATGTAACACAACACATTTAGACTCATAGGTCTTGATAGCATACACTTTAGGAAATCAAAGTCAAAATAACATTTATTACGCATACCACACAACATGTCATAGCATGTATAACAATCAAAAATATCTTTGATATACACTGTGATCCCGCAGAACCCGGTCGTGATGGACACCTTCCGTCCCCGTGCCTTTGGGAGATCAAAACAATCACTTAAATTTGAATTTTTTTTTGTGTGGTTAAGTAAGAAAACTTTAATTATGTAAAGTATTTATCGACACTTTATAAATACCAATCCAAAATCCTTTTTGAAAACACATACAACTCCAAGTCCAACTTATGCTCTTTGCTTCTTTTCTTAGCGTGGTTGTTTGTGACCACTTATAGGGAGCTTTAAGAATCATTCAACCCTAATGTGATCAGCATCAGTGTCGAACTATCCTTCCACCCCAATTTGTGTTCGGCTTCCCTTGATCGCATGCAAATCAAGTTCCACTTCCCACTTCATTTTCAAGCATCAAATAAATCACTCATTTCCAATTTTCTATCTTTTGATCATTCTAATCATGATCATACATCTCCAAGGGATAGAACTTCATCTATCAGTTATTTCCATTCACTTTAATGTTGTTACCTAGGGAATCTTATTCTCACTAGGTTCTATGTCGATATCATGCCCTTTCATGAATCACTATATAATATATATACATATATTTTATCAAAATATAATACACAGTTTCACATTTATACACTGTCGGGGTTTTGTTCCCCGGGAGTTTCTCTATTCCCCACACTTGTACTATCACACACAACTGTTAATAAATCAACACACTTATCACAATGGTATTCGCATCTTCTGTGCGCAATTACCACAATTAAACCATGAATGAATGTGTATGTTTACGCAACACACACACCAATCATCAAAACAAATTATTTTATGCTATGCACAACATAAGTCACGTACACTTGTACGGTAATACACACTAAGTGGTTTTGCGCTCTACCTCCCTTAAAAGGGATTACGCCCACGTAATCAATCACTAAACATTTGCTTAAAATGTTCTGCCGTCGTGAAGTGTTTTAACTTCCACGCGGTCTATTATACAATGGATTCTTATTAGAGGATCTTAACCATATTGGCGGTTTAGTTCCTAAACCAAGAATTCTCATTGGAGTTTGTTTAAACTCTTAGTTGGTTTCGATTCTGGCCTATTAGGATTCTAGGCGTTGATAATTAGCCATTTACTCATATTCACTATGCACATTATACACTTGACTCACTGGTTCACTAGCGTCTGCTGCGCAACTCTGACAACTGTAGGGCTTAGTTTGCCCCATTCATTATTCTTACTGTATTGTACATCCCCAATTGTCACCTTCATCTCGGTAACAATGGTTTCTCAACCGACGTGTGGTATCTCTTACTGTTAGCGAATTCGGTGAGTTATAAACTTTCTATCCACTTCCATAACAATTTACTGTGTATACAGTTATGTATTTCACAATGATTGACTTGTTCCCTTCTGACTTACTGTCGGTTGAGATTGAGCTACTACTTAGTGTGTAGTGCTCTCTCAGCTATTTACAACATTTGAGGTATATTCCATACCGATATTCGGCAGTTAGTGCTACTGTAGTCACTTACTGTTAATCATGTCTCCACATTTGGTTTTGTACAAGTACTCTTTTATTGGTGCGGCCTTGCATTTCCTATGCATCGGCCATTATAACATTATTCCTCCACAATTAACATGTTTCCAATTCCTAGCTATCCCACTCGATCATTACTGCGCAAGTGCAATACCAAAACACTCAGTCATACAGAGTGCAGAGGCGTAAACTCTTGACAGTAAATCCCTTATGCGATTCGCCATGGAATTCACACTGAGTTCCTCATCACATAGTACCTACCACTGGCTTATTGCCCAGTCTGTTTAACATCGCTTATCTTGCATCTCCACTGAGTTTAACTCATAACTGGTCTTATCTGCCACATTATTATTCAACAACACTTATACAACACTAACTTGCATGGTCTATTTACTGTCACATTAACTTCCACACATATATACTCACGTTATTCACATTATGGTTTGTCATTCATTTGGATGACTTCTATATGCTCCTTGAGCATTGCTCACTCGAGTCACAAACCGGCCTTATTCAGCTCGGTGCTTCACTTTATGCACACATGTTACTAAGCTAACTGCTCTCTTTCAATAACAATATCGTCCGTCCTTAACATATTTCTTGGACTTGATTCACATAACTACCGCTCCTGCGGTCTCACAATATATTGAGAGGTATCCCCACTCTTAATGCAGTGGTTCGTTTTCCACTCTATTCACTTATATAACATAAACTTTTGCAATTAATCTAATTTACATAACACATTTTATTTGCCTTGAGCGGCGCTCATTGTAGGCTGTCCACACACATGTACTTCTCTGTACAACATTACGTGGTTTGGACGTCATATTGGGCTCCATGACAAGGTTGTTGCATCACGTTTCCTTTCATGGGATGCCCCTTAGGATTGTCAGTCCGTCTCCTGACAACTTATGTCTAAACTGGGTGTTAGTTTCAACCCTTGTGTTTCTGTCATGTCATTTCGTGCAACAATTGTTGATGCGAACACCCTTCAAGGATTGCTCCTGGGTGTCGCTAAGTCATGCCATTACATCTGGTTCGCACTTATTGATATATCGAGTTGGCCACGCCGTTTGCGTTTTTAACTGGCTTATTATCTTCTTCTATGAAGATCAACATTTCCTGGTAGTGTAGGTACTCATTCAGGGAGTTTCATCCCGTTCATTGCACATTAATGTGTCCACATTAGGCATCTGCTTGCCATGTAGAGGCTGGGTCACCATTCCAGCTATTATGTTTATCCCTGAGGATCCTTAAGACATATGCGATGTCTTTACGTTATGGTTAGCGCACTTCGCACCTCCTACTCTTAAACGTTTCCTTAAAAATGAATTCACTAATTCCTTTAGTCTAGTTATCTTAACTGAGTTCCTTAACTTCAACCATTCATGGTAGTCCTTAGCTCTTGTTTGACTTATACTGCTGACCATAGTACGGAGTCGACTACTTCCCGTGTTCCGGACTCTACTTGTATACATATGTGGGGTACCCTACTGATACATTGCTACTTACCCAACTAACCCATAAGTAGGTCTGTCAGGCCCACAAGCTCCTATCGGAGTGCGGTCGTCCCACATTACAGTTGGTACACTTGTAGTGTCCGTCACACGCCTAGGTGAAGTATTCTGTTGTCAACTCCCTTATATTGTCCCTTGACAATATTCATTCCATGCTTCCCGAACTTAATCGAGGGAAAGTTTATCTATTGTTGAATTCTTATCAACTGCCCTTGGTTTTACTGGTTTGGTTTAGAAGAAGGTTAGAAAGAAGTATTGGTTTGAAAGAAAATCTGGTTTTGAAAGAAAAGAGTTTGAAATAAATCTGAGTTTGAAAGAAAATTTTCATGGTTTCACAACATCTTCTTACCTTAACCAAGTCTAGCTTCTTGCTGACTGGTGTACTCACAATTACAGAGGTTAGGCTGTTAAGCCCTTGCATGGTTACAATGATCCCACTTAACTTCATGGTACTTTACCAAGTACTTCGTAGTGGTTATAAATTTCCCGAACAGCCCTGTTATAGCAGCACTTGCCATGGCTAGTGCGCCATGTTAACTGGCTATCGGTTCAACACTTACCGGTTGCGGTATTGTTCTTACCCGCACTGTCATCAGTGGCCTTGATGGCCCTCACTGATCTTATTGTCTTGATAATAACTCCTCTAGGTGACTTCTCACTGTCTTCACATGATAATCATTAACTAGGGTGTTTCCCATTCTGGGAGACCCCCTTTTCTTACTTAGTACTGCATCCTTCCCGCAGCCCGTTCCACGCATTTTTTGTGGTTACTGAGACTTGTCTCTTGTTTGGGCACTACGTTATAGTTCCTTTGTCGGTTGGTATACCGTTGGTGTATTATTTATCAACTGTGGTCCCGTAGACACTCGTCTCGGGTTTTATTAATCCACTTCTTGCCTGTTGCACGGTCGGTGCGGTGCAAGCTGGTTATCCTCGACTGCTCGGCATGTCGACCCAGGTTGCCGAGATTCTATTCTTCTATACACAAAATTCTTCATTCTTCGCTATGAAATGCGGTTAACATTGTTCAGATGGAAACCGTCTCCGGGATTCCCAGTTTTCGGGATCTACCGTATGACAGGTTCTCCGTACTTTAGAGGTATTTAATAACAGCCAGATCGGGTATTCCCGAGTAAGAGAGGACTTTCATCTCTCTGGCGTTGTTTCCCCAAGTTATATACAGGGATTGTGGAGGGCGGGATGGATATTGTAGGTTTCCAGTACACACTGGTAATACCTAACTAGCGTCTCTCTCACGCTATCACTCAACCCTTAATCCAAAGTACTAAAATCCTAACTCGGTACTTCCTAAGCTCGGTAATTCAGTCATCAGAGTGATACTTCGCTCTGATACCACTTTTTGTAACACCCCATCCACCAACAAACACATAACAACATTCTGCAGCGGAAAATATACTACTTCACATTACGTAACTCGTTGGTGTTACACGCCGTTAACCACCCACGTGGCTAACAAGGCTATTACATAAACATTGTACCGGTCTGATGGACTAGATTCCCGAGCGACTACACATTATTTTCCCTTTCCATTAACAACAAACATACACATACCTTCCAACTGTACCGAGTATTTGCAAACTGATGCCAATAACACTTTCGGTCTTACTACACCTACTGCATATACATACAACTTAAATGATTACCCATGTACAACGACTACCCCGTCCTACTCTCGAATGGCCTCCTGCTCTTTGTACCTGAAATAGGAAAAGAAGAGAAAGGGTGGCCCCCAAGGGGTTCAGCACCTTTGCTGGTATGGTAATCCCGCAGCCCACATGCTACCGGGCCACGCACAACTAATGTCCTTAGCATGCGATTGATTTTATTTGAATCATGCATGTAACTTAAAACACACAACACGAAACATTCTGCCTCAAAGGGCTCAGCTCAACATTACATATCCATACTTGATAGGTCACCCATGGTTTCATTACCCCTAGAGTTTTCTCCTCCAATGGAGCTACTTCCTTATAGACGACAACCCATTATTTGGGTTACCTTAAGCGCCTCTTATCACAAACTGGGATTCATATCCATGATCCACATACTCCACATTTTACAACTATAACATGCATCACATAACAAGACATAACAACTTTTCACGTTTTGACGCGCACATAATAACATCGCAATAGAAATTGCATTACAACAACATCACATAACATAACGGGAACGGTCCCTCTAGGAACCGACCCATACATTGTTAATTCACTGGTGAGCCTAGAGAATGATGTCACCCTCATGATAAACTCGTTATACAACAACAACAACACTCATTACCGTTCTAATAGTCGGACGAGTAACTTAAGTTAAGATGGTTCGGGTTTGGTGGCCCGAACACACCACACAAACACATGTTCCCCCTAAACCGATCATAAGTCAGAATAGCTAAGCTTTGGAATAAGCTAATGGAGATCATAACCCGTGAGGGAAACAACCATAACAGAGAGAAGGGTAAGGCTAAGAAGGATACCCACTCCCAAACAACGCGCGACCGGCCAAACCGGATTCCTCACCACCGTTAGTACATACTTACTTTTAGTTATTAATTAGAACCCCACTATGGAGTCTATCACATCTACAGACCATATAGTATTACAACTGGGTTAAACACACAAGGGAGATCCCTACATTCACATACATATCATACAATTAACACACGCATAGCCGTGGTTAGAACGTCCCATGGTTCGGGTCGTTTACTCCGAATACCGAACTCTCATGTGATCCTAGACTCAGTTAACTAAGGTTAACACTTCCAAGGTTAAATGGTATCGGAGTTGAACACGCCACATAAATGAATTACTGTAAACTCATTACATGTTTTATCTTACAACGTGGCAAACATACAGAAAAACACATTGGCATATAAGCCGGTGTAATCCGGTAGGACATAGGTTGCAAGAAAACCATACCTGTCACCGGAGTCCACTTTATCGTGTCCACTTATGTTCCTCGAGCAATCCTCGAACAACTGATAACATTACATGTATTTTTATTAACATCGGGTATTATGATTGTTTAAAGTCTAATGCTTAACCTTTCCCCGTTAACTTAGTTACATAACTTCACTTTTTAACTTGTTTTGCTTTTACATTTTAATACATCTTTTCCCTCACTAAATTGTCATTATAACTCACCTAACATGTCTTGAACAACCTTATAACATTGTTACTAATCAATCCCCATCATTACATATCATTTTATAACCTTAAACAATGTTTTTGGTCCGACCGACCTTGCCGACCGACCTTGCCGACACAAAGGTCGGTCCATTCCAGAACACTTTACCGTCAAAATTTCTACTCCGACCGACCTTGTAAGTTCGGTCGCATGTTCGGTCCATTCCCGAGAGTTTCTTCCCTTTGAAAATTCAGCCCGACCGAACTTGCCAAGTCCGGTCCCATGTTCGGTCGATTCCAGAAACTTAATTCGTACACATAATACAAGCCCGACCGACCTTGCAAGTCCGGTCCCCAAGGTCGGTCCATTCTAGAAACCAATTCTCGCAGGGTAACTGGGCTCGACCGACCTTGGCAAGTTCGGTCGCAAGGTCGGTCTGCTCCAGACCCTTATTTTCCATTGCCCATTTAACTCCAAACTTCACCTCATATATCCTAATATGTCCTAACCTCATTTGGGCACTTCAAACACACCTTTAGCCATGTACTAAACTCTTTAAATCACACACCAAAACCATCTTTATCATTCCAAAAACTCCTTACAAAACCTCTTAATACTTGTACATTTTCATTTGGTTTTCTAAGTGGTATTTCACCTATAATGACCACTATACCAAGATGTTTCCTCTACACCTTAGCATCATCTCTCAAACTTCTTCTCTTACTAACTAAATCTCCTTTTTCACATCTTACCTAAACATCATTTCTTCCTTGTACACCAACATTCCTAAACCTTAAACAAACTTCTCCAAGACTTTATTACATCCCAAAAACACTCATTGAATTCCTAGAACTTCCAAGATAATACCAAAGTCCTTGTATCACTCTAAATCACCTTAATACATGCTTTCTTCCCTAGTAGAACACTTGTTCACCTTTAACACTTCCTAGTTCACCAAAACTTGTTTAAATCACTTAGAACTTCTTACACATTCTCCAAATTTTGCCATAACTTCTCTTGTATATACTCACATCCAAACATTTAGGTTTTTACCTTATTTCATTCAAGAACACCTAAAATCCATCAAGAGTATTCTCACACACATAACTTCACCAAATTTACACTACATCACAATATAGTGCATAAACTTAATTGCTTGGCACTTAGGCCCTTAAATAACATGGCTCTTAGGCCCTTAAGATGCATAAATCATAAACACTGAATTTCCCACATTGTATTTGCCTTTGACCTGCAAATACACTCAACAATACATATGCCTTTTACTAAGCCCTTGAGAGCATTCTCCTAAGTCATCTTCCCTTGGCTCCTTAAATCATTTTCATAAGCAATATAAGCTCATTTCTCCTAAGACTTTAAACCACCTTCGGTTAGCACATTCACCTCTTTTCCTCACAAACTTCTTTCTTGTTTCCTTGACTAAATTGGCAAGGCTTTTGGTTGCTTGTCAACTTCTAAACATTATACAAATAATGTAATGATTATACAAGCTTTAAGCTTCATCTCATTGTAAACCCTAGTTACATATATTATCTTAACACATTAAGGTAGTTGTTTTACCTTTGAATGGAAAGAGAGCTTGAATGAGTATCAAGAGAGGACTCCTCCTAGCCCTTGGAAGATTCAAATGAAGCTAAAAAGCAAGGTAAAGACACCATGGTGAGGTGAATTTTCGGACATCATACAAACATGGAGGAAACATTATTTTTCTTTGAGATTCCTTACCTAGAAGCAAGGGAGAACAACAAGGTGTGAAAATATTAGCTCAAGCTCCTTCAATGGTGAATCTCCATGGCACCAAAATTGAGCTCTTGAAGATTTGAAAAGGTAGAAGTGTAGAGCTTGCTCCAACTAGAAGAATGGTGGTCTTGAAATTGAATTTGGAGCATGGAATCATAAGTTACAAGTGAAGGAAGATGAAGAATGAGATGGTGCTGTTGGAAACCAATGGAGAGAGGAGGAAGAAGATGGCTACCGTGGGAAATGAAAGGAAAGAAGAGAATGAGGTAAGAGAGTTTACTTGTTAAGATATTTTACATATAAAGCAAATAGTACTTTACTCACTTTCCTTTCCTTTAATTGATTTATAAATGGTGATGACTCACCCTACAAAAACCGGCCCCCATAATCATAATAAGGGTGTTTTGGTCTTTGTTGACCATTAACATAACTTATAATGTCATATGTTACAAACTAGCTTATAAAAGTTACTATTCATGAAAACAAGGCACATAGAAGTGAAATTTTTGATTTCCCATTGATATAGACTTCCAAATGTGATACTATATTGTACACATGTTAATTAAAGAGTAATTATGGACATTTAGCCACTCAAAACTCATTTACAAGACAATTTTTCAAAAACGTGCTTTAAGACTCCTTAAAGCACTTTTTGTGTTTTAACTTGTCTTCAAGCTTGTTTTTCTTTGGTAATTGATTTAATATGTTCATTAACATATTTATAAGGTATAAGTATGACCATTAGGTCTTATACAAATTTTCCCAAGCTTAGAGCACATTTTTGCTCTTATTGACTTTAAGGTATATTCTTGTGTTTTGTTTGGTTTAACTGTCTACCAAAATTTCCTAAGGACTTAATTAGCCTTATTAAATCATAATTGAATATTATTAAGTCTTGGTAGGCTCTTTGGTCCTAACCAAGTTCACTCCAAGCTTAGAGCATGTTTTGCTCAAACTGTATCTTAGTGCTTTATTGCATTTTACTATGGTTTAAATTGTTCACTGGTGTTTCTAAGGGACTTTTTAGCCTTTACTTACCTTAGTTTAGTATTTAAACAATATATCAGGGTTTGAGGTATTTCAGTCCCGGACCGACCAAAAACTGTAAAATTAAGCTTACTAAATGGCTTTTAAGGTAAGGAAGTGAATGGTAATATTAGTATAAGATAATTAGTACTTGATTAATGATGTTTAAGGGTCATTAAAGGTATAAACAAGTTGAAGAAGTAGGTAAGAATGTTGTGAGTATATGAACATTATGTGAAACCGAAACAACGGGATAACAGGGTAAGTATGAGTAGTAATTATGTACTTATTATAATACTTAGTATTGATTGAACCATTTGGCATGTAGTCATTGGTTCGAGACTAGGACTCGAGGAACAAGTACGGACTAGGGAACAAGGAGACACCGGTAAAGTAAATTTCAGTAAAAGGTATGATTTCTTCATGCCCTGTATCCTAATCTGGTTACCCCGATTTGTGTGCTTATTTGATCACCTAATAAGATAAATGCATGAATCGGACTATATTGCACTTACCTGTGCTTGACTTATGTTGTTCTTGATATTTATTGTCTTGAACACTAGTTTGTATTATTCATGAAATACATGAATAATGATGAAGTGTATTTGTATCTCGTAGTGTACTTGAATATTGTATTGTATTGCGTATGGATGTGTATATGAACAATGTAATGTGTATGTGGCTTGGATGTGTGACTTCTACTATTTCCTAACTACCTAACCCCTAACATAAGTAAGGAATAAATTGGAATGAGTAGAAGTCCGATATAGCTTCGGCCACGCGTGAGGATGAGGAGACACAAGAGGTTGGATCCGATTCCTGACTCTTAAACTAGTCCGCGGCCCAAACCCCTTAAATGGGTAGCATCCCGGATTGGTGAGTCAAGTAAATCCCGGTGGTGGGATGGAGTAGTCCCTGGGCCGGAGGTCCCGACCACTTAACATGAGTAAGAGTAAGTAAGTAAGTAAGTATGTGTGAGTATGAGTATGTATGCGTAAGTACTGTGGAACGAGTAAAAGAGTAATCTCCACCCGATTAACCTGGGTGGACAAATGGAGCTAACAAGTATGGTGTTTTGCGTAAGTATTGTGTATGTATTGTGTATGTATTGTGTATGCGCATTCCGGTGAAGGTAAGTATGGATGGTTGACTTGATTTGTCTTCCGTGTATGTATTGAATTGTATGAATGTATCCGTGTAAAGTATTGTATTAGTATGAATGAAAGCATGTATGTATGTATTGTAAAATGAACTGCATGTATTCGACCAAGTGGTCGGCGTACCCTCACTAGTACACGGGGTATGCGGTTATCATGATCAGCGAAAGCTGACCCCCTCGGGGGAACGTTTTTAGTGTGCAGGTACCCGAAGAAGATACGATCAAGGTAAGAGACCGATGGCACGCCCTCGTATTTAGGAAGCAAGTAGTTGTGAGGAATGGGTAGTGGGTGGACTCCTAGTGAGTACATAGGAACTTGGGAGAATCATGGTAATTGTATTTGGAACGTAGTAAACTCGGTGATTTATATTGTAATGAACTTATGGAGTATTGTAATGAATGGGAAGTTCTAGTATCTGATTTGGTAATTGGAGTATGTATTGTAACTGTGTAGTACTCGGATATTCCGGTCCATCAGACCGATGCCGTATGTAGTGGTAGTAGTAGCGTTGTTAGTCACGTGGGTGGCTAACGGCATTGTATCACCCACCGTTGAGCATGTAAGTATCCGCTGCGTGAGTCTGGATTGTATAAGGAAATTGGACGGTAATGACAGTATTAGCGGTAGGGGTGTTACAAAAAGTGGTATCAGAGCGAAGTGTCGCTCTGATGACTGGAAATACCGAGTTAGGTAATACCGAGTTAGGATTTAGAAGCTTAGGGCTGAGGGTTGAGTGTTAGCATTAGAGACGTGCTAGTTAGGAACCACCGGTGTGTACCGGATACCTACAATATCAGTCCCGCCACCGCATCCCCATTGTATAACTTGGGGAAGAACGCCAGAGAGAAGGAAGGTCCTCTCATACTCGGGAAAACCCGATCTGGCAGTTGTGAAATGATCATACAGTAAACAAGAACTTGACAAGTAGTAGATTCCAAGAATTGGAAGTCCCGGAAATGGGTCCCGGTTGAACAACAAAACCCGCACTTAATAGCGGTAGAATGAGAACTCCAACCATAAGGAGACCACAACATGCAACAACATGGGGCGACATGCTTAGCAGTCGCGGAACCTGGCTAACCAATCAGCAGCAGTAAAAGAAGCGCTAAGCGTGCAACAGAGCGGAAAAAGGAACAGTAACAAAACCCGAGACACAAGTCTACGGGACGGTTAAGCTAAACAGCACTATCAACAATATGCTAGCTAACTAAGGACATAGTCAGGAATGGTTAACTCCAAACTACAACGCCAACAAGGTTACAAAACCTGGCCAACATAGCTCAGACAGCTACAAGAACACTCACAAGATTTAATCTGACGCAACCACAACCGTAGTGCCCAAACCAACTCAGGCTCAGTAACCACAACAAATGTGTGGGAACGAGCAACAAGGGAAAACACAGAACAAATAATTAGGGATCTCCAAGGATAGGAGAAGTACCCTGATCAATGACAACCATGTCAAACTTACTGAGAAGTTACTCAGAAGATTGATTGACCTAAGTAAATGATCACTGGATCAATGGAGAAGTCGACAAGACTATCAAGTACAAGTGGAAACCATATCGTGACCGGTATAGGTTTACCCAAAAACCACCAGTACCACGCACTTGCCACGGCAAGTGCAATAAGAACAGGAACATGCAGAGGAACCCTAACACACCACGAGTACATAGTAATGTACCGTGAATTCGATGAAGCAACTACAGGATTACTCATCCTAAAACTGAAAGAAAGAAAACATGGAAGGGTCTAACGGCCTGACCACTGTACTTAGAACATACCAGTCAGCAAGAAGCTAGACTCGGTCAGAACCAACCGGCATGGAGATGCCATGAAGATTTCTGTTTTCTATAAAACCCAAATTTTTCCTTTAAAACCACAACCTTTCTTTTAAACCTTGGATTTTAAAAAACCCAACCAACAGAATTACGGCGAGTATCATAGAATGATACAAGAGGAGTTGACAATAGAATACTTCACCTAGGCGTGTGACGAACACTACGACTGTACCCAAATACGGGATGTGGGACGACCGCACTCCGAAGGAGCTTGTGGGCCTGACAGATAGTCAGGTAAGTGGTAACGTATCAATATGGTACCCCACGTATGTATACATGTAGTGTACGGAACACGGGAAGTAGTCAACTCTGTTCTACGGACCATGAGTAAGTTCAAACCAGAACAGCTGGACACCTCAGACAATCAAGGAGAGGGAACTTAGCTATGTAATAAGTATAGAGGAACTCAGAGAACCCATCTGAAGATGAGGAATGAAGAATGAGGATTAGGAAGCGCAAAGAGCGCAGACTAATAAGTATGAACATTGGATATGTCTCAAAGACTTTAACAAAATACATGACAGCTGGAAGGGATGCCCAGCCTAAACACTGTAAGGCCAATGCCTAATGTGAACACAAGGATGCGCAACAAAAGGGACAGAGCTCCCAAGAGCAATCACAAGATTACCACAAGGTACAACCCGTCATTGAAGAGGATATTAAACCTAGCCTAGAACACTACGACAAAGTATAAACAGCCTACCCAAGAGCGGTAGACGTTATAACTCAGAAAGGGAATAACTCAAATACAATACCACAAGGCGGTATAGTAGACACAACATATCGTAAACATTAGCCGGATGTAACGGCATAACTAACAGCACTCGGGAGCAATCCTTGAAGGGTGTCCGAGATAACAACAATTGAACAAGCGTCATGAGAAGAGCACATGAGCCAGAACGAACATTCGGTTAGGACACCGAAGGGATTTCACTTAACGGGAAATACCCTAAATTTACCAGAAGGCCCAAATTTGCACCAGATTGCCTAAAGGGTCTCCTATGAACGGAAGCGTGATGTCACGACTTACCATGGAGCCTAGCAATACCTCCAACCTATGGGGTATACATGGAGTGGAAACATGGATAAGCAGCTTGCAAAGAGCATAGCTTGCAGCAATAAGGCTTAAAAGCCATCAACCAACTATGTTATGTAAACCTTAACGGTTGCATAACCCACACCATTTGATAACAAGACTTGCAAGAGATATTGCCTCATGCGACAAGGAAATCAACAACTGGACCATCAATTCAAACCCAACATCCTGAGTGGCTTGGAGTAATGGCCAACTCAGTGTCGCTGTCACTAGAGCATCAGTCTAGTATACAGTCGACAAGCTTTTAGTTACCTTCATGCTTCTGTAGCAATGGTAGCACAGAGGCATAAGAATCGTGATGATGCCAACATTGGCCTAGTCCACATTTTGACACTACGGGAAATCCGAGGAAAAGTACCCCTCGTTAATCGAAGACCACCAAGGTGGTGAAGATGTGAACCCTTAGAAGAGGCTTCCATCTACTATAACAATAGAGCCTACGCATATGGATATTGCCAAGAGGCGATGAAACAAGGAAATGATAGTTCC
Organism: Limonium bicolor; assembly: GCA_023374045.1. Taxonomy (NCBI): domain Eukaryota; kingdom Viridiplantae; phylum Streptophyta; class Magnoliopsida; order Caryophyllales; family Plumbaginaceae; genus Limonium; species Limonium bicolor. The sequence continues at coordinate 82,445,996 of CM041779.1, read as the reverse complement.
AAACCACTCCGCCTACAAGAGGCTTTGGACTGTAAAAGCACAATGCTTAAAGAGCATGAAAACTCGAAGGAGTAAGTATACTCCATATGTATCAAGCATGTGATGAACCGTTGTATAAATACTAACATAGTGAACCTCTTCATGAGACCTATGAGTGGTAACAAACCTCTCAACAAGAACTTTCATTTATCAGTGATAGAATACTCTGTAATTAGGGAACGGGACCCGAAAGCCCTTAAAGTTTCTTGGGATGTCCCGGTGATGTACATACAAAGTAAAACTGCACAGCCAGAGCCTCTAACCAATGCTCAACACTGGAAAACAATAATTGTCAAAAAACCATCAATGTGAGTACACATTGAACACCACGAATGACCAACGCTCAAGAGAGCTTATAACCCGATGAACTATCTCATCCTCGGTCAACCAAGATGCTTGGTAAATTGTATCTTAAATGATGATAGAATGTGAGGTAAGCTAACCTACACATGAAACCTAAGTTGAAATGAAACATCTCCACATTGGGAAATAATCACATTGCGGTATGTTATGACAACCGTCATACACATGAACAGAGGAAACCCTCAGTGTTCATGCCATAAGGAAATGGTGCCAATGACAATGGCAATAAGTAAAGAGGAACTACCATAGTAACAGAAACAGTAAAAATGATGTTGTAAAATGAGTAAGAATACGGTGCGCAAGAAGCGACCGCTATAAGGAAGTAGTTAGACAATGACACGGAGTATAAGTATGAGAAGACAAGCAGAAATATTCATTCCTATCACATAAGTTAAGTGTTTATGCCTCTGCACTTTGTATGACTGAGTGTTTTGGTATTGCACTTGTGCAGCTAATGATCTAGTGGGATAGTTATGAATATGGAAAAATGTAAACCGTAGTAAACCCTTCTTTTCACCAACAAACATGGCATAAGCCAACTAAGGAAGCTTAGAAACAACCGTGTGGCCTAAGGCCAAAGAAGCACGAAGAGTGTAAAACACACTAATAATCACAAGATGTGAATTCCAGTGGAATAAAAAGGTGAAAGAGACTTAAGAGAGTCACAAGGACCGACACATAGAAATGCAAGGTCATACAAGTAAAGAACACTTGTACTGAACCAGAAGAGCTGGTATAATTCAGAAGCTATTGACAACAGAGGAAGTACTACAACTAAGTAGTGACTTAACCTCGCCCGACAATAAGTCACAGGAGCCTAGCGAATAATCGTGAGAATACGAATAGTATGTATATTAGATTGCCAGAGAGCTGGTTATAAATCTACAACTCATTGAGTTCAAACACGGTAAAAGAATACCGCATTTGTTTAGAAAACCTCATCCCCATAATAGACGGATAAAAAGGTGATGTGTAGCACATTAAGGGTAACACGAAGGGTAAGTAACCCAAGTTATCAGGGTCGCGCAGCAGAAGCTAGTGGGCCCTAGCTAGGAGATAATATACCTAGTAAGTATAGTAGAATGGCTATTAATGCCTTGAAGCCGGTTAGGCTAGAACCGAATTAATTATGAGTTAAATAAACTCATATAGGAATTCTTGGTGCAAAAACTAAACCATTGGTATGGTTAAGACCCCTTTGACCAGAGCATATTGTATAGTATACCGTAGTGAAGCTAAACGCTTAAGATTGCCCAAATTGATTAAACCAATGCTTAATAATAACAACATATGGTAGATTACGTGGGCGTAATCCCTTTTAAGGGGGGTAGAGCGAAAACCGCTTAATGTAAGTTTTATGAATAAAACACATAAACTATAATGTGCTTAGCACAAATGAGAATTGATTGGATGATTGGTACTATGTTAAATAAACATAAGTACTCATTAATATTGAAATTATGGTAATTAGGCACGAGAGATGCAAATACCATAGGATGGATATACCTACCTTGTAACACCATGTAAGAGTATTAGTAAAAGAAAAGTAACGAGTAGTGGACGGAGCTCCACAAGTATTGTAGCCTTTGAAGAAGTAGTATGAAATGAATGAGAGTAGTTGAGGAATGTTCTAAGAGTAGTGTATTCGTAAGTAAGTTATTGGAAGTAAATTGAGAGCAACTAAATTCTACAAGTATGGTAATCCCTAGTTAGAATAATTGAAAGGATGGAGAGTAATGGATGGAAGTAGTGAAGGTTGATGAAATGAGCATTTAGGTATTGAACCACGGAGTAAAGCATTTGGGAAGTAGAGTGAGGATGATCGATGGATTGATTCCATCCTTTGGAGATGTATGAATTCGTAATCACGACTAGAAAGGGTAAAAAAAAGATGGAAAATGAAAACAATTAAATTATTTGTTTGTCTGAAACTGATGTGGGAAGTCGAACTTGATCCTGATCAGATCAAGGGAAACCGAACACAAATTGGGGTGGAAAGATAGTTCGACACTGATGTTGATCACATCAGGGTTGAATGATTCTTGAAGCTCCCCTCAAGTGGTCACAAGAATCACACATAGGATAGAAGTAATGAATATAAATTGGAACTTGGAGTTGGATGCTTTAGAAAGATTTCTAATTAGCTGTTGGGAAGGATTTTCCTTAGACTGAGAATAAGAATTTAGTTAGAAGCTTATACCGGAGAAGATGGTAGTGTAGCATTTGGTATTATTCCAAGGGCAGCGGGACATAGAGGAGTCCTGTGTCGAGATGACCTGAGTGCCTGCGGGATTGTAATGTGTATCGCATTGCTTTGGGGATAGCTTTGCACTGCATGTATGTATAAAGTTTGTAATGAGGAACTGGATGGTTGGTAGTAATGCGGATTGGAGTAATTATTGTACGTTAGTGTGGCATGGTATGAAGAAACCTTGAGTAACGAATTTGGGAATGGTAAGGAGGAGTAAGGTATGGCTTTGGTATTAGGCAGGTATAAATGAGTAAGTATAGTAATCCCATAACCTCGAACAACTTTGAGGACAAAGTTCTTAAGGGGGGTAGATTGAAATACCCCGACCTTAAATAAGGCGATTAAATTATCCTAATAGGTATTTAAGAGCCTAATAATGATTAAGAAATATTGGTAAGGAAAAATAAATCCAAAGGAAATAAATAAACGCTTAAAGAAAAAAAAAACATAAAACGCTAAATAAGCGTTAAGTAACCATAGGGGGTATGACACTAGTAGAAAAAATGTTTTTAATGACGGCGTTTAAACCACGGTTAAAAGGAAAACCGTGGTTTAAAGTTTATAAACCACGGTTTTTATAGAAACCGTCGTTCAAGGTACACGCCAGAGTTCATATACCACGGTTATTGGAGAACCGTCGTATATAGGTTACTGATATACCACGGTTTTCCGGGCAACCGTGGTATATAGTACATGTCAGAGTGAATATACCACGGTTCTTTGGGAACCGTCGTATATAGGGTACCTATATACCACGGTTCCTAGGCAACCGTCATTTATATTGCACATCTTACTATATTAAACCACGGTTTTTTTGTCAACCGTGGTATATAGTCTAGGCGGGATTTTTAATTTTCGGCCCAAATTTAACGCGGCTCTTTCTATCTATTCTCTTATATTCTCACGCTAATTTTGGAACCCAAACCGACGAAACTCTCCAACTCTTCTTCATTCTCTTCAATGTCACGGTAATTTTGGAACCCAAACCGACGAACATGCTCTACAACTCTTCTTCAATCTCTTCAACCTCACGGTAATTTTGGAACCCAACCGACAAACATGCTCTGCAACTCTTCTTCATTCTCTACAAGTTCACGGTAATTTTTGCAACCCTCACCGGCGCACAAGGAACATACTCCGTCCTCACTCATTCTCTTGTTTTTCGGTATTTTTTGCAGCTTACAACTAGAACAAGGAACACATGCTCTACATCATCTCCACTCAGTGCAATTTTAGCAACCATAACCGGCGAACAAGGAACATGGCCTCCATTCTTCATTCTTCTCATGGTAATTTTGTAACCCACCGCGAACAAGGAACATACTACGCCAGAGTTCTTCACTCAATATTTTGCAACCCTAAATCGCAAACAAGGGACATACATGTTCTATAGCCTCTTCATTCTCTTCTGTTGCTGTTTGAGACTGTGACACGCTACTAAATCACCGGCGATTTTGAAAAAGAGTTCATAGACTATAAACCACGGTTATATGTATACCCGTGGTTTATTCATTGATTTTATAGACAATATACCACGGTTTTGACATTTAACCGTCGTATAAAATGACTTTATACCACGGTTCTGAACTTGACCGTCATTTAAAACCGGTGAGGACCGCGTCCAAAAATGGCCTTAAACGACGGTTATGTGCAAACCGTGGTATATAGTCTTCTTTTAAACGACGGTTTTCAACCGTGGTATATAGGCAATTTTCTATATACCACGCGAGCATAAACCACGGTTCCTAACCGTGGTATATAGGCAAAATAACCGTGGTTAAAAACATTTTTCCTACTAGTGTGAGACCTCGGTTAGCATGTTATATGGATTCTAAAGCCTTGTTAAGGCCTAAATTAATATATGGGAACAACTCCCGAAGAAAACGGATCCAAATAATGTATTAAAACGCTAATAGAGCTTTAGCGCACGTTTTTCGAGAAGACCCGAAAACGTGATTTTAAGTGGTCAAACGAACCCGTAAAAATTATAAATCATTAAATAACAATTATTAAGCATTTATGAAAGCTTAATAACCAATAAAAAAATGAAAGAAACGAGAAATCCCGGAAAACGGGCCCGGTTAGTGAATAGTACCGAAACCGGGTAAAATAACGAGCGCTTTCTGTAAGAGACGAAAAACGCTCCAGCTAGCATAACAGTAGGGGGCCGGTTTTTAATCAGTCAAACAACCCCTCTCACACACATGTATCTTGCTAAATAAGTAAAGAAATCAAAAAGCAAAAGTGATAAAGTAAAAGGTATTTACCTTTTCTCTCACCTCCCATCCTCTCATTTCTTTACTCTCTCTCCCATTCTCTTCTTTCCCCCTGTACTCTCTCTCTTCCTCCTCCCTTTTCCTGTGATTTGAGCTCTCAACACAACAATGGAAGTCTCCTTACCTCCATGCTCTACCCTCATGTGAGCCCCAAATGCAAAAAATAATTAACATATTTGTAATCCTCGTCATCCTCTACACTTCTCTCTTTCAAAATCCAAAAATGAGGAGGTTTATTTTCGTGGGTATATCCCATTCAAGGAGAAATGGCACAATGTGTAGCTTGGAGTCCCCTCTCTCCACTAAGGTAAGAATCTTCATGAAAATCCCATGTTTTCTCCATCCTTGCTCATAACCGATTTTTACCTCCTTGTAACACTCCATTTTCTCTCTCTTTTGAGCATCAACTTCACCTTGCAATGGTGGTGGATTCCCTTCTTGAACCAAGGGCTAAAACCCCTCCTAAAACACTCCAAAGGTAAACCCTAGAAATCTTGATTTAAACAATTCAATGAACTAGCATTAATATAAGGGCTAGTATATTAATTGCAATTGTTTTGTGTGCTTAGTTTGGCAACTCCATTCCCCCATATGGATGATTTGGGCAAGAAAGAGAGAAGAGAAGAAGTGGAAAAGAAAAGAGGAAATGAGAGCTTAAGGTAAGAGCTCTTTCTTGAATGGTAACTTTAATGCATTGGAGTAATGGGAATGGGTAACCAATTTAAAAGAACCTAAACTATTGCATTAGTAGTGTAGTTGTGGAAATTTTAGATTTGTGAGCAAGTATGTGAATTGTAGGCCTTGGAGCCAAATGTAATGAGTATGAGTATTAGTATTGTTGCTGGATGGTGTATTGATGTATTGAGAATTTCTTTGAGTGCTGGTAGGACTCTTGCATGGGTGAGGCTAGTTTAGGAATGAATTTGATGAAAAGTGTGTATGTGGAGAAGTAAGAAAAGTAGGTGAAGTATGGAGAATGTGGTAGAATTATGCGTTTAGAATGACTTGTGAATGGGAGAACCCAAGGTGTACATGAAACACCCCTAAACGAATTAAATCATAAAACATAACGCAAAGAGATCATCCGTCGCGTTTCATAAGCCGGACGTATAATAATGTACGAACAATTGAACTTGGTATATACATGTAACGTTCATATTAATAAGGTACGTACCTATACATGTATGTATATGAAAATAGCATACATAACGTTGCAATATTACAACATTGTATCTAATAAATATTAACGTCGCGTAGGTACATATAACTAGAACGATACAAACGAATGGGGTGTAGATATATACATATACGTATAGTAACTAACAACGTAACAAAAAAAAGTGGTCACGTACACAACTAATAACGCCATATGTTATATGGTCACACAAACAAGCTCTAGCCGGGATTCGAAACCCGTACCTCTCATATACCTCATCAACGTCTTAACCGGTTGAGCTGTGCTCAGATTCGGTAGTATGTTGCACTTCTGGTTACTAAACTTAACAGCACAGCATCAGATGAATTAAACTACTACTAGACTACAAAAAACAAAATAACGCACCACCATTACTTCCTGTCTTCCACCATCGACAAGGAGTACACTGCATCGATCAAACTCTCCCCTTCTTCTGTTTATGCGCACCTCTTGAAGAAAAAAAAACAGGACGTCCCTACTCCTTGAAGTTGCCACGCACGACACATATTCTTCTTGATCAGTACACCATTTTTTTTCTTGTTGCCCAGCTACTCAGTACCGATTTCAAAGTCCACAACAGAAGACAGCCACTCACCACAGAGTTAGGGCACACCATACTCCCACCAATTCCCTCTTGAAACTTCCACCCACTGATAAGTGTCCAAATGAGCATGATTTATAGGTGTATTTCATATATAATATTAGCACTTTTCTTGCTCATTTCTCCACTTCGGTTAGTTTTCCTCTAGTTTATGTTTTATTGTTTATCTCACAAATTTATTGGTTTAACATGAGGAAAACCAAGCTGGGAGTAAAGTGGATAAAGACGAACACATAGACGCAAACGGCTCAGAAAACGGACTTATAACGAAGAATGTAGAGCCGGTCAAACAGAGGCACGCGAGAGTCACGCGGTGGACTGTGCAACCGCCCCCCTAAGTCGCGGACGTCACAAGAGCAACCGCCGGGCGGACGAGTCACAAGCAACCGCCTCGCGGTCAATATAGAGGCTACCGCCTCTTAACAGGCGGACACCACACACACTACCGCCTCGCGGTCAGGCTACCGCCTCGCGGTAAATATAGAGGCTACCGCCTCTTAACTCGCGGACAACACTGAGGCTACCGCCTCCTTATCAGGCGGACGAGACACTACCGCCTGGTTCATTGGCGGACACAACAGAGGAGACCGCCTAATACCGGGCGGTTCTTCAGGCGCGATTAATCAAGTCGCGACCAGTTCTTCGTTCTTCTTGCGCCGTCGTCTGCAACTCGCCTTATCTATCTACTCCAGCATCGCCTACCATAAATCTCTCACGCGTACAGCTCTCTGTCCCCTGCAATCAATGAACTAAATATGAGAGCAATCATGCTCAAACTCGTACGGATCCTAACCTCTATATAAACCCACCACCTTAACTGCATAATAAACACACACGCACGACGGGAGTCTGAAGAAACCATTCGCTTCCACTTATATTTCCTCCCGTATCACCACATCATTCCACACTCACGCAGTAACAAAAGAAATAGAAGAGCAGCAGTGAGAGGAGAACAGACCAGTTCTTCCTCTGAATTAATGTCAAAATCTATCTGTGTAATCTTCTTAACTCCGTTAATGTCTGAGTAATTTTCTTCTGTATCCTAGGATGGGGGTTTGATTTCTAATATTACGTAATTAATATTTATCACCTGTTTCTCTCATTTAACTTGTTTTAATTCCTTTTAACTAATATTGCTAAATGCTTTGCGCGACAAACGACTGCATTTATTTGGTAACTATCAACATATGATTTTGAGATAGCCTAGGTACCACAAAGGAATTAATCTTGATATTTACACTCCGGACTGAGCAGGAAATATTAAGGCTTTTATTAAGAGTTCGTAACTGACAATTATTAACTCTAATAGGCAATAAATAATTGAAACAAGGTTATAAATATGTTTAAGTAATTTAGGAAATTCCCCCGCTATCCTAGGATACATTTTTCCATCCACATCACTTAATTCACCTTTTAACTGTTTTTATTATTTCTGTATTAATTTAACAACAAATCAAGCTTGCCTCCGGCTAAACCCCTTTTTACAGTTTTTTAGTAACTACCAAGACTAGGGTAAATTGAACAATCTCCCTGTGGATACGACACTCGTTATACTACTACGACCGGGAATTGTTTGCAGCCCGACGTTTATAATTTGAGTTTTTAATTTCCTTTCTTTTAATTTTACACCACTTTAACCACTCAGAAATCAACACTCTGCAAATTGGCGCCGTTGCCGGGGAGATTGATTCCATCAATTTCCCTAGTTTCCGGTAGTTCACCTGTTTTATTATAATAAACTGTCAATATTATCTTGTTAATAATCTAACCTTGGACATCGGACTTATAATCTGAATTGGACATCGGACTTCTGACCTGACTTGGACATTTGACTTCGGACTTTGGACATCTAACTACTAACTTTAAATTTCCTGTCATTTCGTTCCATTGTCCTTTCTTTCCATTGTCCTTAACATTTCATTTCCATTGTCCTTAACATTTCTTTCCATTGTATACTAACTACTAACTTATAATTTCTGTATACTAACCCCTAACGTTTATCAGCCTAACCAATATTTCTGTCTTTCTTATTTTATTTACTAACTAATTTTGCAGCTTCTGATAAACCACAAGTTATCTTCTGTGCATGCCAAACACTCGAACCCGAGGCTCTCCACCAATCAGTCCGAGCCCCGAACCCGAGCGTACTTTATTTCAAGCGCAGAGAAACCTGAGAAACCAAGCCATGGCCAATAACGAAGTTATAAATGAAATGGACCATGCAATTCAACCAGAACACCGTGCCCTATCTGATTATCACCAACCTAACACCGAAGGAAGAGCATCAGCTATAGTTCTCCCTGAACTAACACCAGAAGAAGCCGGACGTTGGGTTTTCAAAACCCACTACATCACCGCCGTCCGGGATCTAGGCAAGTTTAGTGGAGCGAACCCAGATGAAGCCCCAAATCATCTGAGTCTCTTCCTAGACTTCTGCAATTCCTTTAGTCAAACCGGCATCGTCAAAGAAAGAATTCGACTCCAACTATTTCCTCACTCATTATCGGATTCAGCAAACCGGTGGTACCGAAGCCTTCCCTCCCGATCAATCACCACATGGCTTCAAATGGCCCAAAAATTCCTTGCCAAATACTACCCAACCAGTAGAACGAGGCAATTGATTGGTGAGATCAACACTTTCTGTCAAGAGCCGGGAGAAACGTTGTACGACGCATGGGACAGATTTAAAGATATGCTAATGAAATGTTCCCACCATGGTCTTGACGATCAATCCCTCTGCCTGTCATTCTTCAACGGTCTGGATGATGGGAACCGACTACTCGTCAATTCCTCTGCGGAGGAAGTTTCATGATGAAATCTCCTAAAGAAGGAATGGATCTTCTCGAAACCATGACGAGCAATACCAGACAGTGGACGAGATCCAAAGGAAGAACACCACGAGCAGCAGGCCTACTCCATGTTGAGCCTACAGATCATTTATCGGCTCAGATCTCGTCCCTTGCAAAGATGGTGGAAAAGCTAACAACATCACAAAACGAAATTGTAAAGACAATAGCTACCCCACCTACAAGTTCACCACCAGTTCCACCTACAGAACGATGTGTCATATGCGCCGGTCCTCATGAAACTCATCAATGCGAAGGCAAAGCCAGTACGAAGTACAATTCATAGGAAACCGTCCCGGTAATTCCTACAACAACAACTTCAACAACAACTATCCATGGAGAAATCACCCGAATTTCTCATGGAAAAATAATGATCAAATCCAAGGAGGGCAGAACAACAATTCCAACACCTATCAGGGGAACCGACCCCAACCAAACTCTAATATGGTTATAGAGCACAAGGTGCCCCTCCAGGTTTCCAACAACAACAACAACAACAACAACAACAACCACCATCTTCATCCTCTTCTGATCCAAACGCAGAACTCAAAGAGATGATGAAGGGTTTCATGTCCATAACTCAGAACCAGCTCTCTGCACAAGAAGCCTTCAACCAGAAAATCGAAGGAAAATTCAATCAACTTGCAGAACATCTTGCTCGAAGACCGCCAGGGGCTCTCCCCAGCCAAAATGAACCAAATCCAAGAGAGCAAGCCAAGTGCATCTATGTGAAGGAGCACGATGAAGAAACGACGGAGGTGGCTAAAACAGCTAAAGTTCCGGAACTACACCCTTCCCTCCAAGAGTGGGTTGTAGCAATTGAGACTTCCAAAAGGAATGTAGCTGAATTGGAAAGCACCGCCAAAGTCTATAAAAATCGCATTCAATCTGAGAATACCTACCTCGAGAACTTGGTAGCCGGTTATGAACATGAGAAGCTCGAATTTGAAGAAGAAGGAGAAGAGGTTAAGGCGATAACCTTGAGAAGCGGTAAGAAAACCGACGAGATTCCCATCCCGCAACAATCAGAAGAATCCAAAGAGGATAGTGAAGAAAAAGCTGAGGCCCCAGCAGAAAAGACATCTCCAAACGTCCTCACTATTCCACCAGCTTCAGAACCTTCTTCACAAGAACCGCCTATACCATTTCCTCGCCGACTCCAGAAGCAGAAATTGGATAATGAATATGGTAAGTTTCTGCAATGCTGAAGCAGCTAAACGTCAATGTACAGTTTGTAGACCTCATTGCCAAAATGCCAAACTACGCCAAATTCCTCAAACACCTCATATCCAACAAAACTAAATTGGCCGAAGTCGGTACGGTACCTCTCAATGTAGCTTGCTCAGCTACTCTACAAAAACCACTACCATCAAAATGCAATGATCCGGGCAGCTTCACTATTCCAGTCACAATTGGTAGCACCTCATTTCCATACTCCCTATGCGATCTGGGTGCCTCCATTAATTTGATGCCCTCTCCACTTTCAAAAAGCTGGGAATTGGAGAGATGAAAAAGACTAAGATGACCCTGCAACTGGCAGATGGTTCGGTAACATACCCAAGCGGAGTGGTGGAGGATGTTATCATTAAAGTGGAGCACTTATACTTCCCATGCGATTTTGTCATTCTAGACATCGAAGAGAACCCCACTACACCTCTCATCCTTGGACGACCATTCCTTGCCACAGCCGATGTGCACATTTGGGTAGCCCAGGGGAAATCACCCTCCAAGCTTACAACGAAAAGCTGGAGTTTGCATCAGGAAGATCTCCAGATAGCAAATCCAAAGATCTCAAGTTTGTGAGGGACACTCAATCACCATCATCCCCACTTCTGTTTATTACCCTTCCAGACGGCATGTCTATCACAGAGATACCACCACCAATCCCGGACGAAGAGCGGGATAAGAAAAGAAACATGCATCCAGGTGGACTCTCAAAAAACCATCGAGTCATGCTTTGGATCTCCTCCTCATAACCACCCCCCAGGATCGATCTAACGAAAAAGCGTCTAGCTAAAGACGTTAAAGAAGGGCAGCTTTCCGGGAGGCAACCCGGATGAACTTATCTTTTATGCTTTTATGCTGTTTTTAATTTTCAGGTTCCCTTCAAATTTATTTTTGCTAACTTTTAACCCCGTTTATAGTATGGTTGCTTCTAGTGTTTTATGCAGGTGCAATTTCATGTCTACACCGCAACCAAGCTACGCTACTTGAGGCTGAAGCTCAAGTGTGGGGGAAGTCCAAAACACGCTAGCAAAAATAAAATCAGGGGAGTACTAGTTTCTTTAATTGCTTTTATTTAAATAAATATGCAGAGGAGAGTTTATATGCTTAAATGAATATTTGTGACTTGTTTCTCTCTATTTTATCTACTTACCGAAAAGGCCTTCTGAATTTCCCTTGTTTTTCTGGTGAACAATGAGGACATTGTTCAATTAAGTGTGGGGGAGTGTGCCCTTTTCGGTGACATTTTATGCTTAAATGCTTAATCTCTCTGCTTATCTTGCGTTTGTTCAAATTCAATATTGTGGACCCTTTATATGTGGGTTGTTCTCTTTAGGAATAAATACTGTTATGAATTGTGGGATAAATGGTACAAATTTTAAAATTTTGATTACTTTTGAGGAGCATTTTTATGCGGTGTGACCAAATGATCTGAAATGGTTGGATTTTTATTACTCAGGGGTTCTTTCTGTCTTCTTTCTTAGGGATTGCTAAGGGGTGCTTCTCTGTCAAAAAGGAAAAAATAAAATAAATAAGGGACTTGTGAGACACCATTGGTAACCAACAAGAGAGTTGAGTGTTCTTAAATACAAAGGGCTTGATGCCTACATATTATCTTCTCATCTCGTATGCAAAAGTGAAACAAATGCATAAATCTATTTTTCCTTTTGTTTTCTCCTCAATGCCCATTCTTGAGAGAAGTTGGCCATGGTAAAAGTTCTCAAAGTCACCTTAAATCAAGAAGCATTGTAGTACTCCGAATCATACCCCGAAACTCTCATTTTTATTTTTGCCCTGAGTACACCTATGCCACCAGTAGGTGATGGATCACACTCCTCTAAAAAGTTTAAGATCATGTACTATTGAGTTTTTTATCCTACCCTTCATAATAATATTTGTTAATATTGAGCATTCCCTACTTAGGGTACGTAGTTTTGCTTGAGGACAAGCAAAAAGATAAGTGTGGGGGTGTGATAAGTGTCCAAATGAGCATGATTTATAGGTGTATTTCATATATAATATTAGCACTTTTCTTGCTCATTTCTCCACTTCGGTTAGTTTTCCTCTAGTTTATGTTTTATTGTTTATCTCACAAATTTATTGGTTTAACATGAGGAAAACCAAGCTGGGAGTAAAGTGGATAAAGAGACGAACACATAGACGCAAACGGCTCAGAAAACGGACTTATAACGAAGAATGTAGAGCCGGTCAAACAGAGGCACGCGAGAGTCACGCGGTGGACTGTGCAACCGCCCCCCTAAGTCGCGGACGTCACAAGAGCAACCGCCGGGCGGACGAGTCACAAGCAACCGCCTCGCGGTCAATATAGAGGCTACCGCCTCTTAACAGCGGACACCACACAGACTACCGCCTCGCGGTCAGGCTACCGCCTCGCGGTAAATATAGAGGCTACCGCCTCTTAACTCGCGGACAACACTGAGGCTACCGCCTCCTTATCAGGCGGACGAGACACAGGCTACCGCCTGGTTCATTGGCGGACACAACAGAGGAGACCGCCTAATACCGGGCGGTTCTTCAGGCGCGATTAAATCAAGTCGCGACCAGTTCTTCGGTTCTTCTTGGCGCCGTCGTCTGCAACTCGCCTTATCTATCTACTCCAGCATCGCCTACCATAAATCTCTCACGCGTACAGCTCTCTGTCCCCTGCAATCAATGAACTAAATATGAGAGCAATCAATGCTCAAACTCGTACGGATCCTAACCTCTATATAAACCCACCACCTTAACTGCATAATACACACCACGCACGACGGGAGTCTGAAGAAACCATTCGCTTCCACTTATATTTCCTCCCGTATCACCACATCATTCCACACTCACGCAGTAACAAAAGAAATAGAAGAGCAGCAGTGAGAGGAGAACAGACCAGTTCTTCCTCTGAATTAATGTCAAAATCTATCTGTGTAATCTTCTTAACTCCGTTAATGTCTGAGTAATTTTCTTCTGTATCCTAGGATGGGGGTTTGATTTCTAATATTACGTAATTAATATTTATCACCTGTTTCTCTCATTTAACTTGTTTTAATTCCTTTTAACTAATATTGCTAAATGCTTTGCGCGACAAACGACTGCATTTATTTGGTAACTATCAACATATGATTTTGAGATAGTCTAGGTACCACAAAGGAATTAATCTTGATATTTACACTCCGGACTGAGCAGGAAAATATTAAGGCTTTTATTAAGAGTTCGTAACTGACAATTATTAACTCTAATAGGCAATAAATAATTGAAACAAGGTTATAAATATGTTTAAGTAATTTAGGAAATTCCCCCGCTATCCTAGGATACATTTTTCCATCCACATCACTTAATTCACCTTTTAACTGTTTTTATTATTTCTGTATTAATTTAACAACAAATCAAGCTTGCCTCCGGCTAAACCCCTTTTTACAGTTTTTAGTAACTACCAAGACTAGGGTAAATTGAACAATCTCCCTGTGGATACGACACTCGTTATACTACTACGACCGGGAATTGTTTGCAGCCCGATGTTTATAATTTGAGTTTTTAATTTCCTTTCTTTTAATTTTACACCACTTTAACCACTCAGAAATCAACACTCTGCACCCACTAACACCTAACTAGTCTTCTACATTCAGATTTCTTTTGCCTTTGTCCCCTGATTAATACGGTGCTAGTCATTCCCCTCCTCACCTGCATGCTCACGACCATTCCAGAAAGTCTCCTCATTCTCCCTCTATTTGTTCACGCTGCCTCTTGAGAATCTGGAACAAGTGAGCTCAAAAAAAAAATAAACTATCAAGGTAAGTCAGCAACAGACTTGTGTTTTAAATCACGCCTCTATATGACCAGAATCTCATTACATTCACCCTTGATTGATCACGCAAGTTAGAGAACTAACGAGAATGCCTGAAATAGCTACACCTCATGTTCAAGGATTGAACGAGGTAATACCACAAAGCTACCTTGTTAACTTCTGTTGCTTCTGTGTCGTTGTTGTCAAAAAAAAAAAAAACTGGAACAAGGTTACTAATCCCTGTTACAACTACATGCGTGAACCCCTCTGCATGTTTCTTCAAAGGGTGCACCGGAGGTTACCATCACAGTCAGCTACATTCCTGCTTGAAAACCAATATAAGGTGATGCTCAAAACTGTTGCTTGCTACCTTTTCTTCTTCTTCCTCTGCAGTTCTTTTCTTCTTCTTCTTCTGCCCGAAGACCTTAATCTGTACTCCTTTCCTCTCCACTCCTTCCATGCGTAGCCTCAGCTGGGAATAGCTACAATCAGAGCTCAGGAAATGCCTCCAGGGACCAACTCCCAACCCCTCGAACAATAGCTCAAGGTAAAGCCTCAACCAGTAGCTTATACCTTGTTGTGTATTGGTAATCCGGGAAGTTTAAACCTCAGCTGAGTTAACTAGAAACAAGAAATGCAACGAAACATGGAGTTTGTTGTCTCGGTTTCAAATAATATTGTTGTTCTGTATAGCTAGATTACCGAAACATTATGAGTGAGATGTTAGGTTATCAATGAACCCAAAACAGACCTAACCCACCTGGTTGTGTGTAAAGAAAAGTTTGGGCAAAATAAACATGGGTTGATGTGCTAATGGAGAGGTTAAGTAAGAATTAAAAACCAAACTTATGTTGCGGTTTGATGAACTTGGGACTTTTTGTATAGATGGGTGTTTGGGGTATTTTATGGTCTATGTTATCATTATACAAGGGTTAAAACATTACTCACCTAGCTAGCTAGGAGGGCATACACTTTAGACAAGTTAAATTTATCCCATATAAATAAGTTACATGGTTAACGCTTAAATGCTCTAAAACATTAGCTAGGGAAAAAGGACTTGGTCAATGTGTCATACAAGGGTGTGAATACCCTAGGAGTAAGATAAATTTTAATACATGGGGAGTCCTAAGGGTTAATAAAGGTTGAACATTCAACAAAGATTCATCTAGGAAATAACACCCGATAATAATTAAATAAATTCGGGGAGTGTCACAAAGGTTGTCACATGAAATCATAAATTGACACATTGTTTGTAATTAACGCTAGGGCCGTAGCGAACTCCGACCAGGACACCGTGTGTGAGACTACTTGCTTCTGATCCAGATATGGACATGTGTGGTTCGTATGTTGCCGTGTTACACGGCTTGTGTGTTGTGTGCCTTGTTTGTTTATGACCACAAGACTAATGCATGAAAACGGATGTTTGTTTTACCGTGCTTATTTGTCTGTTGTGAGCTGGTGTAAGGCATGTGAATGGATTGATTATCTTCCTTGCTTACCTGCTTGCTATTATTGTGCCTATTGTTTACGCGCACACAGTAGTGTAGTCCCTTCTCGTTGATGAATCCTTGAGATGAAACATAACGAACTTCGTAAACAAACCAAAGGAACTACAAAAAAGGGAAACTCCTCTTAACTATAGAGGACCTCTAAAGACACCCACTATGGTGTCGAATTATCAAAGATGATGATAAGCCAATACCTTGAGAAGGAATAGGGAGACGGACCCTTTGTATCCGGGGTAGAGACCAATAATCTAAAAAGGGAATAGGGAGACGGACCCTTTGTATCCGGGGTAGAGACCAATAAGATTAAAAGGAATAGGGAGACGGACCCTTCGTATCCGGGGTAGAGACCAGAACATTGAAAAGGAATAGGGAGACGGACCCTTTGTATCCGGAGCAGAGGCTAGTAACATTGAGAAGGAATAGGGAGACGGACCCTTTGTATCCGGGGTAAAGACCAGAGCCTTAGAAGGCATAGGGAGACGGACCCTTTGTATCCGGAGCAGAGGCTAGTAACATTGAAAAGAAATAGGGAGACGGACCCTTGGTATCCGGGGCAGTGGCTAGCAACATTTAAAAACAACAGAGAGAGAAAGAGCTATCCGGGAATGGAGGATTAGCTATGAAGAAGACGTTCTCCAAATGGTGGTGATAAGAGAATTCACAAGTAACCCTTAAATAAACAAGGAAAGACTAGACCTACATGAGATGGTCGCGGGATCTAAACTATATCCCGAGACCTGGTGCAAGGAAAAAGAAAGAAAATACACTACAAGGGAACGAGAGAAAAGAAATGAAAACACACAACACTCGAATGATACCATAGTGAGGATCATGAGTATAACATACCTATGCACATGTTCTATTACTTACATGGTTGTTGTTGCTATACTAGTAGCTCGTTGTGCTTGGTTGCGTGATTGATGTGCTGTGATGCCAACATGTTATGCTTGGATGTTTGTTGATATTGCTATGATACCATAAAGTGTGTATGATATCGTGATATATATTGTGGTATGTTTTACTGCTTCATTATAGCATGTAATTGGCTTAATAATATTCGACCAAGTAGTCGTGTGGCCTGGCAACATACGGGCTACACACGTTCATACTCAGCGTAGTTTGCTGAGTCCTTTACAACCCAATTTTACAGGTATTGAGCCGGACGATAACGGAGCGTAGGCGGGTTGGCTACGATGGGGGTAGTGCATCAGGGCATAATCCTTGAAATGTGTAGTATGCTTAGTGTATGGGTTGTCACTAAACCCGGGATGTAATTCTCAGACTATGATTTGGTATTTGTATTGTAGACACTCGGTATTTGGGAATTGTATCTATATTGTACATGAGTTTTTGTTGAGAGCTGTTTCCAGTCATGCAGACCGTAACTTAGTATTAGTGATGTGGTCTGTCAACCACGTGGGTGGTTGGCATCTGTAGCACCCGGATGATATCGAGAATCCGCTGCGTAGTTATCATATAATATGACTAGGAGCTTGGTTTGTACTATTGGATGTTTATTCGGGGGTGTTACAGAAAGTGGTATCAAAGCGTAGTTGCGCTCTGATGATTGGAACAGAGGAGTACCGAGTATAGGAAAAACTAAATTTGGGAACGGGGTTACGGGTTAGTATGTGAGGCTCGTTAGTTAGGGTTCTTCCCCAGTAAATACGGGATACCTAACAGTCACCTGAACCCAACCTCCATGTCCCTAGGGTCCATTTCAATTCATAAGAAAACGCTGGAGAGGCAGGAAGCCTCCTCACACTCGGGAAAACCCGATCCGGCATTTACACAATGGCATATAATCAATCCGGTAAGGAAAACTAAAGTATACAATAGACCTGAGACTCGAAGCTCTGACTAGGGCGTGAAGTTGAAAGACGTTGCCGAAGGAACAATACCCATAAAGGAACCAATTTTAGCGACAACTTGGGTCGACATGCTTAGCAGTCGATAGGACCCTACCTCACAAGCAAAGAGGACCGAAATACCCTAAAAATTATGAAATAAATTAAGCTCAAACAAAAAAGCAAATAATTAAGCTAAGGATGGGATTGGAAGAAATTATACAATTCATACACTTGAGAGACTGATTTTGGTAAACCTCTCATGAAACCACGAGATAAGAGAATATAGTTGAGATGAAATTACACCATAAAATTGGTACAACCTATAGTGCTTAACGAAGCATGACACAATCTTACACACTAAAGTATAAGTCGAAAAGTACACAATCCCACGTCTTTTCTCCTTCTTTTATTCAATTATTCTCCTAAGTCTCTCGATCTCCTACGGTGGAAACTGGCGACCACAACTGGTCATTCTCTTCTGCTTCTACTCCACAACAACATAATATAACACCAAGAGGATTATAACACATGGGTATAAATATGTACATGGATGAACAAACATATATACGTACACACCTAGAGGTCTGTACAGTTAGAGGATTTGAATGATTAATCTAAAGGCTTAGATGGTGACACTAGTCAGTAAATTGATTGCCAGAGGGCGAGAAACGAATGGGATAAGAATTCAAATGTGAATAATTGTTGATCGTTTGAATTGGACGTGCAAAGTTGAACTTGACCCTGGCCAGGTCAAGGGACACTACGCACAGATTGGGGTGAAAGGTAGTCCAACACTTACGCTGATCACGTCGGTGTGGGATGATTCTCGAAACCCCTACAAGAGGACACATAGACTACAATTAGGTGAAAGTTTATAAGTTGGATAAGTAAAAATGCAAAGGAAGCTGTGTTGAAACCACATAAAATACATGGATACATGGCTTGAAAATTCGGGGATAAACCCATGAGTATACAGATATGTGAGGATTTGAAATGGTGTGATGTTACTATTAACCCAAAAGTTACCATGTAAGATATATACAATCGCAATCAAATACAATATGTAACCGGTAATAATCAATCACTTTAGTTCCTGGCGGAACAGGAGAACAATGAGGATGATAAGAAAACTAAATGTCCTATGTTACACATAATTAGGAACAGTAATAGAAACTAAACATGTCATTGTAACAATGACACGTTTGTAACATTCAAATATCAAGAACTAAATCGTTACTACAGAGCATACATGAATTAAAGCCAAAAGGGTCAGCCAGAAAGAACAATTCAAATGCTCACCGAGATTGTGTATAAATTAAAATACCCCTTGTCAGTTAAGAGACTATTACTCCGATACAATTAAACCTGGCACAACCTTGAAAGGCATATTGAGGGAAAACCAAACCTGAAAGAAATCAGAGTCGCGCAGCAGAAGCTGGTGGACCGAATTTCACATTTCCCAGTTGAATAACAAGTGACATATCGGCCAGTATCTTAGACCCAGAGAGACTAAACCCCAAATCCGTTGGTAGATCGGAATGAATTCCGATAAAAGTCCGTTTATACAAAAAGAAAACTAAGCAATTAACATGGTTAAGACCTATGATGAGATTATAATGTAAACTAAATTGCATAGACGCTAGAATGCCCAAGGGGATTAAACATCTCTACCCAAGGTTCTAATATGATACAAAAGGATTACATGGGCGTAATCCATTTTTAAGGGGGGCAGGCGTGTTTCGCTTTTGCTATGTTGTTACGCTTCTACTATGTTGTTGCTCGTTTGACGTGTTATGTTGGTTGCTATGTGTGCGAACTGTGCTCGAATTGTTTCGGATGCACTGTGATTATGAATGAATGACTCGTCCTCTTGATTATTATGAAGTACAGTAGATGAATATTACTGGTACATCGAAATATAATTGAGAATTTGGTGGAGCCACAGATGTCGTGTGGTGCTTATAAGCACAAATGGTGAAATAGAATTGTGGACGTTGGTTAGAATTTGACTATGTGTATTCCTACAACCACACGTTGGTTGGTAGGTCTGTGTGTATGGACTGTGCAGAATTGTGTGTGTATTGTATTGGATGTACCTTGTGCTATGAATGGATGCTGTGTACCTTGGGTTTATACCTCAGCATGTTACATATACATTGCTATGAGAACTTGTGTGTGAAGCCACTAAGGTGGCATAGTGTGTATAAGCACTGAGAATTACAATATAGGAGACTTGATTCTTTGGGTTATCGTGAATGAATATGGGGATTGATCCCTAGGATTAAGAAGAATGGAAAAACACAAGTAAAGGGAGTAAGACTTCGGGACGAAGTCTGTTTTAAGGGGGGTAAGTTGAAACACCCCTAAACGAATTAAATGCATAAAATCATAAACGCAAAGAGATCATCCGGTCGCGTTTCATAAGCCGGACGTATAATAATGTACGAACAATTGAACTTGGTATATACATGTAACGTTACATATTAATACGGTCACGTACTTATACATGTACGTATATGAAAATATGCATACATAACGTTGCAATATTACAACGTTGTATCTAATAAATATTAACGTCGCGTAGGTACATATAACTAGAACGCGACAAAACGAATGGGGTGTATATATATATATACATATACGTATATGTAACTAACAACGTAACAAAAAATAAAGTGGTCACGTACACAACTAATAACACCATATGTTATATGGTCACACAAACAAGCTCTAGCCGGGATTCGAAACCCGTACCTCTCGTATACCTCATGAACGTCTTAACCGGTTGAGCTGTGCTCAGATTTGGTAGTATGTTGCGCTTCTGGTTACAAAACATAACAGCACAGCATCAGATGAATTAAACTACTACTAGACTACAAAAAAAAAAATAACGCACCACCATTACTTCCTGTCTTCCACCATCGACAAGGGGTACACTGCATCGATCAAACTCTCCCCTTCTTCTGTTTATGCGCACCTCTTGAAGAAAAAAACAGGACGTCCCTACTCCTTGAAGTTGCCACGCACGACACACGACACATATTCTTCTTGATCAGTACACCATTTTTTTTTCTTGTTGCCCAACTACTCAGTACCGATTTCAAAGTCCACAACAGAAGACAGCCACTCACCTCAGAGTTTGGGCACACCAAACTCCCACCAATTCCCTCTTGAAACTTCCACCCACTAACACCTAACTAGTCTTCTACATTCAGATTTCTTTTGCCTTTGTCCCCTGATTAATACCGTGCTAGTCATTCCCCTCCTCACCTGCATGCTCACGACCATTCCAGAAAGTCTCCTCATTCTCCCTCTATTTGTTCACGCTGCCTCTTGAGAATCTGGAACAAGTGAGCTCAAAAAAAAACTATCAAGGTAAGTCAGCAACAGACTTGTGTTTTAAATCACGCCTCTGTATGACCAGAATCTCATTACATTCACCCTTGATTGATCACGCAAGTTAGAGAACTAACGAGAATGCCTGAAATAGCTACACCTCATGTTCAAGGATTAAACGAGGTAATACCACAAAGCTACGTTGTTAACTTCTGTTGCTTCTGTGTCGTTGTTGTAAAAAAAAACTGGAACAAGGTTACTAATCCCTGTTACAACTACATGCGTGAACCCCTCTGCATTTTCTTCAAAGGGTGCACCGGAGGTTACCATCACAGTCAGCTACATTCCTGCTTGAAAACCAATATAAGGTGATGCTCAAAACTGTTGCTTGCTACCTTTTCTTCTTCTTCCTCTGCAGTTCTTTTCTTCTTCTTCTGCCCGAAGACCTTAATCTGTACTCCTTTCTCTCCACTCCTTCCATGCGTAGCCTCAGCTGGGAATAGCTACAATCAGAGCTCAGGAAATGCCTCCAGGGACCAACTCCCAACCCCTCGAACAACAGCTCAAGGTAAAGCCTCAACCAGTAGCTTATACCTTGTTGTGTATTGGTAATCCGGGAAGTTTAAACCTCAGCTGAGTTAACTAGAAACAAGAAATGCAACGAAACATGGAGTTTGTTGTCTCGGTTTCAAATAATATTGTTGTTCTGTATAGCTAGATTACCCAAACATTATGAGTGAGATGTTAGGTTATCAATGAACCCAAAACAGACCTAACCCACCTGGTTGTGTGTAAAGAAACGTTTGGGCAAAATAAACATGGGTTGATGTGCTAATGGAGAGGTTAAGTAAGAATTAAACACCAAACTTAAGTTGCAGTTTGATGAACTTGGGACTTTTGTATAGATGGGTGTTTGGGGTATTTTATGGTCTATGTTATCATTATACAAGGGTTAAAACATTACTCACCTAGCTAGCTAGGAGGGCATACACTCTAGACAAGTTAAATTTATCCCATATAAATATGTTACATGGTTAACGCTTAAATGCTCTAAAACATTAGCTAGGGAAAAAGGACTTGGTCAATGTGTCAAACAAGGGTGTGAATACCCTAGGAGTAAGATAAAGTTTAATACATGGGGAGTCCTAAGGGTTAATAAAGGTTGAACATTCAACAAAGATTCATCTAGGAAATAACACCCGATAATAATTAAATAAATTCGGGGAGTGTCACAAAGGTTGTCACATGAAATCATAAACTGACACATTGTTTGTAATTAACGTTAGGGCTGTAGCGAACTCCGACCAGGACACCGTGTGTGAGACTACTTGCATCTGATCCAAGTATGGACATGTGTGGTTCGTATGTTGCCGTGTTACACGGCTTGTGTGCTGTGTGCCTTGTTTGTTTATGACCACAAGACTAATGCATGAAAACGGGTGTTTGTTTTACCGTGCTTATTTGTCTGTTGTGAGCTGGTGTAAGGCATGTGAATGGATTGATTATCTTCCTTGCTTACATGCTTGCTATTATTGTGCCTATTGTTTGCGCGCACACAATAGTGTAGTCCCTTCTCGTTGATGAATCCTTGAGATGAAACACAACGAACTTTGTAAACAAACCAAAGGAACTACAAAAAAGGGAAACTCCTCTTAACTATTGAGGACCTCTAAAGACACCCACTATGCTGTCGAATTATCAAAGATGATGATAAGCCAATACCTTGAGAAGGAATAGGGAGACAGACCCTTTGTATCCGGGGTAGAGACCAATAATTTAAAAAGGGAATAGGGAGATGGACCCTTTGAATCCGGGGTAGAGACCAATAAGATTAAAAGGAATAGGGAGACAGACCCTTCGTATCCGGGGTAGAGACCAGAACATTGAAAAGGAATAGGGAGACAGACCCTTTGTATCCGGAGCAGAGGCTAGTAACATTGAGAAGGAATAGGGAGACGGACCCTTTGTATCCGGGGTAGAGACCAGAGCCTTAGAAGGCATAGGGAGACAGACCCTTTGTATCCGGAGCAGAGGCTAGTAACATTGAAAAGAAATAGGGAGACGGACCCTTGGTATCCGGGGCTGTGGCTAGTAACATTTAAAAACAATAGAGAGAGAAAGAGCTATCCGGGAATGGAGGATTAGCTATGAAGAAGACGTTCTCCAAATGGTGGTGATAAGAGAATTCACAAGTAACCCTTAAAGAAACAAGGAAAGACTAGCACCTACATGAGATGGTCGCGGGATCTAAACTATATCCCCAGACCTGGTGCAAGGAAAGAGAAAGAAAATACACTACAAGGGAACGATAGAAAAGAAATGAAAACACACAACGCCCGAATGATCCCATAGTGAGGATCATGAGTATAACATACCTATGCACATGTTCTATTACTTACATGGTTGTTGTTGCTATACTAGTAGCTCGTTGTGCTTGGTTGCGTGATTGATGTGCTGTGATGCCAGCATGTTATGCTTGGATGTTTGTTGATATTGCTATGATACCTTAAAGTGTGTATGATATCGTGATATATATTGTGGTGTGTTTTACTGCTTCATTATAGCATGTAATTGGCTTAATAATATTCGACCAAGTAGTCGTGTGGCCTGGCAACATACGGGCTACACACGTTCATACTCAGCGTAGTTTGCTGAGTCCTTTACAACCCAATTTTTACAGGTATTGAGTCGGACGATAACGGAGCGTAGGCGGGTTGGCTACGATGGGGGTAGTGCATCAGGGCATAATCCTTGAAATGTGTAGTATGCTTAGTGTATGGGTTGTCACTAAACCCGGGATATAATTCTCAGACTATGATTTGGTATTTGTATTGTAGACACTAGGTATTTGGGAATTGTATCTATATTGTACATGAGTTTTTGTTGAGGGCTGTTTCCAGTCATGCAGACCGTAACTTAGTATTAGTGATGTGGTCTGTCAACCACGTGGGTGGTTGGCATCTGTAGCACCCGGATGATATCGAGAATCCGCTGCGTAGTTATCATATAATATGACTAGGAGCTTGGTTTGTACTATTGTATGTTTATTCAGGGGTGTTACATTGGATTGAGTAGGTATGTTTAGTAGTGATGAAGTGGTGGAAGTAGTATGAGAAATAGGAAGTGTAAAATCTGTAGCAAAAATGTATAAGAATGCATTGGAGAAGTTAGGAAAAATTAATGTGCAAGAATTGGTAAAAAGTGTTGGACTTGGGTATAGATATTGTAATTGCTGGGAAATGGATTGGATGGTAGATGGCTTGGAGAGGGAACTAGCATGGAGGAAATAAGAACCCAAAATCTGTAGCAAAAACCACTTGGAGAAATAATGTAAGTGCTGGAGAGAAAATGTGGAGGATTAATGTGTGAATTAGTATGAAAAGGAGTAATGAGTTGGTAATGGATTTGAGCATGTTTAGAAGTTTAATTAGGTGCTTAAACATGTGGGATTAAGTGTAGGAACATGTGGGAATTGTTTAGGCAAAGTATGGAATGTAACAGATTTTGAAAATGTCAAAACTATCAAAATGGTAGCTGGGTCCGGGACTTAAGTCCAGGAATAAGTCCCGGACCAGTATACAAAAACACGCCGAGAGTAAAGGATAGTGGGTGGTCCGGACTTAAGTCCCATACAAGGACCCGGACCACCCCTTGAAAATGTCCGAGGTTTGCCCATGTCCTGGTCCGGGACTTGCATTATGTATAAGGTACCAGACCAGAACTAAAAACCATTCGAGACTGGACATACCTACTGGTCCGGGACTTGACCCCTGTACAAGGACCCGGACCAGGCACCAAATGAGCCGAGAGTAGTGACCATGTGTTGGTCCGGGACTTAAGATCCGGACAAGGTCCCGGACCGACCAAAAACTGTAAAATTAAGCTTACTAATGGCTTTTAAGTAAGGAAGTGAATGGTAATATTAGTATAAGATAATTAGTACTTGATTAATGATGTTTAAGGTCATTAAAGTATAAACAAGTTGAAGAAGTTGGTAAGAAAGTTGTGAGTATATGAACATTACGTTAACCGAAACAACGGGATAACGGGGTAAGTATGGTAGTAGTAATTATGTACGTATTATAATACTTAGTATTGATTGAACCATTTGGCATGTAGTCAATGGTTCGAGACTAGGACTCGAGAACAAGTACGACTAAGGAACAAGGAGACACCGGTAAATTAAATTTCAGTAAAAGTATGATTTCTTTCATGCCCTGTATCCTAATCTGGTTACCCTGATTTGTGTGCTTATTTGATCACCTAAAAAGATAAATGCATGAATCAACTATATTGCACTTACCTGTGCTTGACTTATGTTGTTCTTGATATTTTGTCTTGAACACTAGTTTGTATAATTCATGAAATATATGAATAATGATGAAGTGTATTGTATCTCGTAGTGTACTTGAATATTGTATTGTATTGCGTATGGATGTGTATATGAACAATGTAATGTGTATGGTGGCTTGGATGTGTGACTTCTACTATTTCCTAACTACCTAACCCCTAACTAAGTAAGGAATAAATTGGAATGAGTAGAAGTCCGATATAGCTTCGGCCACGCGTGAGGATGAGGAGACACAAGAGGTTGGATCCGATTCCTGACTCTTAAACTGGTCCGCGGCCCAAACCCCATCAATGGGTAGCGTCCCGGATTGGTGAGTCAAGTAAATCCCGGTGGTGGGGCGGAGTAGTCCCTGGGCCGGAGGTCCCGACGACTTAACATGAGTAAGAGTAAGTAAGTATGTATGAGTATGAGTATGTATGCGTAAGTACTGTGGAACGAGTAAAAGAGTAATCTCCACCCGATTAACCCGGGTGAACAAATGGAGCTAACAAGTATGGTTTTTTGCGTAAGTATTGTGTATGTATTGTGTATGCGCATTCCGGTGAAGGTAAGTATGGATGGTTGACTTGTATTGTCTTCCGTGTATGTATTGAACTGTATGAATGTATCCGTGTAAAGTATTGTATTAGTATGAATGAAATCATGTATGTATGTATGTATTGTAAAATGAACTGCATGTATTCGACCAAGTGCTCGGCGTAACCTCACTAGTACGCGGGGTATGCGGTTATCATGCTCAGCGAAAGCTGACCCCCTCGGGGGAACGTTTTAGTGTGCAGGTACCCGAAGAAGATACGATCAAGGTAAGACCGATGGCACACCCTCGTATTTAGGAAGCAAGTAGTTGTGAGGAATGGGTAGTGGGTGGACTCCTAGTGAGTACATAGTGTGGAGGGTGATTTTTCGGTATGAGGGGGGGTCTATCCAAATTTTGTCTGACTGAAAAGCCGAGATCCTAGAAACTGCCAGTCTATAGAGGGTGAGAACCCGTTATTCTGGCATCCCTCAACACCTACTAAATCGTCCGTCTTTCCAGAAAGCATAAAGGGAGTGCAAAATTATCGTGTAGAGACAAGAGAGGTAGGACATGTATTATTCTAGTTTCCTAGCTGGGTTTTGAAAGATTAACGGGACTGGAACGATGGAATGAGGTGCTGAGGTATACTCCTTGTTCACCAGTTTTGTTGCAATAAAAATACCGTGTGAAGAGAAATGAAAGATAGCAGGAGTTTATATGCTCCTTGTTCGGCAGTTGGGTTGCGAAATTGCCGATAGTAGAGAAGATAAAGAAGATCAGAGCATGGATGTGTTTTTCGCCAACTTGGTTGCAAAATTACTGTGTTGAAGAGAATGAAGATAGGAGAGATGTATGTTCCTTTGTTCGTCAGTGTTGGGGGGGGAGCGAGAAGAGAATGAAGAAGAAGAAGCTGGGACTGAAGATGATGGCGTAAAAAAAAGTAGAAGAGGATGTCGGCTGCTTCTCTGTTTTGCTTATTGAAGACCAAGGGAGGAAGGAGGCTGATCGAGAACGAAGAAGAAGGGAGTTGCGCCGGTTTGGGATAGAATAATCCTGTAGGGTTTTTCAGGGGTTCTTTTATAAAGAGTAAACTAGGGTTTTATTGAGCAGATATTTAAAATGGGCTTGAGAAATGGGCTTTGAAAATGGGTCTTGTTTAGGTTTGCAAAAAGAGTTGAGGTGGGCTGGGAACCAAAATAAAAATACAGGCGAATATACTACAATGGAAATTGAATCAAATATATACGAATAGCAGTAAATAAGATAGAAAAAGAAGTAGTAACAAAATAAAAATGTGATGAGAGAGAGTTTAATCGAATTGACAACAAAATGAAATATGCTAGTATGGGATATAATAGTGAAAAGGTACATAAAATGATGAATGAAAGTATTCTAAAAATAATAACGAAAAAAGGCAAAATAAAAAACAAGTACTAATAAAGGAAATACAAGTAAATGTATCAATGAAATGAAATGAGAATAAAGCAAACACATAATGAATAAAATAAATAATAGATAAATGATAAATACATAAGTAAATGAAAGAAAGGCTAAAATAAAAATAAGATACTAAAATAAGGAAATAAACAAAAGGGGACGGGTTTGAAACCAGATTTCCATTGGAAATTCATTTTTGAAGAATGAGTTTTTGTTTTTTTATTGAATTGCTTTGAAAAAATGATTTAAGAATTTTGCATTGAAACGATGGTTCGTTTTGGCACGCATGTTAATACGTTTTTGAAAAAGAAAGGCGACGACCCTCTTATTTTATTTATTTTTTGGAATTTGTTTTATGGGGTGAGAATTTTGGTGTCTACAGATGGCTCCCCTTGATTCAATTTTGCAACCACTTGCAGAATTGGATCAAGGTTGAGAGCGCCAAAAATTCTCACTAAGGCTTTGTGGTGCATTGGGATGTGACCGTGAGGAAGATAATGTACGAATGTGACAGGAAGTGATATGATAACTGAATGTACGAGGAATTATTACGAGCCTCAACTGGACCTCTTGACACAGTCCTAGGACTTATGACGAGCCTAGAATGATAACAATGGATTGGTTTAGGGTGCACGAGGACTTAGGAGAGCCTCAACTGGACCTCTTGACATCCAGTCCTAGGGCTTATGACGGGCCTAGAATGCAAACGAAAGTACGAGGACTTAGGAGAGCCTCAACTAGACCTCTTGATATCTAGCTATAGGACTTATGACGAGCCTATAATACTTTGAATGAGTACCGTACTAGTAGCGTAATAGTTGCCTAGCAGGTGCGTGTGAAACGATCTTGCACTAGTAGCGTAATAGCAGCCTAGTGAAGGAAAAACCGACAGTACCGCACTAGTAGCGTAATAGCTGCCTAGTGGGTTATGAAATGAACGATCTTGCACTAGTAGCGTAATAGCTGCCTAGTGGAGGAAAAACGGCGGGACCGTACTAGTAGCGTAATAGCTGCCTAGCGGGTTTATGAAATGAACGATCTCGCACTAGTAGCGTAATAGCTGCCTAGTGGAGGAAAAACGGCGGGACCGCACTAGTAGCGTAATAGCTGACTAGCGGGTTGTGGATTGAACGATCTCGCACTAGTAGCGTAATAGCTGCCTAGTGGAGGAAAAAAAGGTGGAACAACACTAGTAGCGTAATAGCTGCCTAGTGGAGGAAAAAAGGTGGAACCGTACTAGTAGCGTAATAGCTGCCTAGCAGGTTGTGAATGAACGATCTCGCACTAGTAGCGTAATAGCTGCCTAGTGGAGGAAAATACGGGACCGCACTAGTAGCGTAATAGCTGACTAGCGGGTTGTGGAATGAACGATCTCGCACTAGTAGCGTAATAGCTGCCTAGTGGAGGAAAAAAAGGTGGAACCGCACTAGTAGCGTAATAGCTGCCTAGCAGGTTGTGAATGAACGATCTCGCACTAGTAGCGTAATAGCTGCCTAGTGGAGGAAAAGACGGGACCGCACTAGTAGCGTAATAGCTGCCTAGCGGGTTATGAAGCGAACGATCTCGCACTAGTAGCGTAATAGCTGCCTAGTGGAGGGAAAAATGACGGGACCACACTAGTAGCGTAATAGCTGCCTAGTGGGTTATGAAGTGAACGATCTCGCACTAGTAGCGTAATAGCTGCCTAGTGGAGGAAAAGACGGGACCGCACTAGTAGCGTAATAGCTGCCTAGCGGGTTATGAAGTGAACGATCTCGCACTAGTAGCGTAATAGCTGCCCAGTGGAGGAAAAGACGGGACCACACTAGTAGCGTAATAGCTGCCTAGTGGATTATGAAGTGAACGATCTCGCACTAGTAGCGTAATAGCTGCCCAGTGGAGGAAAAGACGGGACCACACTAGTAGCGTAATAGCTGCCTAGTGGATTATGAAGTGAACGATCTCGCACTAGTAGCGTAATAGCTGCCTAGTGGAGGAAAAGACGGGACCGCACTAGTAGCGTAATAGCTGCTTAGCGGGTTATGAAGCGAACGATCTCGCACTAGTAGCGTAATAGCTGCCCAGTGGAGGAAAAGACGGGACCGCACTAGTAGCGTAATAGCTGCCTAGTGGGTTATGAAGTGAACGATCTCGCACTAGTAGCGTAATAACTGCCTAGTGGGGAGGAAAAGACGGGACCGCACTAGTAGCGTAATAGCTGCCTAGCGGGTTATGAAGTGAACGATCTCGCACTAGTAGCGTAATAGCTGCCTAGTGGAGGAAAAGACGGGACCGCACTAGTAGCGTAATAGCTACCTAGCGGGTTAGTATGGGTTATGAATATGTGTTCGATTGTGAAAGAACTTTACGGGTATATGTAAATGATATGCGATGTGAGGTGTTTTAAAACAAATGCACTGGTTAAATCGAGACTCCCTGTTTGTGGATGTAGAATCCTTTTTCTATGAGTTGATGGCTCCAGAGTTGCTTCAAAGCTTCGGGATGGCTCTGCCATGGCTTCAAAGATCTGAGATGGCTCTATCATGCGTTGATGGCTCCGGTATACACTGGTGGCTCCGGTATGCACTGATGGCTCCGGTATGCACTGATGGCTCCGGTGTGACCAATGGTCTCGGGGTGGTTGGTGGGTTCGACGTGGTTGGTGATTTGTGGCAGTTTGTGGGCTTTGATTTGCCTTGAGATTTTTTTCAGGGTGGTTTGATGGCTTCGATGATGGATTTATTGTTGTTTGACGGAAAGTTGTGGACTTTGTAGTGAGTGAATGGCTTTTCACGAGTGAATGATGAAACACTGTTGCATGACTTTGTTGGGAGTTCCCAGCATGGTTCCAGGATTTCCGTGGATGGCTCCAGGATGACCTTGTGATGATTGAGCATGATGATGCTTTGGTTGGTTCACTTTAATGACTCCGAGGGGAAAATGGAAGTTTTCACCTTTGATGTGGTCGCACCCTGAACGGGCTGCCTACGTACTCAATTCCATATTGAGATCAGACCATACGTAGTTCGATGGTTGTGGGCGAGGCTTTGATGATGAATCGGCTCCAGATGTTTCAGAGGTGGCTCCCGTATGGCTCTCTGGCTCTTGGGATGGCTTCTGGATAGCTCTAGGAATGGTTCCAATGTCTGAGAATGGCTCCCATACTGTTCTCGAACTGTTGGGGAGGCTCCCGCATGGCTCCAGGAATGCTCTGGAATGGTTTCTGCATGGCTTTCGAATGGCTCTTGTACGATCTCGGTATGGCCTTGGGATGGCTCCAGGTTTGACTTCTTTTGATCGGGAATTGAGCTTCAATAACTGCAACTGAAGTCGACTTTCAGCGAGACTAGGCAGAGTACTTACAAATCGGATGCTGATGATGAATTGGTTATGATGCATGCAGATATTAAATGTCGGATACGATGCAAAATGCATATGCAATTTTTGGAGAGAAGGTATGGCCTTATCTTTATTAATACGAGGTTTACGAATATAAGACATCTTTGGTTCGATCTTGAGTGATTGTTCAACTGGAATGCGTGAATCACTTTCCTCTCACAGAGGGATATGGGTCAATCTCTTGTGAGTGTGGTTGTGTGTGCTAATGGTGTGATGATGCTCTCGATGCTCGGAGTAGTATTTTCCTTAGAATTTCTTTCGAGGTTATGAACTTTCTGTTCCTCACAAATTCCCACCTGCAATGGGGTAGGCCGATTATGATTTGGTGGTTCAGTTGAAGAGTCACTCGCACTCTAAAGACCTTGTGAGATTAGGTCACACTCATCGCTAACGGCCCCTTTGGTATGACGGGACATGTTGATACAAATACAAAACTTATGATTCATGTTTCAGATCCGATACTTTCGGTCAACGCTCATCAACTAACGAGTCAGAGGTCTTTTATTGGGTTATAACGGGGCTGAGGGGTATGATGTATGTTACATGGGACTGGGGGATTTATTTGGGAATTGTGGAGCTTTTGTGTAATAGAGGACGTGTTTCGCCTTTGCCATGGGTGGAATGATTGGACGGGTTTTGATAACCTTTTATTGGTTTCTATGGGACATCATTGGTCCTTCTGATTTGGATTTCTCCTTCTTGCCTCTTCTGGTGCTCAATTTGAACTTTCTTCTCATTTTGTTTTTTTTGAAACTGCATTTGGCTCATCAACTTTCTCAAGCGTTCTCTGCTTTGTATTTGGCTTTCAGCTTTGGAGTTGCATTGACTCATCGATCTCTTGAACATTTTCGGTGTTCTTTTTTGGTGTTTGGTTTTGGAGTTGCATTGACTCAATGATTTCTTCAAGCATTTCATTTATTGTTTTGTGTGAAGATGGTGGGGGAGAGACCATGGCTCCGGCTCCTTTGAGATCCTCTATTGCAAGGGCAAGTAAGTATATGTACGTGGGTTGGCATGTTGTGGAGTTCATAGAAAAAGGTTTATCGTAAAAGGCTCAGCGGGCTCACTAGGGGATTATGTAAAGGGCAGTCAAAGCTTTTTTTGGTTTTGTGGGGATTTTTATTCCTAAGTGCCTCGTCATCCTCATTAGTCAATGATTGTTTTTTACTATTCTCGGATCTTTGTATGAATCACAGTTCGTATCTCGTTTATCGACATTGGTCTCACTTTGAATTATGCCTCTCCATGTGCTGAAGGAATGCACATGTCGCTCGTGGTTTTACCTCGATTGGCTCTCTCAACTTTCTCTCATCGCTCAGGGGATTGCCTAGTATCCTCGTTCAGAATTCAAAGGAAAATACCGCTCTTCGCACGCTACTCACTTTGCTTGTGGTGCTGATTTTTATTGGACCCTTGTACTCAATGATGGGTCGAGAGTTAAGTGGTTCATGCACTCTGTTCAATCAACCTCTCGTGATTTCCCGAAGATGTCGTTTCGATATGCGGGTATGCAAATGCAATTATCTACCATGCGATGAATTATGGTAATATAGAATTACCATGTATAGGATGCATGAAATGCTGAAAATGATGAATTGAGATGGTTGACTGGATGTTTTTTTTTTTGTGTTTGTTTTGTTTTTGGATGCGATGCATGAGTGGTAAGGTTATGACTAGTCTCGCTTGAGCTGAATTCAGCTTGCGGTTCATGAAGCTCATCCCGTCATTGTTGGCTCTGAAGGTGGTCGAGTTGTGGTGATTGTTGCCGAAGAAGTAATCCTCGAGTGAGGTCAGGTTGGTGATTGGCTCCTGGATCTTGGGACTTTTAGGGAGTGACAACTCCCGCATGGTGACCCACTGGTATGACATGGGCTGCATTTGGGGTTTTGGGGTTTTGAAGGTATGATTTTTTTTATTTTTGGATGTATGATTTTTTTGGATTTTCGGATGTACAATTTTTTTTTTGAATTTTCGGATGTACGGTTTTTTTTTTGGGATTTTTTTTTGTATATGCTTTTTGTGGTTGTGGTATATATGTACATGACATGCCGCATGGGAAGATGCTTGAATCCCTGGTATTTCTTGCTATCGCTTTGAGGGTCACGCTTTCACTCGTGGGCAAACCTGGTTAATCACTTGCAAACACAGTCATTATGACAGAAGAAAGAATATGACAAATGTAAATGTTAGCATGCTTTGAAAAATGGGATGAATGCTTGTGTGTGATGTGCTGGGAATGCAACACGTGGTTATGCAATTTTTCTGAGATAGGTGTGATTCATGCATGATTAATGAATATGAAATAACCGAAGATGGGGAAGAAGCAAATCGTATGTGCTACAAAAATCAAGTTTTAGAAAAACAGTTTGAAAATACGTGTTTTCGAAGTGGTGGATTTTCTCAATAGGAATTTTGATGCTCGGTCATTCATAAATAAATTTAGGGAGTGAGAAACCCTATACACATGATCTAGAAAAAATTCAAAGGGAATGTACAACCTATACACAAAATCTATTCAGAATTTGACAAGGGGAGAAAAGAATGCTAGGGGAAAACCTATACATCGGTTCTAAAAGTCATTAAATGGGGGAGTTTGAGCTTAAAAACTTCTCCCGGATTCTTCTGCTTCGTCCTTGAGCTTCTGACTGGCAACTTGTTCATGTTTGGGCTTCTGATTGGCCGCTTGTTCGTCTTCGGGATCTTAGCCAGCTACTCGCTCGTCTTATAGCTCTCGCAGCAAAGCGGTATTGTGATCCAACAAAACCGGTTGGTGTTCTTCCAACTCTCAAAAATTTTGAACTCGAACAATCATTGCTGGTCTTCATGTCCCTCGACTCAGGTTGGTGCACCTCTGATTTTCGGTTCAGACTGCAGTTGTTGATCTTCATGCGCTCCATCTGCTCCGACGAGGGAAATAAGGGGCGTTTTTTTGAGAAAGAAAAGGTGAATGATCGAGCACAAACTCTTTGTGAAAATCCACCACTTATGTGAAAACACGAATGACTAGTACGCTCCACGGTAATGACCGCTGCTCTTGAAGGTGGGTTGAACTTCAAAAATAGCGGGTCGCAACATGGGGACTAAATCATTTATTTTGAAATACTTTTATGAAAATCAACTTTGAAAACTGTTTTGAAAAACAAGTTTGAGATAATATCCGTGAAAAACGTTGCTTAAAATTTGTTTGTAAAAGCATGTTTTTGAAATCGTTTTTTGAAATGAAATTTATGAGAAGTATTGTTTGAAAAAATCATTTATAAACAGCAGATTTTTGAAATTTATTCTTTGTAAACCGCTTGACAAAGCTTATTTTTTTTGTAAAACTTTGATTGAAACCGATTTTGAAAATGTTTTGGAAAGAACAATTTTGAAATCATTAGAGATGAATGATTTGAAGATATTTCACTAGAGTGTTTGACATGATTCATTTTCTGATTTTTGCTCATTTTTTTGAAATGTGATCACACATAGATGTAAGTGTAACATAAAAATCGTGGCTGATTTTATGTGGAGCTGAGTGCGAATGATTGGGATAATCACCTTCCAGGTCAATCAATGCCTCCATACCACCGGGGAACCATCGTCCCTTCACTGTTCATCTCTCGGGTTTTATCTCTATTACGCCTTATGGGGCGCGTCATCAAGAAAGTCCGGAGTGCTTAAGTTCGAAAGGTCAGGATACCCGAAATGATACAGCCACACGAGCCACGGCCGGTGATTATCACAACATACTCACTTTCTGGAAAACTTGGGGAAGTACTGCATGGGGTCAGGTTTCCCGTCGTCTGCACGGTCAGATGTGTCTAAAGTCCAAATTATTCACTGACTACGTTGTGCCATGTATGGGTATCCGGTAAATACGGGATCCTCTATGGACGTGTAGCGTGACATCAGGCTTTAGAGACCCGTGGTGCAGAGGACACTTGGAGAGCTGAGCCCATGCAATCTTCAGGGTAATGCAAAGGGTGGTCAGACAGGCGGCATACAAGGAGGTGACTACCCATAAACCCATCTTAGACACGGGACCAGGCAGCTGGACACTGAAGGCTCAGAGTTCACTATATGCTGGCTTTGACTCGAAAAGGTAAGTGATGA
The DNA here is from genome assembly GCA_023374045.1 of Limonium bicolor. Classification (NCBI taxonomy): domain Eukaryota; kingdom Viridiplantae; phylum Streptophyta; class Magnoliopsida; order Caryophyllales; family Plumbaginaceae; genus Limonium; species Limonium bicolor. The sequence continues at coordinate 82,410,948 of CM041779.1, read as the reverse complement.
AGGATCATGAGCTTTTCAAGGCGTAGATACTACGATCATACCGCCTCGTGTGCATAGTCCTTACTACGAAGGGCATCTGCTCATGGGGAATCAATTGTGGACCAATATTTATCCCGACCGTAAATATCAAGGGTGACACAGAGGAATGCATGTCCTAAGCTACCCTATGCACCCACCTCAGGACTATTCCTAACAGTTCAATATCACAACCAAAAAGCGGTAAATAAATGCGCAGGCAAAGAGAGGGAAGAAGTTAGACCCCTAATGGGCCCACCTACCTGAAGTTCCTGCAAGTTAGTCTAGCATAATCACGCAATTATGTAGCAAGCAAAGCGCAGATGGCAAGCAAAGTCAAGTATAAGCTACACACTCTCATCCTAACTATCCTCACCAATCACACTCTGAGTGTGGAGTAGAGTAATCCTAATGGCTTTCGAAATGAATCTCTTGAAGGTTTTGAAAGAAGTGGGGAAGTCCCGACAATTTTGAATGGAGTTCAGTCTTCCTTGAGTTTGAGAAAAACTTACTCAAGTTTTCCCCAGCAGAGTCGCCATTCTGTGGAGGGTGATTTTCGGTATGAGGGGGGGTCTATCCAAATTTTGTCTGACTGAAAAGCCGAGATCCTAGAAACTGCCAGTCTATAGAGGGTGAGAACCCGTTATTCTGGCATCCCTCAAAACCCTACTAAATCGTCCGTCTTTCCCAGAAAGCATAAAGGGAGTGGAGTGCAAAATTATCGTGTAGAGAACAAGAGAGGTGGGACATGTATTATTCTAGTTTCCTAGTTGGGTTTTGAAAGATTAATGGGACTGGAACGATGGAATGAGGTGCTGAGGTATACTCCTTGTTCACCAGTTTTGTTGCAATAAAAATACCGTGTGAAGAGAAATGAAAGATAGCAGGAGTTTATTGCTCCTTGTTCGGCAGTTGGGTTGCGAAATTGCCGATAGAGAAGAGAAAGAAGATCAGAGCATGGATGTGTTTTTCGCCAACTTGGTTGCAAAATTACTGTGTTGAAGAGATGAAGATAGGAGAGATGTATGTTCCTTTGTTCGTCAGTGTTGGGGAGCGAGAGAATGAAGAAGAAGCTGGGACTGAAGATGATGGCGTAAAAAAAAGTAGAAGAGGATGTCGGCTGCTTCTCTGTTTGCTTATTGAAGACCAAGGGAGGAAGGAGGCTGATCGAGAACGAAGAAGATGGGAGTTGCCCGCCGGTTGGGATAGAATAATCCTGTAGGGTTTTTCAGGGGTTCTTTTATAAAGAGTAAACTAGGGTTTTATTGAGCAGATATTTAAAATGGGCTTGAGAAATGGGCTTTGAAAATGGGTCTGTTTAGGTTTGCAAAAAGAGTTGAGGTGGGCTGGGAACCAAAATAAAAATACAGGCGAATATACTACAATGGAAATTGAATCAAATATATACGAATAGCAGTAAATAAGATAGAAAAAAGAAGTAACAAAATAAAAATGTGATGAGAGAGAGTTTAATCGAATTGACAACAAAATGAAATATGCTAGTATGGGATATAATAGTGAAAAGGTACATAAAATGATGAAAAGTATTCTAAAAATAATAACGAAAAAGGCAAATAAAAACAAGTACTAATAAAGGAAATACAAGTAAATGTATCAATGAAATGAAATGAGATAAAGCAAACACATAATGAATAAAATAAAATAATAGATAAATGATAAATACATAAGTAAATGAAAGAAAGGCTAAAATAAAAATAAGATACTAAAATAAGGAAAAATAAACAAAAGGGGACGGGTTTGAAACCAGATTTCCATTGGAAATTCATTTTTGAAGAATTGAGTTTTTGTTTTTTTATTGAATGCTTTGAAAAAAATGATTTAAGAATTTTGCATTGAAACGATGGTTCGTTTTGGCACGCATGTTAATACGTTTTGAAAAAGAAAGGCGACGACCCCCTCTTATTTTATTTATTTTTTGGAATTTGTTTTATGGGGTGAGAATTTTTGTGTCTACACATAGGAACTTGGGAGAATCATGGTAATTGTATTTGGAACGTAGTAAACTCGGTGATTTATATTGTAATGAACTTATGGAGTATTGTAATGAATGGGAAGTTCTAGTATCTGATTTGGTAATTGGAGTATGTATTGTAATTGTGTAGTACTTGGATATTCCGGTCCATCAGACCGATGCCGTATGTAGTGGTAGTAGTAGCCTTGTTAGTCACGTGGGTGGCTAACGGCATTGTATCACCCACCGTTGAGCATGTAAGTATCCGCTGCGTGAGTCTAGATTGTATAAGGAAATTGGACGGTAATGACAGTATTAGCGGTAGGGGTGTTACAATGGTGGTCATATAGATTTCCAAAACATTAGAGGGTTAATTGGAATGCCTAGCTTGACCGGATAACAAATTTGAGAAGAACGTGAAGGAACTTAAAAGTTTGATGTTGGTATTGGTAGAAACATAGATAAACTTCTGGGTGGATGTTAAGGTAAAAGCAATATGGGGAGGGGACATCAGGCAAGCTGCCGTAATGCTATGTCTTTGTAACTAATAATACATCCCATGGTCATCTAATATTTGCACCCTAGGTTATACTATAATATAATATATAACATTAATTTATAATAGACCCTATAATCATCTAACCAAATAATTTCGCCATATATAACCACGTGGCTATATTTGTATGCATGCCGAAACGCATTATATTTGATGCCTAATAAACACATTAATTCCCAAGTCCATCAATTGTACAACCAGCAAGTAAAAATCAGCACATAGTACAACAATATGCGCGCCTTATTAACAACAATTAGCACATAGTAATAACCAGCAAGTCCATTGGTATGCATGCAAAATTATTCCTAAACACACATGCACTTTATTTCACGCCTTTAATCCCAAACAAACAGAGTATATATGTTCCTGATTAACAAGTTTTGGTGCAAGCACACATAGGTTAACAACAAATGTGTGCGCCACAATTTGGTTTGCTTGTAAAATTATTCCCAAACAATACATACACAATATGCACTCCTTTTAATCCCAAACAAACAGAGCATGTATTTTCCTGATTAAGAAGTTTGGTTTGCAAAATTACCTCATCAGCACAAGAATAGAGCCGAAAGATCTAGCGCGCATGTATGTTGTTCCTTTCGCTAGTTGGGGTTGTAATCCAGAGACGCCGCCGTGCGTGCGGCAAGGATGCATGTATGTTCCTGTTCGTGCGATTTTGCAAAATTAAATTAATTAGATCGAAAGAGTATATATATATATACATATATGAAAATAAGGATCGATAGGCATATATGTATACTGTTCGCACTCAATATTACCGATAGCGAGAGAGATCGAGGCGCCGATTGATACCGACGCATGCATGTGGCCTGCCAGCTTCATCACCAGTTTGGCCGCCGGGTTGCGTGCAGAGATTAGAAGCTTGATGAAGATGGCGAGGGCAGATATCGGAAGAAAAGAAAAGGAAGAGAAGAGAGGCGCCGCGGCGGAATCAAAATGAATTTGTGGATGGTTTCGATTGAGAAGCTAGAGAGCTTAGCGTGTTTACAGAGAAGGTTTACAGAGAGTGGTAGGGGAACAATCACGATTTGATTGATGAGAAGACTAGGCGGGAGGGCGAAAAGAGTTTATTAATTTAGGTAACTTAAAAACGCTTCACTTAAGAAGCGTTCTTTATGATAGCATAAAGAACGCTTCTTAAGTGAAGCGTTTTTTATGTTATCACGCCCAAACACATAAAAAACGCTTCCTTCCTGAAGTGTTTTTTTATACGTCTCTCTTAAAGAACGCTTATTTACAAAGCGTTGTTTTTTACTTTGGGCGCGATCACAAAAACAACGCTTTGTAAGCAAAGCGTTGTTAAGATGTTTGTGTAACACCACTAATCCTAAACCTGTAATATCGTCGCATGTTGTAGCACAATAAATAACAATTCACAGCGGAAAATAAAACTATCTACCTTGGTGTTACACGCCATTACTCACCCTTGTGAGTAATAAGGCATCCTTACTTTTCCAATCAATACAACTCCTCACGCTGTGATGAACAGATACTGAGCACTCTAATTATTACAACCCAATCCAACTAAATGAGCAACTAACAAAATACAACAATCTCCTTAATACATTACATAATTAAAACCAACGGCGTTTGTTGAAAACACAACAGCTACCCCCTTGTCCCGCACTCCGGCTTGAGACTTCTTCAATAACCTGGAATGTTTGGCCCAATGAAGGGCTCAGCAATCGAAATGCTGGTATGCTAAATGCAGTCTTAAATCATCAAGATTCCTTAAGTCGTTTTAGCCATCTTGATATTAGATTCTTTACATAAAATACCGGTTTTCAATAATAATAGTAATACTGTAAACAATGAACAAATCACATAACAGTTCACCTGCAAAACATCAGTGTACAATAGTACACATCACCATAATCATACATCAATAATCCCTAGTAATAACCAACAATTTCACCTCAATAACAATACCCAATAATCACACATTAATAATCCAAGCAAGATACGCGTATAAACTGTACTTGTTAGTGGCCATCTGGCCCTTATCTTTTAAACCAATCACTTAACCTTTTCCAATTAAATTCCACCTCAGGCGTCATGTCAAGACAATCCTTAATAACTTGTTAATGGACATTAGTCCCATGGGTTCCAATGGAACCGTTACCAGCTGACCTTATGGCCCTGGACAAAAATATATATTGACCGATCCGGTCGAACCTGTGCACCAACGGCAGTGCCTTCCACCATCCCGAATGTGGCTGATGGATTTCCTTTGAGTGACTCCCCATTGAAGTCTCGTAGTGATCACAATGCGCAACCAGAGAGTCGAAACAGTCTGGATTCCTCTCTTTATAAGTTAGCCCCATTTGTCAGTGACATAATAACCAATCCTTGAGTTAAGACTATAACAGTTGTCCATTGTTAGGTTCAATAATACCCTAAGGTCAGTTAGTCTTGTTTCCAGTTTAGATGTATAAACTTCCAGTCATAAGACGTTCGCGTATAAATAAAACGCACAATGTTGAGCAATACAGTATGCAAAAATAATATACATAAAATCACAGATATCACTCTTAATTAAACACACATGTCTGGACCTTAGGAAAATCCTTAGGACATTCAGACCACACAATTACATACTTCACCGTGATAACAGCTAGCTTGACAATTCACGCTTTAACAGTCCTTCCCCGTACGCTGTTATATAAACATGCAATACCAGGTAAAATTAATAAACTATCCACTAATTATTACAGTACTGTTACTGTAGCATTTATACTTGTTGTATAATAACTCTGTATGTTCTTTAATTCCCCTGTTATTTAACAGTGGATCTAGATAGTTCATTAGTTCATTATTTTATGTGACCTCCACATGTGATAATGAATTTCCAATTTAAGATATATCTTTATATCATTATTATATATCTATTGTAACACCCCATCCAACAACAACACACTTAACAACAAAATGTAGTGGAAAATATACTTCATCACATTACTTAACTCGTTGGTGTTACACGTCGTTAACCACCCACGTGGCTAACAAGGCTTTTACATATACATTGTATCGGTCTGATGGACTAGATTCCCGAGCGACTACACATTACTATCCCTTTCCATTAACAACAAAACATACACATACCTTCCAACTGTACCGAGTATTTACAACTGATGCCGATAACAATTTCGGTCTTACTACACCTACAATACATACACAAACTTAAATGGCTACCCATGTACGAACGACTACCCCGTCCTACTCACGAACGGCTTCCAGCTCCTTGTACCTGAAATAGAATTGGAGGAAAGGGTGGCCCCATGGGGCTCAGCACCTTTGCTGGTATGGTAATCCCGCAGCCCGCATGCTACCGGGCCATGCACAACTAATTGTCGTCTTAGCATGCGGTTGATTATATTTGAATCATGCATGTAAACTATCAACACACAACACATCACATTCCACCACAATGGGCTCAACAAACAGATAACACATCCATACTTGATAAGTCACTCATTGTGTTCATTAACCCTAGAGGGTTCTCCTCTAGTGGAGCTACTTCCTTAATAGGCGACATTTACCAATAATCGGGTTATCCATAAACGTCTCTTTTATAAACTGGGATTCATATCCATGATCCACATACACCACATGTAACACCCCTACTATTAATACAACCATTAACATCCAATCTCCTTACTCGTCAGATACACGCAGCGGATATATATTACATACAATGGGTGATACAATGCCGTTAGTCACCCACGTGACTAACAAGGCTACTGATTCTACATACAGCATCGGTCTGATGGACCGAATCCCGAGTACTACAAATCTACAATACCTCTCCATTTACCAAATACTACTACAATCTGCAGTCAATACAATACTCCAAGTACCATACAATATAATCTACATACCGAGTTTACTAGGTTCCTTATACAAGTATAATACCTCCTCCAGTTCATAATACTCACTAAGAGACTACTTACTACCCATTCCTCACAACTACATTACTTTCTAAATACAAGGGTGTGCTAGTTAACACACCTCTACATTCTACTACTACTGTCCATTGTAGTCACTGATCTCGTGCCTTGACCGCATTCGCTTCGGGTACCTGCACACTAAAAAATGTCCCCGAAGGGGTCAGCTTTTCACCGAGCATGATACCCGCATACCCCGCGTACTAGTGAGGGTACACCGACCACTTGGTCGAATACATGCGGTTCATTTTCATACAACATACATGCATACATGCTCTCCTACACAAATACATGAATTACTTACGCAAGCATACACACATACACTTCATTACATACAAGGAATACAATATAACCATCAATACATACTTACCTTCTTCCGAATGCATATACCCAATACATACACAATTTACAATACGGGTTAGCTTCATTAGTCCACCCGGGTTAATCGGGTGGAGATTACTCTTTTACTCATTACTTCATACATACGCATACATACTCATTCTCATACTCATACATACTTACTTACTCTTACTCTTACTCATGTTAAGTCGTCGGGACCTCCGGCCCGGGGACTACTCCGTCCCACCACCGGGATTTACTTGGTTCACTAATCCAGGATGCTACCCACTTAAGGGATTTGGGCCGTGGACCAGCTTATGAACCAGGAATCGGATCCAACCTCTTGTGTCTCCTCATCCTCACGTGGCCGAAACTATATCGGACTTCTACTCATTCCGGTTTACTCACTTAAGTTAGGAGTTAGATAGTTAGGAATTTAGTAGAAGTCAACACTCAAGCCACATTCACAAATACATGCTCATATACACATTCATACGAAATACAATACAATACATAAGTACAATACAAGATTCATTACACCACATCATCATTCATATATATATTTCATGAATTATACAAACTATTGTTCAAGGGAAACTTACCAAGAACAATGTAAACAAACACAAGTATGTGCAATTTAGTCCGTTCGTGCATTTATCTTATTGGTGGTCAAATAAGCACACAAATCGGGGTAACCAGATTAGGATACAGGGCATGAAAAATCATACCTTTCACCGTTGTACTTGTATCCCAACGTTCCTCCTCCGTATTCACAATTCAAATCCTATGATATACATACATTCAAATGATTAATCTAACTATTATTACTTAATTCGTACTTACTATGTCCTCACACTTCTTATACTTACACATTACTTATTTACTTTTCTTTACCTTAAGTTTTACTTTCTTACTTAACTTAGGTTTACTTCTTACATGTACATGTATATGTGGATATACATACATATACATATATATATATACATATATATATATATATATCATTATTATTTAAAATATTTTTTTATTTTTTGTCAGGACCGGACGTGCGACGACCTTGCAAGTCCGGTCCATTCCAGTAGCTATCTATACCGGAAATTTCTGGCCCGACCAAACTTGCAAGTCCGTCGCAAGTTTGGTCGATTCTAGTAGCTATCCTCGGGAAATTTTTCTGGGCCGACCGAACTTGCAAGTCCGGTCGCAAGTTCGGTCGATTCCAGTAGGTTACAGACGGGGGAAAATTTCTGGTCCGACCGAACTTGCAAGTCCGGTCGCAAGTCCGGTCGATTCCAGTAGCTTTCTGACGGGAAAATTTTCTGCTCGTCGACGGACTTGCAAGTCCGGTCGATTCCAGAAGCTTTCCGTCTTTGTAAATCTGGGCTCGACCGAACTTGCAAGTCCGGTCGCAAGTCCGGTCCGGCCCAGTATTTGCATTTTAATTTCTGTTTTCGGTCCCCTCTTTCACCCATTACTTCCCCATTGTTCCTACACTCATTCCCACACGTTATAACACTAATTAAACCTCCTAATACTCCTTAGTTCATTCACCAAATCCATTACTAAATCCATCAAAACTTACACAATTCCTTACTTCCTTTCAACACTTGCAATAGTTTCTCCAAGTAGTTTTTGCTACAGATTTTGGGTTCTTATTTCCTCCATGCATAGTTCCCTCTCCTAATGCCATCTTACCATTCCAATTCATTTCCAAGCAACTACAATATCTATACCCAAGTCCAACTCTCCATTTCACCAAATCTTGTACACTCATTCCTCCTAGTTTCCACAATGCACTTAAATACTTTTCGCTACAGATTTTGTCATTTACACTCCTCTTCTATATCTCCCTCTTCTATCGACATTTCTAACATTCCTAATGCATTTAGAATACATTACCCATCTCTCTCAACTTACCCTCTATTTTCCTTAATCAAAATCTGTTACACATACACACCTTAATCACCTAGTTTCTAACACACTAAGTGTTCCATTCCTAGGTAAATTTTGCCATAGTCTCCCTTGTATTGTTATACACTCACCACATTGTCTACACTCACATCAATAATCAATTCACCTGTTTACAACAACCAAAACATACAAGCTCCCATATACAATACCAATACTAAAACACTCATAAAATTCCTGCACTCAAACACTAAGTCCCAATCTGTTTTCAATAAGGTTTACACATCTTTTAAAGCTTCAAAATACTTATATTCTCTTACACATTCACATTACATTACTAATACATTACCATTTTACAATACACATTTCCATTCCTTAAAATCTGTTACATTACATATACAAGGCTTACACAAGGGTGAGCATTCTTACCTTGTTCTTCTCTAGATTTCCTTTCTTCTTCTTTCTTTTTCCTTCTCTCTCTCTACCAGTTGTTTGTAATCTCAATCCACTAGCACTACAACCATTCATATACACCATTCAATACTAAAAACTAACCTAACCCTAACCATTAATCAAGTTCTAATCTAGGTTTTAGGGTTTAGAAAATTTATTACCTTCCAAGAGCACAAGAGTTGTTTGAGATAGCTCAAGAACAAGACTTCTCACTTCCAAAGGAGCCAAAATCGGCTGGGTACAAGAGGGGCAAACAAGAGTTTAACTAGATTTTCGTTTTGCCCAATAAGCTAGGAAAAGATGGAGTTTTCAAGAAGGTTTTTACCTTAGAAGAACAAGGAGAAGGAGGGCCTTCTAATGGTGGTGTTGAAGCTCCAAATGGGTATACCCATAAAATCGAAAGTGCTTGTTTTGGGATTTTGGAAAGATGAAAATGTACCCCTTGGTGAGAGGATTACAATGGTGGTGTTTTTATAATTTTTGGAAGAGTTTGGAGAGAGTTACAAAGGAGAGAAGTTAGAGTTTGTGGGTGTTTGCTCTTTTCTCCATTGAAATCGTGAGGGAGGTAGAAGATGAAGAAAAAAGAGGGTGAGGGCTGCTGCTTCACGTGAGGGAGAAGGAGAATGGGGATAGGAGAGAGAATTGTGAGAGTGGGGTAAGTAATGTAGTTACTTTTTGCCTTTTAATTTCTTTGTCCTTTGTGAATAAAAGAGAGTTAAGAGAATGTGTGGGTGGGGGATAAAATCGGACAGCACCCAAACCCATGAGGGTTTTTAAAATTCTTTTTACATTATTGGACACATAAGTTTGTGTTATTTATACTTCTACCCCACCCCACAACTTACCGTTTTTGACAGTTTTTACTAACTCTCTCGTTTTATTGATTTTATTGGTCCTACAGCTTCACTAATATTTATTAATGAATGTTTAGTTGACTAAAATTGTTACGAGTCTATTTGACCCGCTTAAAGACACGTTTTCCCGGTTACCTCGAAAAACGCGCTTTAAGGTTCGTTAGTGATTTTAATCCATTTTAAGGGTCCGTTTTCTTCGGGATTTGTTCCCTCATGATTAGTTATACTTAATTAAGCCTCTAAATTACTTATTAGCCTAATTAATCACTATTTTTAATTACGGGGTATTTCAATCTACCCCCCTTACGAACTTTGTCCTCAAAGTTGTTCGAGGTTATAAGTTTACAATGCTTACTCGTTCTTACATGTCTAATACCGTGGTCCACGTTCTTCCTCCTTACAATTCCCAGATTCATTACTCAAGGCTTCTCCTTTCCATACCATACCAATGTACAATACCTACTCCCATCCATATTACTACTTACCATCCGGTTCCTCATTACCACATTTATACGTACATACAGTGCAAAGCTATCCCCAAAGCAATGCAATACACATTACAATCCCGCAGGCACTCAGGTCCTCTAGACACGGGACTCCTCTATGTCCCGCTGCCCTTGGAATAATACAACATACTACCTTACTATCTTCTTCGGTACACACTTCTAGCAGATCCCCATTCTCCATACCAGGGAAATTCTTTCACCACCACCAATTAAAATTTTTCTAAAACATACAACTCCAAATTTCAATTTATATTCATTACTTCTATCCAATGTGTGATTCTTGTGACCACTTGAGGGGAGCTTCGAGAATCATTCGACCCTGATGTGATCAGCATCAGTGTTGAACTATCTTTCCACCCCAATTTTGTTCGGTTTCCCTTGATCTGATCAGGATCAAGTTCGACTTCCCACATCAGGTTCAACCAAACAAATAATTTAATTGTTTTCATCTTCTATCTTTTATTCTTTCTAGTCGTGATTACGAATCCATACTTCTCCCAAGGATGGAATCAGACCATCAATCATCCTCACTCTATTTCCCAAATGCTTTACTCCATGGTTTCAACCTAATGCTCATTTCCTCAACCTTCACTACTTCCGTCCATTACTCACCATCCATATCCTATATTCTAACTAAGGAATACATCATTTCTGAGATTTAGTTGTCTTCAATTGTTTCAAATATTTTACTTACGATTCCACTACTCATAAACTTCATTCATCTACTATCCTCATTCATTTCGTACTACTTCTTCAAAGGCTACAATACTTGTGGAGCTCCGTCCACTACTCATTACTTTTCTTTTACTAATACTCTTACACTGGTGTTACAAGATAGGTACGTTCCTCCTATGGTATTTGCATGTTTAATGCCTAGTTACCATAATTACAATATGAATGAGTACTTATGTTTGTTTAACATAGTACCAATCATTGATTTGATTCTCATTTGTGCTATGCACATTACGGTTTAAGTGTTTTAGTCATAAAACTTACATCAAGCGGTTTTCGCTCTACCCCCCTTAAAAGGGATTACGCCCACGTAATCTACCATATGTTATTATTATTAAACATTGGTTTAATCAATTTGGGCAATCTGAAGCGTTTAACTTCACTGCACGTACACTATACAATATACTCTGGTCAAAGGGGTCTTAACCATACCAATGGTTTAGTCTTTGCACCAAGAATTTCTATATGAGTTTATTTAACTCATCATTAATTCGGTTCTAGCCTATTAGGCTTCAAGGCATTAATAGCCATTTTGCTATACTTACTAGCTGGGGCCCACTAGCTTCTGCTGCTGCGACCCTGATAACTCGGGTTATTTACCCTTCGTGCTATCCTTAATGTACTATGCATCACCTTTTATCCGTCTATTATGGGCATAAGGTTTATTAAACAAATGCGGTATTCCTTTACCGTGTTTGAACTCAATGAGTTTAAGGTTTATAACCAGCTCTCTGGTAATCTTCTGCACATGCTATTCGTGCTTCTACGATTATTCGTTAAGCTCCTCCGACTTATTGTCGGGCGAGGTTAAGTCACTACTTAGTTGTAGTGCTTCCTCTGGTGTCACTACCAGTTTCCCTGGTTCAGTACAAGTGTTCTTTACTTGTATGACCTTGCATCTCTATGCGTCGGTCCTAGTGACTTTCTTACGTCTCTTTTCACTCCTCATTCCATTGGAATTCACACTTTGTGATTGTTAGTGTATTGTACACTCTTCGTGCTTCTTTGGCCTTAGGCCGCACGGTTTGTTGCTAAGTTTGCTGAACTGGCTAGTGCCATGTTTGTTGGTGAAAAGAAAGGTTTACTACGGTTTACATTCTCCATATCCCTAGCCATCCCATTAGATCATTAGCTGCCCAAGTGCAATACCAAAACACTCAGTCCTACAGAGTGCAGAGGCGTAAACGCTTGACAGTAAGTCACTTATGTGATAGGAAAGAATATTTCTGTGTGTCATCTCATACTTATACTCCGTGTTATTGCTTAACTACTCCTCCCTCATAACGGTCGCCTGTTGCGCACCGTGTTCTTACTCACTGTACAACATTGTCTTTACTGTTTCTGTTACTGTGGTAGCTCTCTTTACTCGTTGCCATTGTCATTGGCACCATTCCCTTATGGTATGTATACCCTGGGGTTTCCAATGTTCGAGTGTATGACGGTTGTCGTAGCATACCACAATGTGATTATCTTCCCATTGTTGGGGTGTTTTATTTCAGTTTAGGTTTCATGTGTAGGTTAGCTTACCTCACATTATTTTCATCATTATGGTATAATTTACCAAGTATCTTGGTTGGTAATGGATGAAGTGATTTATCGGGTTACAAGCTCTCTTGAGCGTTGGTCATTCGTGTGGTGTTTAATGTGTACTCACATTGATTGTTTTCTGACAATTATTGTTTCCCTCAGTGCTGAGCATTGGTTATAGGCTCTAGCTGTGTAGTTCCACTTGTATGTACATCACCGGGACATCCCAAGAAACTTCAAGGGTTTTCTGGTCCCGTTCTCCAATTGGAGAGTACTCTGTCATTGGTAAATGAAAGTTCTTGTTGAGAGGCTTGTTTCCACTCATAGGTCTTATGACCAGTTTGCTATGTTAGTATTTATTTAATGGCTCACCACATGCTTGGGTGCATATGTAGTATGCCTACTCCTTTGAGTCGTAATGGTTTGGAAATCTCATTTCCTTATTCTGTCGCCCCTTGGCAATGTCCATTGCATAGGTTTTATTATTATAGTAGATGGAAGTCTTTTCTAAGGTTTCACATCATCACCGCATTAGTGGTCTTTGGTTAACGAGGGGTACCTTCCCTTGGGTTTCTCGTAGTGTCCAAGTGTGGACTAGGCCAATGTTGGCATTATCATGATTCTTATGCCTCTGTGTACAATTGCTACAGAAGGCATGAGGGGTATTTAACTCCGTCAACTGTATGCTAGACTGGTGCTCCAGTGACAGTGACACTGAGGTGGCCATTACTACAAGCCACTCAGGATGTTGGGTTGGATTTATGGTCCAGTTGTTGATTTCTTGTCGTATGAGGCAATATCTCTTGTAGGTCTTGTTAACAATTGGTGCCGGTTTTGCAACCGTTTAAGTTTATATAACGTATTTGGTTTACAACTTCTTAGTCGTCGTATTGCTGCAAGCTATGCTCTTTGCAAGCTGTTATACATGTTTCCACTCCTTGTATACCGTCATAGGTTGGAGGTATTATTGGCTCCATGGTAAGTCGTGACATCACGCTTCCGTTCATAGGAGACCCTTTAGGTAATCTGATGTTGATAGGTGTCTCTCAATATCTTAGGGCATTTCCTGTAAAGTGAAATCCCTTCGGTGTCCTAACCGAGTGTCCGTTTTAGCTCCCGTGCTCCTATCATTACGCTCGTTCAACTGTTGCTAACACAGACACCCTTCAAGGATCGCTCCTGGGTGTTGGTAGCGGTGCCGTTACATCCAGCTAATGTTTATAACGTGTGTTGTCCTCTATACCGTCTTATGGTATTGTACTTGCGTCGTCCCTTTGTGGGTACGACGTCTCCCGTTCTTGGGTAGACTGTTTACGCCTGCTTCTAGTATTCTTGACTAGGTTTATATTCCTCTCCAATGATGGGTTGTGCTTCGTAGTAATCTTGTGATTGCTCTTGGGAATTCCGTCCCGTTTGTTGAGCATTGTGATGTTCACACTATAGGCGATTGCCTTGCTGTGTTTAGGCTGAGTATACTTCCCAGCAGTCATGTAACTGCTTGGATTCTTTGAGACATATCCAATGTCTACACTTATTAGTCTGTGCTTTTTGCACTTCCTAGTTCTTATTCCTCATCTTCAGATGGATTCTCTGCGTCTCTTGATACTTGATCGTCTGAGGTGTCCAGCTGTTCTGGTTTGAACTCACTGATGGTCCGTAGAACGAGCTGACTACTTCCCGTGTGTCGTACACTACATGTATACATACGTGGGGTACCATGCTGATACGTTACCACTTACCCGACTACGTGTCGGGCCCGCAAGCTCCTTCGGAGTGCGGTTGTCCCACATCCCGTAATTGGGTACACTTGTAGTGTTCGTCACACGCCTAGGTGAAGTATTCTATTGTCAACTCCTCTTGTATCATTCTATGATACTCACCGTAATGCTGTTGGTCTGGTTTTAAATCCAAGGTTTTTAAAAATGGTTTGAGGTTTTGAAAAGAAAATTTTGGGTTTTAAAACAGTGGTTCGGTGTTAAAGAAGTCTCTCATGGCATAGCCATTCTTGGGGTCTTGGCCAAGTCTAGTCTTCTCGCTGACTGGTATATTCTAAGTACAGTGGTCGGGCCGTTAAGCCTTCCCAAGGTTCCATTCCTTCAGTTTTAGGATGTTTGATCCTGTGGTTGTTTCGTTACTGTCACCGTACATTACTATGTACTTGTGACGTGTTAGTGTTCCCTTACATATCTCTGTCTTTACTGCACTTGCCGGTGGCAAGTGCGTGGTACTGGTGGTTTTTGGGGTGAACCGATATCGGTCACGGTAGGGTTTTTATTGGTACTTGATAGTCTCATTGACTCTTCCTTTGTTCTTATCGATGATTTACTTAGGCTAATTAGTCTTCTGAGTAACTTCTCAGTAAGCTTGACGTGGTCGTCACTGATCAGGGTACTTCTCCAATCCTTGGAGGTTCCCGTTCTATTTGGTTTAGTGTCGTTCCTTGTGGCTCGTTCCCACACATCTGTGGCGGTCACTGAGTCTTCCTTGTTTAGGCACTACTCTTGTAGTCCTATTGGATTATATCTCATGGTTGTTATTATAGTTGTCTGAGCTATATTGGCCAGGTATTGCAACCTTAGTGGTGTTGTAATTCTAGAGTTAACTGCTCCCGACTATATCCTTAGTCGGCTAGCATACCGTTAGTGGTATTATTCAAGTATTACCATCCCGTAGACTTGTGTCTCGGGTTCTGTTATTACTCTCTTTTTTCCATTTCATTGCACAGTTAGTGCTTCTTTCCTGCTGCTGGTTGTTTAGTTAGGTCTCGCGACTGCTAAGCACGTCGCCCCATGTTGTTGTAAGTTGCAGCCTCCTCGTGGTTGGCGTGTTCATCCTACCGCCATCAAGTACGGGTATTGTTGTTCAACCGGGTTCCATTTCCGGGACTTCCAATTCTTGGAATCTACTGTGTGTCAAGTTCTTTCCTCTTATAGGATTATCTCACTACGGCCAGATCGGGTTTTCCCGAGTATGAGAGGTCTTTCCTTCTCTCTGGCGTACTTTCCCAAGTTATACAATAGGGTTTGCGGAGGGCGGGTCTGACATTGTAGGTATCCGGTACTCACCGGGAATTCCTAACTAGCATATCTCTAATGCTAACACTCAGCCCTTAGCCCTAAGCTTCTAATTTCCTAACTCGGTATTCCTAAACTCGTATATTTCCAGTCATCAGAGCGATACTTCGCTCTGATACCACTTTTTGTAACACCCCTACTATTAATACAACCATTAACGTCCAATCTCCTTACTCGTCAGATACACGCAGCGGATATATTTACATACAATGGGTGATACAATGCCGTTAGTCACCCACGTGACTAACAAGGCTACTGATTCTACATACAGCATCGGTCTGATGGACCGGAATCCCGAGTACTACAAATCTACAATACCTTCTCTCCATTTACCAAATACTACTACAATCTGCAGTCAATACAATACTCCAAGTACCATACAATATAATCTACATACCGAGTTTACTAGGTTCCTTATACAAGTATAATACCTCCTCCAGTTCATACATACTCACTAAGAGACTACTTACTACCCATTCCTCACAACTACATACTTTCTAAATACAAGGTGTGCTAGTTAAACACACCTCTACATTCTACTACTACTGTCCATTGTAGTCACTGATCTCGTGCCTTGACCGCATTCGCTTCGGGTACCTGCACACTAAAAAATGTCCCCCGAAGGGGTCAGCTTTCGCCGAGCGATAAGATACCGCATACCCTACTCGTACTAGTGCCGAGGGTCGCCGACATACTTGGACATACATGCGGTTCATTTTCATACAACATACATGCATACATGCTCTCATACACAATACATGAATACTTACGCAAGCATACACACATACACTTCATTACATACAAGGAATACAATATAACCATCAAATACACTACTTACTTCTTCCCGAATGCATATACCCAATACATACACAATTACAATACGGTTAGCTTCATTATCCACCCGGGTTAATCGGGTGGAGATTACTCTTTTACTCATTACTTCATCATACATACGCATACATACTCATTCTCATACTCATACATACTTACTTACTCTTACTCTTACTCATGTTAAGTCGTCGGGACCTCCGGCCCGGGGACTACTCCGTCCCACCACCGGGATTTACTTGGTTCACTAATCCAGGATGCTACCCACTTAAGGGATTTGGGCCGTGGACCAGCTTACGAACCAGGAATCGGATCCAACCTCTTGTGTCTCCTCATCCTCACGCGTGGCCGAAACTATATCGGACTTCTACTCTCATTCCGGTTTACTCACTTAAGTTAGGAGTTAGATAGTTAGGAATTTAGTAGAAGTCAACACTCAAGCCACATTCACAAATACATTGCTCAATATACATTCATACGAAATACAATACAATACATAAGTACAATACAAGATTCATTTACACCACATCATCATTCATATATATTTCATGAATTATACAAACTATTGTTCAAGGGAAACTTACCAAGAACAATGTAAACAAACACAAGTATGTGCAATTTAGTCCGGTTCGTGCATTTATCTTATTGGTGGTCAAATAAGCACACAAATCGGGGTAACCAGATTAGGATACAGGGCATGAAGAAATCATACCTTTCACCGTTGTACTTGTATCCCAACGTTCCTCCCCGGTATTCACAATTCAAATCCTATGATATACATACATTCAAATGATTAATCTAACTATTATTACTTAATTCGTACTTACTATGTCCTCACACTTCTTATACTTACACATTACTTATTTACTTTTCTTTACCTTAAGTTTTACTTTCTTACTTAACTTAGGTTTACTTTCTTACATGTACATGTATATGTGGATATACATACATACATATACATATATATATACATATATATATATATATAATATCATTATTATTTAAAATATTTTTTTTTTTATTTTTTGTCAGGACCGGACTTGCGACCGACCTTGCAAGTCCGGTCCATTCCAGTAGCTATCTATACCGGAAATTTCTGGCCCGACCGAACTTGCAAGTCCGGTCGCAAGTTCGGTCGATTCCAGTAGCTATCCTCGGGAAATTTTTCTGGCCGACCGAACTTGCAAGTCCGGTCGCAAGTTCGGTCGATCCAGTAGGTTACAGACGGGGAAAATTTCTGGTCCGACCGAACTTGCAAGTCGGTCGCAAGTCCGGTCGATTCCAGTAGCTTTCTGACGGGAAAATTTTCTGCTCGACCGGACTTGCAAGTCCGGTCGATTCCGAAGCTTTCCCGTCTTTGTAAATCTGGGCTCGACCGAACTTGCAAGTCCGGTCGCAAGTCCGGTCCGGCCCAGTATTTGCATTTTAATTTCTGTTTTCGGTCCCCTCTTTCACCCCATTACTTCCCCATTGTTCCTACACTCATTCCCACACGTTATAACACTAATTAAACCTCCTAATACTCCTTAGTTCATTCACCAAATCCATTACTAAATCCATCAAACAACTTACACAATTCCTTACTTCCTTTCAACACACTTGCAATAGTTTCTCCAAGTAGTTTTTGCTACAGATTTTGGGTTCTTATTTCCTCCATGCATAGTTCCCTCTCCTAATGCCATCTTACCATTCCAATTCATTTCCAAGCAACTACAATATCTATACCCAAGTCCAACTCTCCATTCACCAAATCTTGTACACTCATTCCTCCTAGTTTCCACAATGCACTTAAATACTTTTCGCTACAGATTTTGTCATTTACACTCCTCTTCTATATCTCCCTCTTCTATCGACATTTCTAACATTCCTAATGCATTTAGAATACATTACCCATCTCTCTCAAACTTACCCTCTATTTTCCTTAATCAAAATCTGTTACACATACACACCTTAATCACCTAGTTTCTAACACACTAAGTGTTCCATTCCTAGGTAAATTTTGCCATAGTCTCCCTTGTATTGTTATACACTCACCACACACATTGTCTACACTCACATCAATAATCAATTCACCTGTTTAACAACAACAAAACATACAAGCTCCCATATACAATACCAATACTAAAACACTCATAAAAATTCCTGCACTCAAACACTAAGTCCCAATCTGTTTTCAATAAGGTTTACACATCTTTTAAAGCTTCAAAATACTTATATTCTCTTACACATTACATTACTAATACATTACCATTTTACAATACACATTTCCATTCCTTAAAATCTGTTACATTACATATACAAGGCTTACACAAGGGTGAGCATTCTTACCTTGTTTCTTCTCTAGATTTCCTTTCTTCTTCTTTCTTTTTCCTTCTCTCTCTCTACCGGTTTTTGTAATCTCAATCCACTAGCACTACAACCATTCATATACACCATTCAATACTAAAAACTAACCCTAACCATTAATCAAGTTCTAATCTAGGTTTTAGGGTTTAGAAATTTATTACCTTCCAAGAGCACAAGAGTTGTTTGAGATAGCTC
The DNA here is from genome assembly GCA_023374045.1 of Limonium bicolor. Classification (NCBI taxonomy): domain Eukaryota; kingdom Viridiplantae; phylum Streptophyta; class Magnoliopsida; order Caryophyllales; family Plumbaginaceae; genus Limonium; species Limonium bicolor. The sequence goes on along the minus strand of CM041779.1, from coordinate 82,391,684 downwards.
AAGAACAAGACTTCTCACCTTCCAAAGGAGCCAAAATCGGCTGGGTACAAGAGGGGCAAACAAGAGTTTAACTAGATTTTCGTTTTGCCCAATAAGCTAGGAAAAGATGAGTTTTCAAGAAGGTTTTTACCTTAGAAGAACAAGGAGAAGGAGGGCCTTCTAATGGTGGTGTTGAAGCTCCAAATGGGGTATACCCATAAAATCGAAAGTGCTTGTTTTGGGATTTTGGAAAGATGAAAATGTACCCTTGGTGAGAGGATTACAATTGTGGTGTTTTTTTATTTTTGGAAGAGTATTGGAGAGAGTTACAAAGAAGACAGTTTAGAGTTTGTGGTTGTTTGCTCTTTGTTTCTCCATTGAAATCGTGAGGGAGGTAGAAGATGAAGAAAAAGAGAGGGTGAGGGCTGCTGCTTCACGTGAGGGAGAAGGAGAATGGGGATAGGAGAGAGAATTGTGAGAGTGGGTAAGTAATGTAGTTACTTTTTGCCTTTTTAATTTCTTTGTCCTTTGTGAATAAAAAGAGTTAAGAGAATGTGTGGGTGGGGGATAAAATCGGACAGCACCCAACCCATGAGGGTTTTTAAAATTCTTTTTACATTATTGGACACATAAGTTTGTGTTATTTATACTTCTACCCCACAACTTACCGTTTTTGACAATTTTTACTAATCTCTCGTTTTATTGATTTTATTGGTCCTACAGCTTCACTAATATTTATTAATGAATGTTTAGTTGACTAAAATTGTTACGAGTCTATTTGACCCGCTTAAAGACACGTTTTCCCGGTTACCTCGTAAAACGCGCTTTAAGGTTCGTTAGTGATTTTAATCCATTTTAAGGGTCCGTTTTCTTCGGGATTTGTTCCCTCATGATTAGTTATACTTAATTAAGCCTCTAAATTACTTATTAGCCTAATTAATCACTATTTTTAATTACGGGGTATTTCATGTTCAAACCACGTAAGTGATATTTATCAGAACTGGTGTCGAACTTCAGTGTTTGGACACACGTTCGGATGACTCGGTTTATGATCTTCATAATTCTTGTTTCAATATGTATGCGTGTGTCGGGATGTGTTGGCAGTGTGGACATATCGCTCTCAATGCCCATGACATGCCTAAATTTACCGACAATTGCATGGATGCTCTCTTCTGACCAAGCATGGATGGGCACTCCCGAGATAGCTAGACTTGTAACTCTTGAGTCTTGTTGATCATCTCGATTCCACCTTCTGGCAGCCTACACTAAATCACTTCGCGGTCTGCTGTTTACGAAGGACCACTAGTGCAGAAAATGTTTTTAACCACGGTTATTTTGCCTATATACCACGGTTTGAAACTGTGGTTAATACGCGCGTCGTATATTCGAAAATGCCTATAAAACCACGGTTCAAAACCATCGTTTAAAAGCGCGATTATAAACCACGGTTGTTCTACGACCGTCGTTTAAAGCCGTTTCTGTCGCGGGATCAGACCGATTTTATACCACGGTTGGCTTTACAACCGTGATATATAAGGCTTTTATACGACGGTTCGGCTATATAACCGTGGTATATGACTATTTTATACGACGGTTCTCTAATCAACTGTGGTTTAAAATGTCGTTCCACTGAATTTTAAACCACATTTTTTACATAACCGTGGTTTTTTTTTTTTTTTTTTTTTTAGTTTTTCTTGTTTTTTTAGCCTCTACCATGTGTTTTCCAACACAACCCAATTTACACTCACATATACAACCTGTACAGGGCATCCAACTGGTATTGCCCTTTGGTAACCAACCACACTATATATGACCATAAACCAAGTTGCCAATTTGAATTGCAACATCGAAAACGAATTGCAAACAAACCCATTCAAACTTTCAAAAATAAGAGAGAGTTTAACTTTACAAACTTTGAGAGTCTACGTTGCTTCAGCACAAACAAAAGTGTAAGTCTAACTACACTAGGATAAGATCTAAGAAACGCTCAAGTAATTTTTACACCAAAACTGTGATAAATGATCTCTTACAAAGTCCAGATCCCCTTTGGAATACACGCCCCGTGCTTTTGTGAAAAAAGAAACGATCTGTCCACAAAAAGAAACTAATCATCATTAGTACACACAATTTTATTTAAATGCAATAACTTTAACTACAACTTTGATTGGTATATATGGGTTACCTTTTCATCATCATCAAGCGTGTCAATATTTTGAACAATCTCGTACATGTACCGCATCACATAATAGCCACAGCTCCGTGAATCAGGCTGTTTAGGACACTGTCATCACACCATCCATGGATTGCCAACTTTAGACAGATCAAGAAATTAAACGTTTAATTTTAATACAAAAATGCATAAACTAATGATTACTTACACGTATGTATTGGAAGTTCAAGATGGTGAATGGTTTCTTCTCATCACTTAAACCAAGCTTATGGCCCCTGCATAAATACAACATTTTAAAATGAAGCCATTTATTGCCAATAATCCAGGACAAGCTTAAAATAAATACAAAATGCATTAAAATTTTAAATACTCACTCCGTCAAATATTTCTCTATAGCGATCTCTCGAAGGTCATCAGCGCCCAATGGGTCTAGTATCAACAAGCATGAGGTGTCGATACACAACACCATCAACATCCAATGATTGCTACCACAGGTAAAACAAAGAATGTGTTGTAGAACAATATTTTAATTATCACATAATGTAATTAGGAAGCAAAAAATTCCAGTTATTGTGTGTACTTACATCTGATGATATGGGATCAACAAATATTTGCTTCCTCTTCGCACCGCAGCACAAATCCCTGCCTCACGTGCTGTGCACATCCTTGATCATCCAATGCGGCCTGACTTGCTAACATCAATTGCGGACATAAGAAAGTGATGGCACCTAATCTCTTATTCGATACCAGTCTAGTAGTCAAACACCTAAACAACATTTTTTCAAAAGATATGTTAAATAGCTTAAAAAATGAAAGATAATTTAATAATTTACAAGATACTTACACACAATAGGCCTGAATCACAGAGATATTAAGCAGGTCTCCCATCAGAAATTCTCTTAGATCGCTCACGGTAATCATCAGATCTCTGGGCTCGGGGGAGAGGAAAACATGCTGAGACACTTTCATATTGAAGTTGGTGACAGTCTGATCCTTCATCATGAAAAGTCGTATAACATTTTTTGGTGAGCTTTCAACTTCTTCAGAAACTTGGGTGTCAGAATGGGGGATCTCCTAGGAGTCATATCGAAAGGTTTTACCACTTCCTTTCTCACACTCTTACTCTCCTCATTTGATTTCACCACTCCCTTCCCCTTATCCACTTTCCTCTTCTTAACCGGTCTTAATTCCTTATCAATCTAATAGTATACAAAATTTAAATAATAAACATATCAGTCAACAATCAAGATCAAAAATAAACAGTAAGCATGTAAATAGTTTACCTTATCACTGACATCAATAAGAGAATATGGCCATGGAACAACTGACGAGTGTGCTTGACTTAATGTACTCCACTGATTCCACTCCTACGGAAGCGGAGAGTCCTCATGGCCTCGCACAAGGTCGTCTACCAACACACGAGCGTGGAGAGGTGGGATGGGCTTGAAATGTACTACAGTGTCCGGTCCGGTCTGTAAAACCCGACCGTATGCAACATGCACAGTCCCACCATCCAACACTTGAAACAGATGACATGATTTATCCACCTACATCAACTCACAGCAGTAAGCAAGCTAATAAAATTATATTGTTTTAAAAGTAATGTTAAAATAACTAAGGAGGAAAAAAGAACAAACCGTAAGGTTTTGATAAGGAAATGTGTCTCTGGTAGAAGAAGAAGGTGCAGGATGATCGACTATCGGAGTATCCGCCGTCGTGGTAGGAGCAGACGTCGGTGTAGGATCATCGACCATCGGAGTGCCGCCGCCGTGGTAGGAGCAGACGTCGCTGTAGCAGTAGGTGCCTGTGTGGGATCGTCGACCACTGTCAATGTATCCGCCGTCGCGGTAGGAGCAGACACCGGTGTAGGAGTAGGTGTCGGTGTGGGACCATGCACCTGGCCCAATACTAAAGCCTCAAGTCTTTGCAGGCGCTCCTCGTAGGCTTTCTTCTCCTACGTGACGTTTCCTGCTCCTCCAACCGGTCATGCACCCATTCATCCACCATTCTCTCTATCATTCAGCCTGTGGTACTCTCGATCGAGACGAAGAAAACACGTCTTTTTGGCGAACTTCCCCTCCAAGCCCCCGCACTCGCCCGGATGATCCTTTTGCCCAAGGGCCTTATTCAGTGGATCATCCTGAGACGGAGGGGCCGGAACCATCTCCCATCGCTCAGTAGATCCAGACTATTTTAAATTACAAAAAAATTAGAAATGAACTTACTAATTAGTAAACAACAACTTTTAAAAATATATACTTACAATCTTTGAAGCCAACTCAGCCGTCTCGCTCTGCGGGAACACATATACTCCCTCGTCATTTTTGTTCATGCAACCCGCATAATGTCTGCACCCTACTTGCATCATCAACATTATCAATAACTGACTGAGTGCTGTCTTCATTAGTTTTCGTCAGTAAGCCCTCGCTCTTCCACTTCTCCAAGCGCCCCGTGTATCCAGCTCGCCCCATGAAGTGCTTATATATATTCTTCGCCCGGTTACGTCTCGCTTGTTCTTGACGTAACTGTTACAAAATTTGTATATTTGTAAGTTATACATAATAATAAAAATATTTGTTAAATTTTATTCCTTAAATAATTAAGAAAAAATAATTGTAAAAGTACCTTCCACTCTTCAGTCTGGCGATGGTCGTAGAATATCTTCCAGTCCTCCTCCGTGATCATACCATCATACACTACCCACGGCGGTGAACTTTTGGAGCCCGGTTTGTTAATCCAACCATCTACCAACCGATGCTTGAACTGTCGCAGCGATGTCGCTAGAAATGATTCAATCTTCATCTGAAGTTCATCCGAGACATTGTACTTCTTCTGCACCATATGCCACATGATATCTTTGTCTGCCTTTTCTTGATCCTTCCAATCCTTATTAATCAAGCAATGGGATTTTACCATCAATCCCAAGTAAGAAGCAAACTGCTGCTTCGACCCACCAGAATGTTGGAGGTACTTGTCCCAGACCAAATCGATGGGAGAATCCTTTTTCACCTTCAACCCACGGGTCGGTCCACGTCCCTTCCGAGGGGTTGCGAAGTCGAAGTAGATGCAGCTGGTGGTTCTTCAGCAGGGACGTCATCGTCAATATCATCCAACCCCAACAGTAAGTCCTCTTTGACTCTATCGTCAGGATCCATAATCTGAAAAATAATCAATAATTAACAAGGTTAATACAAACATCTACTGAATCAAATGTTGAAACATGACAAAAATGAAATAATATAATATTGTCAACCAGACTTACAAAATAACACTCGAAGAACATTGGGTAATGCTGCAAAATTATCACTGAACTACTGTATATTATTAACTCATTCACAACCTAGATGGTGAGATCAAAGGTCATTGGACAGTCCCAACAGGGACTATCTAAGACATACCTCTATCAGGTAAGTCTCAGACAGGTAATTCTGTGTTTGAATTGATTTTCCATTGTTTAATAGAAAAACAAAAATAAATTGAAACATTTTAAATACCAACCTGATGAGTACTAGATGGTCAGTGTGAACAGCACAAGATAGAGAAGAGACAAGTAGACAGATGTTCTTGCACGTAGTATATGACACTTATTCAATGAAATTAAAATAAGGTTTAATTTATAAAAACTTGAATAATTGAACATATTAAACAAACGAACATAGCTAATGTTTATTACCGGTTATTTTTGCTCTCCTCGTCTTAATTCGATGTTTTCTACCTCAGAGCAACCTGCAAGAGATGAAAAAATTGAAACGGTAAGTAATTATGAAGAAAGTTAAATTCGATGGAATTAGAATCAGCTTAAATTCTGGAAAAAATTTGGCATGACCTTTGCGTATTTTTAGACACTCCACATTTTTTAAGACAGAAACAAACACAGTAGCAGCAATAACATTTATTCTCAGCAAACCATACAAATTATTATCAGACAGACAAGTATATAATAATATATATGATCAATGAACAAAAACAACCACCCCATTTCAACTTAATCTCACATTTCACCACACTATGCAAATATATATTCTAATGATTGCAGAATACAAGTACAATTTAGTACAACGTTTATTCGTGACAATATATAAGTATTTGTTTCTAAAATCATAATCAGAAACACAGTTGTTTTACCGTGGGTTCTGATCAGGCAAACCGGTGACAGAGGTTGACAGCAGCAGATGGTGCGACAAGTAGACAATCCGACCATGTGTAGTGACACCTATTCAATGAAATTAGAATATAAGGTTTTAATTTGAAAAAATATGAATAATTGAACAAATAAACAAACGATATTTTGAATAAAACCATGTTATTGAAACATTTTAAAAAAACTAACCTAATGAGTAGGGATGATCAACTCACAAAAGTGATGGAAGAGGAATTGTTCAACCGTAGTAACACCTATTCAATAAAAGTAGAATAAGGTTAAATTCTGGAAAAAATTTGGCATGACCATTGCGTTTTTTAGATACTCCACACTTTTCGGTAAAAACAAACACAATACAAGTACAACAAAATTAATAATATGCAACAATTATAACACCCGCAAGAATAATAGCAACAAACAGCAACACTTACAACAATATTAATACACCACCAACAATAATACGGATAGATAACTTCATCACAAAACAGCCATCGTAACACCACCAACAACAAAAACAAAGACCATTTAACTTTTTCTATTACACGGCCATTTCTTCTTCTACACTATATTTCTTGTGTTCTAACATTTCTTCTTCTCAGTTTTTTGTCTCTTGCATACAGAGACACGTACACAAACCACAATAACAGATCAAAACGATAATAATCACTCCTCAAAGCACAAAATCAGCCACTAATCAAAAAATAAATAGCTAGGGTTTAAATTACCGAAGTGGGATTCGGAGGTTGACAGTGGCTACGGTGGAGCGACGGTGGAGGGTGGAGGCACGGTGGAGCTAGGGGGGAGGCGTCTGTCGATCGAGACCAGAGGAGTGGGGTGGTGGAGGGGCGCGCGCAACTCTCCCGTCTGTTGTCGCCACGACCGGAAGAGAAAGAGGCGACAGTGGAGGGGCGGAGGCGCGGTGGAGCTAGCTAGGTGGAGGCGCGACGTCGAGACGAGTGTGGGGCGGTGGAGCTAGCTAGGTGGAGGCGTGACTTGGTTCCTTTGTTGTCGCCGCGACCGGAAGAGAAAGAGGCGACGGGAGTGCGGCGGTGGAGTCGAAGACGGTAGAGGGGTGGTGGCTCGACAGCAATAGAGGAGCGGGAGTCGATTCGGAATCGCCAGAGAGGAAGAGAACGCGGGAGGAAGAAAGAGGAAGAAGAAAGGTCGACGGGTTTTAAATTAAATGACTTTTAAACGACGGTTATTAGACAAACCGTCATTTAAAATCTTTGTGACACAAGGAATAAACCACGGTTTTAGGTTAACCGTCGTTTATAGTTCGACGCCTTAGAAGATAAATGACGGTTTTCTATCGAACCGTGGTTTATGTAGATTATATACGACGGTTATAACCGGAACCGTCATTTATCTTCTAAGGCGTCGAACTATAAACGACGGTTTTTGTTAAAACCGTCGTTTATATAGTGAGCCGTGCAACATAAATGACGGTTCTCTAAATAACCGTGGTTTATAAAATTTAAATGACGGTTTCATTGTTAACCGTGGTTTAAAGTCCGTCATTTAAAATCTTTTTTCTACTAGTGGACTCTAGAGCAGAATTGGTTATGAATGTAGCGATGAATTTGTGTTTTGTAACAGCGGTGATGTTTTCAATATCCATCATCTAGTAGTTTAGCTTCTCTCGAATCTCATCAATGTTAGTTTGGATTCTAGAGAGAATCGTTGCACTTCTTCCTAAGGGGTCTTTCATCTCTACTGCCTCCTAGAGGTGGATTTCCCCATAGGCATCCTTATCCTTTTTAGTGGTTTGTCCCCTGTTTACATATGCCGAGCATTCCCCCTTCTCCCGGGTTCTGGGAGCTACTTTAGTTGGGTTTGTGGATGCCGCTGTTCTTGGAGGGTTTTGGTGCTTGATTCTTCACATCTGGTCCGACCACTAAGTCGATGGGTTTTTTCTTGGTTTTGCTGGTTGCACAAAAATCCAATTTCATCAAAGATTCATTGCAATCCTGACTCATCGCTGAACTCCACAAACCAATATAGTTAGGGTCTTTAGATGAGGATTCTTTGGCAGGCGGATGCCCACTATTCTTCCATATGGGCTAAAGGTTTTCAGATTGTACCTACTCTGGATTCAGGGTTAAGTTTGTCGATAAAAATGGTTGCTCTAAGTTCTTTGGTGTAGGCCATGAAGATTGTAGTAGGTAGTCATATTGAGGTTTGTTGTGGTGTTTTGTGGATTTTGTGTGGTGGTAGCAGGGTGGCTTGAAGTTTTTGTGGTGGTTGGAGGGTGTTTCGGGTGGCTAGCTGGGCGGTGGAAGGGTAAGAGAGAAGAGAGAGCGACATACTTGACGAGCTATTATCTTCGGGACTATCCTTTTAACCACCAGGTGCGGCAACACTTGTCACTCCGAGTTTCGCCCACAATTTCTTTTCCAAGCGTTTTGATAAATGGTTTGACCATAACCTTAGATGCAGAAACAAACTTCAGAGCATGACGTACTATTATGTTTGTTGTCACCTGTTGGAAGCTTTGTCATTGAAGTATACTTTCATATTCCAGAACGATAGAGTCTTCATTGCTTGTGCGGTCTCTTGGATTTGGATTTCACTTTAATCGTATATAGTTCTAGCGCAAGCATCAAGCCATTCTGCTTCCTTCTTCCTCTTGGTCTTATTGCAGACTCAAGTGGCTATCTCCCCCCTTTGAACATACTTAAGGTTATGTTTACAGCATTGCTCTCTCTTTCATAGGTTCTACCTCAGCTGATGGTGTTGCCCGCAATCACCATAGCAGATGGTTGTTTGGATTTTCTACAAGCCTTGGCAGCGACACCATTACATGTGCTGAGCTTTGGGGTATCTTTATGGGTTGAAGGTTGTCCAGGTTAGACGTTTCCAACAAATCATCATTTCTTGCGACTTCAAAGCTGTCATCTCCTCAACAACATCCTCCTTAGTGTCATTCGTACATTACTCTGATCTTTGTCTGCCACTCTTTGATGTCCCAGTTCAATTATGTGTTGTTCATGACTATAGTGAGACAAATCACGTGGTTTATGGTGTGTGACACACAAGTGTCACAACTTTTGGTTAACATGCTTTTGATTCCCTTCTTGTATTTCACATCGACTTCATTTTGATGCAGTAAGTGGCATCAGTTGGCGGTTTGTTGTAGTTTCTAAGTAATTGGTCCCTTGGGTTTAACCTTCCCTCTGAATTCTTATATACATAAACATGGAGACCCCTGTTTTAGAGGACCCCAAATTTTTAGGGATCTTATATTTTTTCAAGTTGAGTCAATTAATTTTATAGTTTATATAAATAAAATATTAACATGTAAGAAAAATACTAGTTAAACATTAAAATAGCTAATAAAAAATATGACTTAAATGTTAGTATAAATATGCATTCAATTAGTTTTAAATTTGAAACTGATTATTTTAATAACATAAAATATTGTTTATTTCACTACTATAGTATAATGCTGGTAAAATAAATATCAAACGGTACTATAAAAGAAAGTTAATTAATTTAAAGGATCTATAGATTGATATGTAAATTACTTTTAATATAATTTATATATTTACTTACAATTTTAAATCAATATTTAATAGTTGAAAATTATTTCTCTAAACAAATTGTCTTTATTAATATTATATAAATTTAAAATTATTAAATACTATTTAATAAATTAATAAGTACCTATATTACTTAAAATTAGCAATATATTATAATAAGCACTGGCCTCATAAGCAATGGTGGCCGTCCTCCAACAGCCAAAAGCTACAGCAACAAAACAACCACTCCAAGGGTCAGTTGCCACAATCTTGTGTCAAGACTGCTCTAACAAAATGATCAGTGAATCCAGCAAAATTTTATTTTTCAGCTTCCCAAAGAACAGAAATATACAAGAACGTAACCTTTGATTTCAGTGAGGCCCTATAAACCGATTGAGCGCTTTACAACATCGAGATTAGATGAAAAGGGAGAAGAGGAAGCATCTCGGCAACCCCAATCCCAAACTTCTTCGAGGATCAAATAAGTATTACATAGCTATAAACTCCTAACTTTTCTAGTTTAAAGAACTCTCCATCCCTATATTATCATTCCCTAGATCGTCCATATCCAGCTCATTCTCCCTAGCCAGATCATGGGTTTCACCCATCATGTTCACAGCTCCAAACTCTTCCTCAAACTCTTCCGGGTACTTCATCCTGTAAAAATCGAGCTCCGCTTCCATATCCTGTATCTCCTTCTCCCTTTCCGCCAACATATCATTAGCTTTCTCCAGAGCATCCATGTCATGCTCAGCTTGCTCCTCCATCATCCTCAAGTACTGCAGAGCTTCCATGTTTAGAGCTGCCTTCTCCTCCTGCAACTTGGTTATCATCGCCATTGCCTGGTTCGCAGCCTCTGTCGAAGCACTTCTCTCGTCTTCGAGCTCCTTCCGTAGCTTCGAAATGCATTTCCTGTCGAGCTCCACTTGTCTCTTCAATTGTTCCAACATCTCAGCTCCCCCTTCTGGATCACCCAGCCAAAGTCTATCCAATGATTCATACGACTGTGACTTCGTCAGCACAGGTGTCTTAGGAACCGGTTCAACCTCTTTGGAGCCAGCTGGTTGTTGAGTAATGATCTTATGGGATTCAGCTGGTTGAGTGGTGATCTTATGGGATTCGTTGGCTTGACCATTTGCCACGGATGATCGACCAATTGATGATGATGGATCATTGAACCTAACTGATGGTGCTTCATCAGAATTTGATTTTGTGACGACTACATTCTCTTTCTCCCTTGGCGGCAACTTCATTTGGAAGCGATTGAGATGACGAATCAGCAGCCTTGGGACTAGAAGCAAACTCAGTTGTATGCCGAGATTGACGATTTGGAGTAGAAATAGCTCTACTTTCTTTCTTTTCCGGGTCAAATCCTAAACTGATTCGGCTCCTGGGACTGCTACTGAGCTTGTAAGGTTCCATATTCTTGATTTTTGACAGGGCTCCGATTTCGCCACCTTTCTCTTTGGAACCAGCCAGGGAAACTGCATCAGTTGACCATCAAAAGGTTTAACCAAAAAAACAAAGAAAGTAACAAAATGAAGATTTATTCATGCTCTACACTACAATGAGAGATGGCACGTAATAGAAGTTCGTTACCTTTGATTTTGGATGGGGAGCGTGGGCTGTTCAAAAAATTCAGTCAGAGAGCAGAAGAAGCAGACTTCTTGGGAAAACTAGATGTAGTTACATAGTCCAGTGTTTTCGCAGGTTCAGCTGATGAAAGAGGTATCTCGTCCAAAGAACTAAGCTCACTTAAAGTAGAAGGCTGTTTACTATGTGTTTGTTGTCGCCACTTCGTCTCATCAGATTCTCTACCAGTTTCGTTACTAGAAGTTGCCAAACTTCTGTGGATGAGCTGGGACCTGGGAGATCTATCCAGAGGGCTATTCCTACCTTCATTTGGTTGAAGTTTAACCTGCTTCGGTGGGAAGCACTCATCGAACTGCTTCTTGAACAAAAACTTTGAACCCTGCTGAGCCGCGGCCACACGGTCATCCTTTATCAGTTCCTTTTGCTTGATCAAATCCTCCTCATCAGAAAATGGGAAATCAGAATCAGAATCAGAAGAGAAACCTCATCTCCGCTGCATACTCCACATTCGACAATGAACTTCTTTCTCTAAATCCACCACGAGCACGAGGACTGGCTGTGGCCGAGAGCCGATCCCTCCTCTTCAAACCATCTACCCGATTCGAACTCTTTTGGTGATGACGCGGGCTCGGGAGAGGAATATCCGGTTTCGAAGTTTTAGTAGACACTGCTGACTGTGGCTGCACCAGCTTCTGAACACCAGGTCTACACCTCCATTGTTTGCCACAACAAGAACATGACCTGGTGTTCAACGGACCAGGGAGAAAATCAGTGCTGAAAACAGGGTTCCTCAAACCATCCAAACCCAATTTCCCTATCAAGAATTTGCATATCTCAGGGCTGGTTTCCTTCTTCATTGCAAATGACAAGAGACATTCTTCACACATGTCATGAACATCAGCTATTTCCCATGAATACTGCACGAAACCAGAGATGATATCTCTGAGCAGTGGTCTGCACATAGTAGCTGTTTGTAGAAGTCACGTTTCCCTTTGCCAACCAGATGATCGAGTCTTGAGCATATAATGCAAGGTAGAGGTAAGTCGCAGTATTGAGCAAATTTAACGAGGAAATAGGAGAATGCCGCGTAGATTAGTAGGAGACATAGTAAAACCCATTCGCATGCGGCAGATTTTAAGACGAGGATTGATGCCTCAAGTCATCGTCCACGTCAAAGATAGACGTTTTCTTTGTAGCCATTCTTGCACTTGGCCGGTTCAAAATTTACAATCTGTGAACGGCCTGATGAAATTCGCTGCTCCTCTGTGAAGATGAAGCCAATCTTCTTCCCATAATGAAATCAAGCTGGACTGTTACCAGAAATGAAGGGTGAAAATTTACCCTACTGAAAACTGATTTCAGAAACGAGGCCATAAATGTATTAATTGGTTTTAGTTCTACCCAGCATGCAAAAACAAACTGAGGAATTGTAGACGTATAATGAGTAATTAACCAACACAGAGAGCCACATTGTCCAAATGGTCCTAAATCAATGCGGCCCGTCAACAAAATTGAACAGATAGGAACACGTTTATCAAAAATCGATGGACAAGCGGTGTTATCATTCTGACAAATTACAATGCAATCGATGCAAAATTCGAGAGAAACAATACAACCGTTTGTTTATAATGCAAGATAAACATGATTGGGGACAATGTGATCCCTACTCGATCAAGACAGCTGGGAAAACAAAATGGCGAATCCGAGATTAGGCACCTGATTCCCGAGTTCGACGATGGATCGGCAACGAGGAAGAACCAAGACGGATGATCGATGGCACGCGGCGGACAGAAGGGGGACACGAAGGGAAGGGATGAAAGGAAACAGAGGGAAAAAGTTGGCAGAGAGACCCAGGGCGAGGGACATGAGAGAGGAAGAAGACGGAGGAAAGAAACGAGGGAGAGAAATTGACGCTTTTTGGCTCGAGGTAATCGACTACTGCCGTTGAAATCAACTAACTGACAATTCGCATTTGCGCGTCTTTCATTAACGAATCTGTATTCTTGATCTCCAAAAACGTTTTATCAATATTTCATAGCCGGAGTTAATGGGCCTTCTACTGGTCAATAAAAGAAGAATAGTGTACCTTTTATGGTTCGTTATAAACGATGAAAACTGACCTAGAAGGTTTTCTTATTTGTCAAAGCCCAAGTGCAGCGTCTCCTGATCTCTTCTATTTTGTAGATGCCTTTGGTGCGCAGCTCATGCTTAGAACTTGAAAGGGTGGGTCTAGAGCAGATCAACTTGTCTGTCCAGTCTGAAAATTATTGAACTAAATATTGAGGCAAAATTCAATTTCAATCTCCAGACAGAACCCAAGAACAAGACCTATCAAATATCGAACGAAAAAAATTATTTATCCAAAACATAAATGTTTAGAATATATTAAATTGTTTATATACAAAATAAATTTATGTTTGATTCATTCTATACATGTGATTTATTCTATAATTTTGATGTATATATAATATTCCCCCTATAGGGATTGCTATTTGCAGTATAAAATTACTAATCATTACAGAATAAAAAATTTTTAAAATCACATTAATTACGTAAACATGTAATGAAGTATTGGTGCAACTCTTTTTCATTAATGATATCCTATAGGGATTTAAATAAAGAAGTTTATAGATGATGAATAATGATTTTACTAACTACAGTATAAAAAAAATTCACCAAATTATCCAGAATACGTTGGAATGTGTTGGAGTGCCCATTTTTCTTGAAAAAAAATGAAAATCAACATCTCAAACAGACTTAGCAGTCATTTATTTTACTAACTGCAGTACAAATTTTTTTCATCAAATTATCTCGAATACATGGGACGGCCCTTTTTCTTGAAAAAATGAAAATCGACATCTCAAACAGTTTTAACAGTCATTTATTGAACATCTTGGCTCATAACTAAGTTACATAACATATAACAAGACGACATTTGAGTCAAAATTATTACAACAGTTATGTTCACCTTTCTAAACTAGATTGTTATGGGTAAATCGAAGTACCACACCGTGTTTGGATTTCTATAAGAAAATCGTTGCGGGTAGACAAGGGTAGTGGAGAATCTTGAACCATTCAAAACCTAACAAAATGTCCATGTCTGCATGCACACTCCAATTTGGATCCCTCCTCTTCCTCTTGGACTACCATGGTTATTATGATCTTAATAGGGAGGTATGTACTACTTCCAGCATTCTCATATACAACAGAGTAGAACACCACAATAGAAGTGTATCGTGTCGCGATACGGTCCCATTTCAGTGCTCAATCATTTATAAGGAGGTGTTGCGCCATCTCCACCGAAACGTATCTACTATTTACAGAAAACACAACGTCCGAACATACGTCTAAACATCAATGTTCGGACGCATGTCGAGATTTAGAAAACAAAAGAAAACCCATGTCCGGACCGGACATATGTCCAGACATACAAGTTCGGACACAGTCAAGTTCGGACATATGCCGAGAGTCAGAAATCACAAAAAACACAACGTCCAAACATACGGACGCATGTCGAGAGTTAGAGAACAGAAGAAAACCCATGTCCGGACATGTGTTCGGACATACAAGTTCGGACACAGTCTGAAACTCACACGCTAGACTCATCCTCGTACTCCATCCAATTTACATGTTCGGACACATTTGAAAACAAAAGAAGTTCATCACGTCAAAGTCTTGTCCGAACATACAAGTTTGAACAGATGTTCGGACACGACGAACAAAGGCGAAAAACTGCATAAATCTTCACAGAATCCATCCAAAATCAACACAATACTCACACCAAATCAGACCAAAAACTTCATGGGGTTTTAACCATCATTAAGTAGACAAAAAACAAGAGAAACCACAAATTAAAACGCATCAATTCACTACGCACACCGAAAACTCTCAAAACCCCATGGGTGAGCATAAATAAACAATTCCATCCCCCACTTACATTGATTCGGAGTGCAACAACCTCTAATCCGAAACCGAAGGCAGCCAAAAGAATCACGAAGCAACCGGGGAGGAACCAAGCACTGAATTACAACCACAATCAAACCACAAATCAGAACATACACTTCCCACACAAGAGCCAAACCAAACCAATACCGAATTGCAGACCAAACCTGAATTGAAGAAGAAGAAGAGGACCCCAACAGCAGCATAGCAGAGCAGCGAGCCAACCACTGCAGCAAATCCACAACACAAAGCAAAGAGAAGAACTAGAGAAGGGGACAAGGAGAACGCTCTCAACATGACAAAGAACATGGCAAGAAGGAACTATCGTGAGGAATGTCAACTGAATGGGAAAAATAAAAATAAGGAATCCTTTTCCTTATTACCTTACTTACCAAAATAAGAGAGGAGAAAAGATCACATTATCCTCCCCTTCTTCTCAAAGACCAACACGTCCTAAATACATAAACCAACAAAGATAAGATACAAATATAATCCGACTTAAGGAAAGCTGGAAACGGGTATAAGTATAACAAACCCACCTCCAATCCACCATCTACCTGAAACACCATATGATGAGTGAGGGAAAGGATCCGGACGGAAAACGCATGCCTCCAGTACAAAGTAACACCTCATATGCGACCTACACTATCAACTGCAAGACCCGAAAACCCACACAGCCGACAAGCGAAATGCTCTATTTCTCTACTACGAGCTTTGTCTCGAAGAGAAATATGAAGTTCGGTTTCTCATCCATGATGACTTGGAGAACCCATTGAACAGAGTTGGGTGACCTAGCCCCCGGCAATTTATGGAGATAATACTCATTGGAGATTACTGAAACATAAGAAGTGGAGAGAAAACACATGCAGGGTGAAATAAGGCCAAACATTGACGAAGGAAAGGTGGGAGGGGTTTGGATTGAGGAGATATTATGGAACTAGAACAGAATCGGGATCCATATGGGAAGTCCAGTAAAAAAGGAAGGGCAAGGCGGGCTAAGTAGAGGCAAAGGCAAAGAAAAAGAGTCTATAGAAAGCCGACTAAGAAGTGCGAAGGAAGGAGGGAGGAGGCAAAATATGGGAAGCTCCCACCAAAGGGGGGGAGGAAGGTTTTGCGGTGCTTATCGTTTTCAAGGCAAAGTTTGGTTTATGCGTGAACGATGTTTGATACGACATTGTTGGAGATTATGTGCCAAAAAACTAAAGCCACAGGCGTGGAAGGAATAAACCCTTTGGAAAAGAGTATTTGAAAGGTAGTGCATGCATACAGATGAGCTTCGAACGTAAGATTGGCATCTATAATAAAGGGGTGTACCCCACAAGTTGCTGTGCTCACTGCTCAGGGATGAAGGTTCTCTTGACACTTGACAGGCAAAACTTTCATTTCTTATATTGATCTATTCTTTTGCGTGAGATAGACCTTCAGGACTTGCAGACAGGAAGGATCGAAAATCTCAAAAAAACAGAAAAAAAAATCTAGATCACTTTACATGGCTGGCTGATGCCTGTGCAGACGACAAATTTATCTTAAATAAAAGAGTAAATTACTCGGAACCCCCTTAGGATTAGACATAATACAGTTGACCCCTTGTGTTTATCATAATTATTGGTAATCACCTTAAGTTACAGTATCTTTGACTATGAGCCCCGAACTATTATTCCATTATCAAAACGTTACCACGTGCTGACCCATCAGCTTAATCACATTATTAATGAATACTGGACAAAAAAACACTACTTAATCAGCATTCTTATTGTTCGAAAAAACGTCAACCCTACCTCGAAAATGCATCTGAATTGGGATGAGGGAGAGTTAAAGGATGTTGATTAAGTAATTTTGTTGTCTAGGTGGCATTAATAAGTGATTAAGCTAATGGGTCAGCAATGTAGTTAACGTTTGATAACAAAGTTATAGTTCGGGGCTTATGGTCAGAAAAAACCGTAACTCAAGGTGATTACCAATAATTATGATAAACACAAGGGTTAACCGTTATACCCAGTCCTAGGGGGTTCCGAGATTTACTCAAAATAAAATATATCAAAATTTTATGTGGTGAGTATTGTTAAGATGAACACTATAAATATTTATTTAATCTAATAATTTTTTATATATATATAATTTAATTATATAAGAGGTCTCATTCCATATTTTGGTACGGGCCTTCGAAAATCCCAAAGACAGGCGTGATCACTCGAAGGCCGAAATCTAGGTTAGTGAATTGACTTATCGACAATTAACTAGAAATCAAATATGTGTAAACGGGGTTAACTAACAAAGAAACTCATTCCTTGATCAGTGCTTAAAGTCAAGAAAAGATAGCAAGTCAAAAGATGAGTTGACTTTTATTTAATTAGCATCTTTCTTTGTGAAGTAATTAATAACTATACATATTACAAAAAGTCTTCATTAAATCATGCTGTAATCTAAAATCCAGACTAAACGCTTGTCAATTAGCCTAATGGGTATGTATGAATGAACACTTTATCAATAGTATAAAGTGTGACATTCAAAGGTGCTGCTAAAAAGATCGGTACGTGTGAAAAAGTGAGCAAATTAGGTATTGTTGAAGGTAATTAGACTTTTTGGCAGGTCATCATACACAACAAAGATTCTCCCCCAGCCCACAAAAATATATAGGTCGGATAGAAGGAACAAATAAAAAAAAAAACGCCTTTCTGATCTCTTTCCTTCTGCATTCAAACACAAAAAATCAAGATTAGAAAGGAGAAGTTTAAGATCGAAAGTTGAAGACTGCAGATGGAAGATTGAAGGTTGAGGAGAATGTTGTCTGGTTCGAAACCATACTAATATTGCTATGTTGTGATCAGAATGATTTCGGACCAGGCTTCATTCCCCCCAACACAATTCGCAGTGCATGATCACTCGATTCTTCCAACTTGGTTTCTGGGCTATCAGTTGTTCTACCAAGGCGAAAGTAACTGAGGTCAGTGAGCAATTATATTGATCAAAAAACATTTCAAACAAAAAGCAGCGCAATGAAAAGCGCCACGAAGAAAGATCAGTTGGTGTTTTTTTTTTTGTCCAATTCTTATCAATAATGGTTGCTACTGGTGCAGAAGTGTGGTTTAATTTCATTTTCCCACCTACCGTAGAAGATCATAACTTTTGGTTTGTGCGTGACGTTTTAGCCTACCACGCAAGGAGAAGGAGAGCTCGGCTAATCAACTCGAGCGAGAGAGTAAGTTAGAAATACAGTTTTCAAAAACCCTTGCTTTTGTGCGCTATGAGTATAAATGTCTACAATCGTCTTGGCTTAACTGCTTCTGAAATGTTAAGTTTTCTGTTATGACTTCCGAGTTCGTAACAACATTCAGTTTGTCCTGTTTAACATATCTCTATCTTGGGTAAATTCAACAATATAGATTGGTAGCCACCTGGCGAAGTCTGCTCCTCTGTTCTTTCTCCCCTAACGAAAAATGTCGACCTGCCATATTCTCCTTGCTGCCCTCTCCTAGTTCTGGTTCATATCCTCCTTGTGAATAGCTCTCAAGTTGCATGTGAAAAGATGACCTATGTGCATCTCTTCATCTTCCACCGCAACTCATTCATAAACGGTAATGATGGCGATAAGGGTAATCATTGCTCTTATCCTGTGGAGTTGAACAAGATCAACCACAGGGACATCTGGCAGTTGATTTACTCACTTCTCAAGAACAACTCACTATTCTACTCCCTCTGTCCTGAATTGACCGTCCTGTTTGCTTTATGGCACGTTTTTCTACTTCAATATTAAGCATATAAGATAAAATAATTTTATAAAACTAATTTTTATAACATATAGTTTATCATGTAAGGATTCATATGCAAAACTTAAATTTTCAAAATTAATTTATCTTATATGTTAAAAATTGAAGTCAAACGACATGTCCAAATAGTAAACAGGACGGTCAATTCAGGACGGAGGGAGTATGACATACAATGGCCAGAGGATGCATTCGATTGCCTCTTCCTCTTCTACTCGCCAACTCTGTGTACTCTGACCTCTATATTTAACCAACATAAATGACGGATGTTCCTCACCTCAAGCTCCATACCTTCTCCTCAAAATTGCGGTGTTCTGCCTTCTCTGCCACTCTTTTCTAATTGAATCTCTCACCCTTCTCAGCCACCAACAAAATGGATAACATTATGGTCAAAGGCTTAAGCCTTGTAACCATACGATGCCTGATAGCCTAGCTTTATTCGGCAATTCCTATATGTGCAACTTCGCTGGGTCAAATTCTCCAAGGGTACTGGACAGAGTATGGTGATTTTAGATTTACAAGATCGGAGCTAACTTGTTCGTTTTTGAATTTGAAACCTTGGAGGCCATGGAAGCGATCAGAATTAGGGGCTCGTGGACCATCAACAAAATCATTTGGCACTGCAGACCATCGACCTGACGAAAAACTTAACCCAGCAGGAGTTCAATTGGATCCCGTTTTGGGTTGGAGTATATGATGTTCCACGACATCATCACACTCTAGAATTTGTAAGAAGGGCAGCGCAGAAGCTTGGTCACTTCTTTGGAGCCGTAGAGAAATACCCCAAACATCAATCACCTTAATTAATGAGGGATTAATTTAATAAAGGGATTTAAACCAATGTTTAATCATTGAAGGAAAGGCTAATGGGCCAAATTCACGAAGGTATTTTATAACCTCTAAACATACATATATAAACAAATATGTATAGTCCAAAATGAGCATTATGCCTCACATAAAATAATAGACTAAAGAGGGAATATTTATAAGGAGGAAACAACTCCTAAAGTTTGTGTAACATATAATACATTAATACATGAAATAAGAAATAAAATCATGTGATAAAATTATGTGGTATACTTTATATAATTACAATAAATAATAAAGTATACCAAACACTTAAAACACGAGGAATACACCTTAAGACAAGGTAACAACACATGTTACAACCTAACATATCAAACAAGTCCAAAGATACAACATGTAACACCTTAATATCACAAGTTTCAAAAATAACAAAAAAAAACCCATATTTCCCTCTTGTTGAGCGGCAATATCAAAAGAAAACAAGAGACCAAAAAGCAAAAAGATAAAAGAAAGTATACATCACCATAGACATCCTTTTACCACTCATTTCTCTACACTTAAACAAATCAAATTAAACTCCTCACACACACAGAGATTGCCGATTTCAAAAGAGGGGAGAGGAGATTCAAAAGCACTTTTGCTTTTGAAAGGAAGCTTTCTAAAAACAAGTCAACTAACCTAGGGAACTACACACACTTACCTTATACTCTCTTTCTCACACTCATTCCTCCTTGCCCCATGTTGTCACGAGACCAGCCTTCTCTCCTTGCTCCCAGCTGAAATGGTAAGCCTTCTTCCTTCTCCATCTTCTTTCTTTGTTACTCAATGGAAGAACACAAGTGTTCTTACTTGTTTTGCCTCAAATCTCCTTCTTTCTTCATCAAGAAGCTAAGTACTCTCCTTCCTCTCTTTTCAAGGCCAAAAACATGCTGCTATAGGGGCTGCAAAACCGACAGCAAACACAAGGGGGTGAGAAACAAAGCTCAACAACAAACAAAGGTAAAAATGTGCCTTAAGACTTCAAGTTCTTTCTTCCATGTATGGGTCCAAAAATCCCGGCCATTCTAACCCATTTTTCTTCACTCATTTCATACTCAAACTTTGATCTTCATCCACCTTCAAGAAGGGCCACAAATCAAGAGGAAAACAACCTAAGGTAAAGTCTTGAAAATAAGCTCTTTTTGTGCTTAAATCACCTTTTACTCCTAGATCTTCAAGAGAGATAAATCTTCTATTATTTTCCTCTTAATAGTCAATATTTTGAGGGTGAAATCACTCTTATAACACAAAGGTAAAATCTAATCTCATTTTAATGTCTTAAGGTTCCTTATCTTGTTAAGCTTATTAACAGACCCTAACTTGATCTTTTATTCTTGTTAAAATGTGGACATAATGGTCCTTGGGAACCATAGGAGTGACCTTGACAAAGGAGGTGGAGACAAGCTTGAAAAAACTAACCTTTGGAGGGTAAGTAATTAAATCAAGCTTGAAAACTCCTTAAACATGGTTTAAGCCTTTGATTTGTGCATAAACTAACTTAAGCTCTATTAAGAACCTTGGATCCGTGGAGGACTTGTGAAGAAAGTGGTGGTTGGTGAATCAAAGCTTGTAAGTTTGCTTAGAACATTTTTTAAGCTTTAAGATAAACTTATCTTGTTCAAATAATTACAGCCGAGAACATGGTGGGTATCTTGGGTTAAATTGACCTAAAAACATTCTTAAGAATTATGGTAACATATTTAGCTAAGTTACCTAGGTGTATAATGACTTATAATGTCATAAATATAAGTCAAAGGGGTAAAAATACAATTATAAATAGTTTCTGGGTACAACAGTAAAAATCCGTGATTTATAATGTTATTAGAAGTGTTTTATGTCATTTTAATATTATATTTCAAGTTTGTAATAAGGCCATGTATTTAGGCCACTTTAATATGTTATTTAAGGCTTTTTATACTTTAAAAGTTAAGTATTTGGTTAGTACAAAATTTGGTGAGAAATTCTGGTGATCAAGGTTTGTTTGTTGAGTTTTAATCACCTAAAAATATTGGGATTAAATTACCTACGAATTTGGTAAAGTTAGATTGGATTTTAATGCAAAAATAAGCTTTAAAAGTAATATAAACCTAAATAATGTTCTAGTGAAAAAATGGAGGTAACATGGGTAGTTAAGTGTAAATAAATTAAATTTAGAGTGTTAAAATGATATATGGCTGAAAGTTAGGCCTCATTTGGAGTTTAGATGAAAAATATAAGTTTTTACAAATTTAAGGACTTAAACAAAAATTCCAAGAAAAATCTGGGGTCAATTCATAATTATGTAAAAGTTATGGTCAAGGCAGTAGTTGAGAGGTCAACCTTGACCATATTAGGAGTGTTGACCAAATTAGATGAGAGAAATAATTAAATTAGGAATTTAAATAAAGTTTAGGAGTTAAATGTAAAATTTATAAAACTATTGGGGTTAAAGTGCAATTTCTGAAAGTTGGAGGCGGAAATGAGGTTAGAACAGACCTTGGGGCTGTTAGGAAATTACTGGAATTTTTTGGGTTGAATTTGGAATTAAATTGATAAGATTGTATAATATATAGTTTAAAGATGATATTATAAGGTTGTAAAATAATGTGGGTCAAATTGTAAATAAAGAAAAGTTAGAGATTAAGGAAATAAAACTTTGACAATAGTGGGTCTGTTTGGTATTATAGAATATAGTTGAAAACCATAGGTTAAAATTAAATAAGAGTAGAAATATTATAACACATGATATAAGGAGTATAATTGTAACATTATAAAATTTAGTGTGGAAGATTTGTAATTTATGGAAACTAGGGGGCTGTTGCGAGAATGTAAGAGGTTGGGAGATGAAATTCAACATATGGTTGAGGGTGTTATAAATATTACACTTATATCAAGTCCAAATGGTATTAAAGGTGGGAATGAATATAAGTTAAGGAATTTTATAATTCACATAAATAATGTGAGTATTTGGGAACTAGTGGAGTTATAAAATAATGCGGGGAATTTAATAAACTTTAGAGTTTAGCATAATGCATGATATAACATTATATATATATATATATATATATATATATATATATATATTAAGAATATAGTCTTAATATTGGTTTGTGGAGAATAACACAAATAAGAGAATTGAGGGTTCACACGAAATGATGAGGAATATCATTTAGATAATGAATTTTATAATTCATATGAGTATATATGAATATAAGGAGTGTAGAGAATTATAAATACGATGTGGTAATCACATAAAGAGAGGTAAAGTATAATACAAAGTGAAGGATTTAATTATACAACATGAGGCTTAATAACTAATGTCATGTTAATAAGGATCGAACAAACAAATGAATTATATAATTCAAGGATTATAACATGAATTATATAGACTTGTTGAGTTGGACATGTTGACCAAGTCAATCCAAATTGACTAAGTCAACTTAATTGACCAAAGAGGGTCAAGTTGACCAACTCATAACCCAAATGAGAGTTTAAAGTTTAATAATGCTATAAGGTCAATTATAACATATAGTAACAAACTATATTGTTATATATATACAAGAGTAATAACCTATGATTAAATGGGATATTATATGGATTAAAATCCTAAGTAGTAAACTAATATTACATACTACTCGTAACATAATTAGAGTACGGTTTAACTAATCCCAAGCATAATCGAAAACCCGAGTAATAGCGACAAACCGTCAAAGAGGTTATTTACCGGGGGGATTAGCGTTATTTGGAATACAGAATCAATTGAATTATAGTAATTAAAAACTTAACAATATGTTCAAGAGTTACGAGACAAGAGCTACGAGGGTAGAGAGCGAGCGTGATACATCACGCTAGCAATTACACCGGTGAACTGCATGTTACTGTGTGGTCTAAACATCTCGAGGGTTTCCTTGGGTTCAGACGTGTTTGTGTGCCTTAATTGTTAAGAGTGATAAGCTTGTTATATATTGTAGTTTACTGTGAGTTTATTCAGAGTTTTATGATCTGAAAGGAGATATACAACCCTATATTTATAGGCATCTTAGGAAGGATCTAGATAATCTAAAGGAAGAGACACCTAGAAGTGTCTGTCTAGGAAACATAAATAATTGAACAGATACAATTAATTATATGCTGGACAGACATAAGAACCTAATTAATTATAAAAATAATAAATGCACTATTTCCTAGACTAATGGCGCCTGTTCAGTAGGTCTGTCAACAATCCCCCTCAAGCTGGGTTTGTAAATGTCTTTCATGTCCAGCTTGAAGATAAGATTATGGAATCTGGGACTATGGAGAGGTTTGGTAAACACGTCAGCAATCTGCTCTTAAGAAGGGATATAGCTTAGATCAATTAGACCTCCTTCTATCTTCTCCTTGATGAAGTGTCTATCAATCTCAATGTGTTTGGTTCGATCATGCTGGACCGGATTGTGGGCTATGCTGATTGTAGACTTGTTGTCACATCTCAACTCCATGGGACCTTTCCATTTGATTGTAAATCACATAAAATAATTCTGATCCAAAGAAGCTCACATAGACCGTTTGCAAGAGCTCTCAGCTCAGATTCTGCTGAGGATCGAGCCACAACATTTGTTTTTTGCTTCTCCATGTCACGAGATTTCCTGCCAGGAACACACAGAATTGTAGTAGACCGCCGGTCAGTAAGAGAGCCACCATAATCAGCATCAGTAAAGGCTTGAACTGTTAGTTGTTCCCCTTTTTGAACAAGATCCCTTGGCCTGGAGTCCCCTTTAAGTAGTGTAGAACCCTATAGGCAGCTTCTAGATGCGGTTTTCTTGGGTCATGCATGAACTGACTTAGGACACTACCGCATAGGAAATATCAGGTCTAGTATGCGAAAGATATATCAACTTACCACATAAACGCTGATACATAGATGAATCAACTTTAGGCTCATCGTGAGCGTTGCCAAGCTTATGATTGGGATCCATCGGTGAAGAAGCTGGTCGACACCCACTCTTGCCTGTCTGACTCAAAAGGTCTGTGATATACTTTTGTTGGCTGATAAAGATGCCTTGAGATGAGCGGGCAACTTCAATTCCAAGGAAATATTTGAGAGAGCCAAGAGACTTCATCTCAAATTGTGACTTGAGCTGCTTTTTTAGACGTTGTCTCTCTACAGAATCATTACCGGTAACAATGATGTCATCAACGTAGACAAGAAGGATAGTGACTCCCCCTGGGTGAGAGTGTTTGAAAAACAACGTATGATCACCCTGACTTTGTCTATAACCAGCAGCTCGAACAACTTTGGTGAATCGGTCAAACCAAGCTCGAGGGGACTGTTTGAGGCCATAGAGAGCCTTTTTTAGTCGACATACTTTGGTAGAGGTTACTCACCATTAAAGCCTGGAGGGATTCGCATATAGATCTCATCATGCAGGTCACCATGGAGAAAGGCATTCTTGACGTCAAACTGTAACAGAGGCCAATCAAAGTGTGATGCCAAGGATAATAGGATGCGAACAGTGTTGAGCTTAGCCACAGGAGCGAATGTCTCCTGATAATCAATCCCATATGTCTGGGTGTACCCTTTAGCCACAAGTCGAGCTTTGTACCGCTCTAGAGATCCGTCAACATTGTATTTAACAGTAAAGATCCACCTACAATCAACAACATGCTTTCCTTGTGGTTTTGATACAACAACCCATGTATGATTCTTTTCAAGAGCTTTGATTTCCTCTTGCATAGCATCCCTTCACTCTTTCTTGGCCAATGCTTCAGAAACATATTTTGGAATTTGGATTTCATTCAAGCTTTGAACAAACAAGGCATGAGAAGAAGAAAAATTATTAAAGCTTACAAAATTGGCCAAAGGATATAGAGGGGTTTTTGTGCACTGACGTACACCTTTCCGCAAAGCAATTAGAGGGGAGGTTTCCTTAGGGAGAGGATCTATACCTGGGTTAGATAATTGATCCTGCTTCAGCCACGGGGTGGATTTGTACTGCTTTGAAAATACTTGTGTTACTGGAAGGTTAGGGGAATGATCTGTGGTGGAAGATTCAATAGGAGAGATTACTTGTTGGTTTGTGGTGGATTAGGGGATGGGGAAGATGGTGGTGAATCCGGTGGTAGTTGAGTGTGGAGGATCAGGCGGAGCTGAAGATGGCTGTGATGGTTGTGAATCTGGTGGTGGTAATGTTTGTTGTGATGGAAGGTGAGGTGGTGTAGGTGGGAAGAGGAAGCTGAGTTTCTTCAGTCTGTGAGAAAGAATGAGATGAAGAAGAGATAGGGTCAGAGTAAAAAGGTTCTGATTCATGAAAAGTAACATCAAAAGTTATGTAACTCCTTTTTGTAGTGGGATTGTAGCATTTGTATCCTTTTTTAGTAGGAGAATATCCCAAAAAGATACATTTAGTAGAGCGTGGATCCAATTTTCCCCTATGAGGAGTGGGAATATGAACAAAAGCAGTGCACCCGAAAACCCGTAAGTTTAGATCAGAAGAGATTTTGTGAGTGGGAAAAATTGACGAAGGCACTCATGTGGGGATTTATTTTTAAGAATGCGAGTGGGAAATTTGTTGATGAGATGACATGCAGTTAGTGTAGCTTCACCCCAATAGTGTTTATGAGTATTTGATTGGAAGAGTAAAGCACGACTCATTTCAAGCAGATGACGATTTTTTCTTTCAGCCGTGCCATTTTGTTGTGGAGTGTATGGGCAGGAAGATTCATGAATGATACCTTTAGAGAGAAAAAAAGAGTTAACAACTTGGTAGGAATAATCGGTAGCATTATCAATGCGAAAACGTTTTATAGTGGTGGAGAATTGGGTGTGAATCATGTTGCAGAAGGTGGAAATAATTGAGCTCACATCACTTTTGTTTTTCATGAGAAAGACCCACATAAAGCGAGTACAATCATCAATAAAGGTAATATACCAACGAGCTCCAGAAATATTAGCAATTGGAGAAGGTCCCCAAACATCGCTGTGAATGAGATCAAAGGGAGAACTACTCATGGTATTACTTTGAGGGAAAGACACACGAGAGTGTTTAGCAAATTCACACACATCACATTGAAAATTTGAAACATCAATACCATTAAAAAGGTGTGGGAACATGATTTTTAGTACATGAAATGAAGGATGCCCAAAGCGTTTATGATGAAGCCAAATAGTATTGGTATTAGTAGTGGTTGAAGCAAGGGCTTTAGGTGAGGAATTCAAGGCAGCAGGTATATCAAGGTAGTATAGTCCATCCCGTTGCTTAGCAGTTCCAATCATCTTCCCCGTGTGCAGATCCTGCAAGATACACCAAGAAGGAAAGAAAATAGCAACACATTTGAGGTCAGTAGTCAATTTGTGGATAGATGCAAGGTTCATGGCAAGTCTAGGAACATGTAAGGTATTTTTCAAATGTAGTCGGTCAGAAAGTATGACATTGCCGTGTCCAGCAACACGTGTAGACGTGCCATTAGCAGTAGTAATATTGTCATTAGTGGAACAAGGATAATAGTGTGTAAGTAAAGATGAGGTTGAGGTCATATGTGAGGTAGCACCTGAATCCAAGATCCAATCTGAATGTGGAGACTATTCTGAAGCATTAAGACAAAATTTTGTAGAGGGTTTACCTTGCAGAGCAAGAGAGCAATGACCAGAATCATTAGGGGTCTGAAACGATTGCAGCATAGCTCTAAGTTGCTGGATTTCTTCTTGAGATATGGATGAGGGTGTGGCAGAGTTGCCATGTGTAGAAGAGGCGGAATTAGCGCGTCCAGCACCAGAACCACATTTTTCTTGACCCTCTTTGCTTCTCTGTAGGTGAGGATACAGCTTCCAGCATTGGTCAATGTTGTGATTAGACCACTTATAATGATCACACCATCTTCCTTCTTTTCCTTTAGGTGTTGTATTCATAGAAACTGTTTTAGCAGCCAGAGCTGTGTTGTCCACTGTCTTATTGTCCAACATGATGTTGCGTCTACTCTCTTCATGCTTTACAGTAGTTATAACAGAGGGTAGAGCAGGAAGAGGAGTGTTGTTAAGGATTTGAGCATGAACCTGATCGTATTCCGGATTTAGACTAGATAAGAAGCAGTATAAGCGCTGCTGATTCAGGTATTTTTCGTGTTGAGTGGCATCAGCAGCACATGACCAAGTGAAGGTTTGATACTGATCAAGTTCGGACCACCGCCGCTGGAGATCAGTAGCATATTCAGTGACAGATCGAGTACCTTGCTTGAGAGTTATGGTTTCAAGCCATAGATCATAGACAAAGGCACCGTCTTTGGCTGAAGAGTAGGATTGTTGTATGAAATCCCAAATTTCTTTTGCAGTGTCTAGATAAAGACACGTGCTACTAATATTTGGGTCCATGGAGTCCCATAACCAGGCACGAATATTGGCGTTGATTTTCTGCCACTCAGCATCATTGTCCCTCTCTGCTGGCTTTGATTTTGTAAGGTGGTCATCAAGGTCTTTGCCACGGAGAAGAGTGTTCACCAGTTTAGACCAACCAAGATAATTGATCCATTAAAACGATAGGATGAATGGACTGGGGGTAGGTCGAACTTCTGGTGTTTGAGGGCGGCAGCAGCAGCAACATCAGCACTTACAATGGTGGAGTGGTCTGGGTGACTTGATGCAGAATTTGAAGTATCTTCCTTCGACATTTTTTTCTTTAAAAAACATCCTTGGTGGAGAGACTCACACTGGATTAATGAAGAGAAGGTCGAGACACCTAGAAGAATAAGCTAGTGCAAGAAGATTGAAGATGCACTAGGGAGAGGTGAGCTGAGAGCACCACAGAAGAAAGGAACACTAAGATAGGGCAAAGATACCCAGAAAAAAAAGGTTTGGTGCTGGAGATTTTGGGCTTGAAGCGCAACCAGAAATTAAAGAAGAGGTTGCAATGTTTACGGTTAGGGTTAAAGAAAGTGGCGGCAGCCAGAGGGAGAGGAAGGAGCAGGTTTGAGCTCTGATACCATGTAGTTTACTGTGAGTTTATTCAGTTTTGATGATCTGAAAGGAGATATAACCCTATATTTATAGGCATCTTAGGAAGGATCTAGATAACCTAAAGGAAGAGACACCTAGAAGTGTCTATCTAGGAAACATAAATAATTGAACAGATACAATTAATTACATGCTGGACAGACATAAAAACCTAATTAATTACAGAAATAATAAATGCACTATTTCCTAGACTAATGGTGCATGTTCAGTAGGTCTATCAACATATATGCATGTGATTATCTGATTTAATTGCTTGACATTCACGCGTTATTAATTGTGCGTGAACGTCGTTCGGACAAGAATTACTGATTGGAACTCGACATTAGATACGAGCAAGACTAGGAAGCATCACTACTTATTAAAGTGTAATGGATACCATAACATTCCTAATCAACCTAAGTAAAAGACTTAGGAAGGAGATTCGGTGATAACCATCTCTAGAGCATGGACTCGAACATGAATATGACCTAGACGACTTCTAAGTATTATATAAGAACTAAATGGAAATTAAATAATAATGTATTCTCTACAACCTAAGAGTAGATCTTAGGAGAACTGATTGAATTACTTAATCATATAGTGGAGGATTGGTATATGACAAGAAACCCCAGGGTAGTCTCGGAGTAACCGGTTACGCATAGTGATCACAATAGAGCGGATGACTGTTACAGGTCCACTCGTAGGTTATTCCATTTGATCCGAATGATCATTGTACGGAGTTCCCACGTAAAGGAAACGTCTTCAGCCGTTGGTTTCCCGGCATATAATAGGTGACATAAGGAGGATTTGAAGTCCCCGCATTAAGGGGATGGCTACTGCTGTTAGTGACCCGCCATTATAGGGTAAGTGTTGAGGACATGTCGTCTACTAACATGATGACTGTCAGTGGATAATAATTAAGTGAGATAAACAGATAGACACGGTCAATCAATAATACGAGACTCAATTAACTCTCGTGATTATGGATAACGAACAATGGGCCTCGAAGGCCAAGTAACAAGTATCGTTCGCAAGAAATCGGCTTTCGTGTTTTATCGCTTTTACTCATTTATTGTTTTCCTTATGTAAATGAATATTTGTGTAAATGTGGTGTATTCCTTGGTTGAATTGCTGCGTGTTTACTTACAGCATTTACGGTTTTTATTATATCCATGTAAAACGGTACTGCATGTAATGAACCGCATGTTAAGATGACTAAATGACCTAAGTGATCTAAAAGATCTAGGATTACACTTTAGCATATTCAGCGTTTTGGTGAGCCTATACGTCAACACATTACAGGACATTGATCGGGACTTGAAGCCAGAGTGCGGGATCTTTGGGTAGTCGACGTTATTTTGATTATCGCACTTCTAGACTTCATTTGTATTATATTACGTTTGTACAGGAATTGGATTATGTTGTCGCTCACTTGTTCAGATTACGGATTTGATGTTGTTATGTTAGAGTTTAAACTATCTATATCATCACTGTGGTTATATTTATTTGGAAAGTGGAAACCCCGTTACTCACATGGGTGAGTGACGGCGTGTAGCACCTAAGTTATAGAAGTTAGTTCTAATTTCTGCTGCGACTTACGTTTTAATTATGCTATGGCAAGTGATTATGTGGGATTAGGAGTAGGGGTGTTACACGTAAAGGATGGGGAAGCTTCTGGGTTTAAGTTCTTGCGGTTCAAAGTACTAATCAACATCTAGGTTCCTATTATGTGGGCTTTGCCAATGATGGTTGATGGTCAATATTTTATCTTCACAATCACGTATGATAATATGCCATTAATATGTTCTATTTGCAGCTTGTTTACTCATACCACTGGTGCATGCTCAAGTGTTTGGCCGGCATATGAGGGAGTCCCTTATGGAATGTGATTGTCCACGAAAACCTACCTAGCCAGAAGACATGCAGAGGAGAGGAATCTGACTGATCCATGGAGTGCACCGGCCAAAATCTAGCGTAGCCACATTTGGGTGCTACTCCCACCTAATTCCCCTAATTGGGCGGGAAAACCCGTGGCACAGCCAGTGCAAGGTGGAGACTTATCAGAAGCTTCAGGAAGCCCACACAAGAGAAAGTTCAATGAAGTGCTTTTTGAGGCTTCTCGTGCATGATACTAGGAGCTACAACTACCGGATGCCAGGAGGAAGGGGAAGGGAAGGCGTTGCTAAAAAGATTTTTGGTAGGGAAAAAATATACAAAATGAATAAAAGAATCCTACTAAACTCTAATACGGGTAGCAAAAATCCTGGTCGCAATAAAGTGTAAGTAAATTATGACCAAGAGTATCGAACCCAAGGGACTTAATAGAAAATCAGTCATAATCCTTAATAATGCCTATTTCAATAAAAGAAGGGAAAAATGAATAATAATTCAAACTAGAGTAACTAACTAATAATCTAACTAAATGGATTATGTACAATGAATTATCCTAGGTTCGGGATTACAATCAACCTAAATACCAATATGATCATAAAATTTTATCACAAGGCTCGAATTAACCAAACAAATGGTCATGCCGGATGTCATGCCGGATACGAAACGCACGGCACATTCAAAGACGTTGAATGTGTCGGACGCCAGCCACCCGGCAGTACACCCTGCAAGATCAAATTGTCAATATTATTTCCAGTTTCGGGTCTGACAACAGGAAACTCACCATCCATTATCGAATCGAGCATATATCATGCCGCAAAACTAACAAGATAGTGGGGAAACATGGATTAATTCTCAATCTTAAATGCTAACTCCTAAATCATAGAAGAAAACAATAAGACCATTAAGATTTCCTAACCCATTCTACTCTTGGTTTGTCTTCCTTAAGTAGAATTTGCAAAAAGAGAATAAGTGGCCAACATTATTCACTTGCCTAAAGAACCAAATCCTAATGGATGCTTGAAATTATATTGAAATGATCATATTGTTTACAAAAAAGAATTCACCCCTAACCAAGAACAAGAAGAAATTCTACTTCACCATCCATGAAAATACAAGAAGATATATAGAGAGGAGAAGGGAATTTGACATAGCCTTAACCCGAATCTCTTCTTCTTCATGGATGGATGGGCAGAACTTCCTTGGTAGAAGTGGTATGGATTTTGTGAAGTTTGAGTCGAGTATATGAATAATGAAGTGTAGTGTGTTCTTGAATGATCACATGGGTAGGGTATTTATAGGTGTTGGAAGTGATTATATGAAAAGATATATCTTAAATGATGTCTTTCCATAAAGACACACCTCCAAGACATGTCTTTACCAAAAGGATACCTTTTACCCTAGTTGTATTGGTATGGAAAGACACATCAACAAATGATGTCTTTCCATAGTGTCTTCCCATCCAAAAGACATCTTTCCAACTAAAAGACACCTCTTCATCAAAAGACACCTTTTCACCAAAAGACACCTCTTCATCAAAAGACACCTCTTCATCAAAAGACACATTTTCACCAAAAGGCACCTCTTCACCAAAAGACACATTTTCACCAAAAGATACCTCTTCGCTGCTCTGTACTCATGTCGTGAATGGGTCATCCGGCATCATGCCCGGCAAAACTTCATCCTTTGATTAGAGATTTATTCCTAACATGAAAAACATACCAAACATAAGTCTGAACTTATGTAATAGACTTTACATGTAAGATAATATTAAAACTAGCTATTTTAACCTTGTTTTCATTATAATTTTAACTTATAAATATGATAAGTCTGAGGCTTATCAGGCATTTTCTAGTTCAGCTACTATCAAGCCAATAATAGAACAAGAGAAAGGGAAGGACAGACAGCTTATGGGAGATCAGGATCAACAAGGGGTGATGGTTGCTACCTTAAATGCTTAGGTGTGGGCACCATCTGCGTATTTTCGTGACTCGACACAGTGTCCTATTTCAGACTTAATCGACATGGTTTTCTTTCTTTGCCCTTGTTTAATTATGATAGTTATGTTATTTTTGCATGTCTTACTACTTGGTTAAGTGAGTTTGTATTTAAGCCGAGGTTGTCGGGTCACAAGCCTGTTGGGGTAGTAGGCTGGCTGTTTTTGTTTTGTGGCGATGGTGGTGATAGGGTGGTTCCTATGATGATTGAACCTTGGTTCCATTAAGGATTTGGTCTCTTAATTGCACAGAGTCGGGGAGTGACTTCTTTATGGAGTGGAGATTGGGTGATGGTTGCTGAAGAGGTGGCGGTGATGGTGATCGAGTGTAGGATTATGGGTTTTGGTTATGGGAATTTTATTAGTGTGTGGAAGTGTGGTAGAGGGAGAAAAATGTAATTAGAGTCCTTATTATTCTTTTGTTTATGTCCAATCTAGTTAAGCTTGTACTAATCGTGTTATAATATAGTCACTACTTACGGAAAAAAAAACATATTTCTATGTTGTAATAGTTTATCTCTTAAGAGTTCTTTTGTTATTTCAAATAAATGCTACTAGACGGGGTTTAGAAAAATAAACCCAGTCTGAAAGATAAAGCAGAGATGGATGCCCTTTGAAACCAATAACACACATTATATGATTTGCACAAAGGAAACAAGGGCTACTATTCTCTTACATTAGAATTTATTATTCACCCGGATAATGTAGATTTTGTATTAGTTGTGTTGCTAATGTATTTTACAATGTTCTAAGTACTTATATATGTATTTGTCAAGAATGAGAATGACATATTACTTCTCTCTAGTTTTTGTGGCAAATTCTTGGCTACATGTGTATGTAGTCTTCTCTGGCTACACTTAATGTACAACCAACAGTGAAAACATGTACAATGAATAAGTAAAACTTGTACAATAAACAATTATACTGAGAGTATATTTATGTGTACAATATTTGTTATGTAAATAATGTACAGGTTTTATAGGTGTAATGTACATGTTTCGTCTACTACATGTATATGCAATGTAGCTATCTTTGGCTACATCTGGGTGTAGCCAAGACATGTTTTTTTAATACATGATGTATATATAAATGATAAGGAGTTACATAATAGTTAGATACATAGAAGTCTGACAACTGGAAGGGGCCATCACAGCTAGGGGGAGGGTGGATTTACAAAAGTCTCCCCGGCATCGGACAAAAACAGCGTAGCGCTGACAAAAATTCCCAAAGCTAACTGCCAAAATACAGAACATCAGGATATACAAAGATGACGCCAACCATACAAAAAGCTCCTAGGAGCAAAGTACCCTATCAAGCCAATCAAAATTTGTGCTGGATGTTTTCATCTTCTTCCAAATGATAGCTTTCATGGCCGCCTTGATGTCAGAAATTATGAGAGAGGGGTCTCTGGCTTGGCTGGCCATGGCACGTTTGCATCTTTCAATTCAGAGATAATAGACAACGTTAGCGACAACCGCTCTTTTCACTAAATCAATCGGGTGGGGTCTCTTACAATATCGGGTGATCCAGGATGAGCAGCTGCGAAGGCTTCTCCGATTTGTAGGGATACCCAACCAGTCACAGGTGGTCCACAAAACCCTGTTAGAGTACCTGTAATGGAAAAATAGATGGGCGCTAGTCTCTTGAGCACGCTCACAGAGCTAACACCTATTAACAAGACAAATGCCCCATGATTGGAGCTTATCACATGTTTTAAGCCTACCTTTTAGAGTTATCCACAAGATAAATTTGGCTTTGGGGATAGACCAAGTATTCCAACAGATATTGAACCAGGGAAAGGGCTGGGAAGGGATAGACACATCATTATAGCACGAGCTGACCCTAGGACGGGTAGGATAGGAGTAGAATAGCGAATAGGCATCATTGGGTGACCCACATTGCTCAATCCATCAGTCCCTGACATGAAGGATAGCTTTCCAAGTCCAGGGATCATCTAACTTTTTCACCTAGGTTGCCATTTACCTTGTTTTACCCTTCTTGGTTTCTTCGGCTAACACCATCAATTCCCTTGCAAAAAACCAATAATTATATCAGTGAAGCTAAGTTCTATTCATTGAGCATGTTTGAGTATATGGATAAGAAGAAATCAATTTTAATTGTTTAATTTGTTCATATATATGGCACCAAGTGCTGAAATATGTATATTCTTATTTTAAAACTGCTTTGAATACTCTCTCCGTCCTGAATTGACCGTCTTGTTTGCTTTATGGCATGTTTTTCCACTTCAATATTAAACATATATGATAAATTAATTTCATAAAACTAAAATTTATAATACATAGTTTATCATGTAAGGAATCATTTGTATAACTTAAATTTTAAAAAATATTTTACCTTGTATGTTAAATATTGAAGTCAAACGACATGTCCAAATAGTGAACAAGACGGTCAATTCAGGTTGGAGGGAGTATAATTTAAGGGTGGAGCCGATCAAAATTGTTGAGTAACTCAATTGTCACATAAGGAAGAATAAATACAAGAGAAGCATCACCACATGCCACTATAGCCTCTTACAAGAATTATACAAATTAAGTCGTGATTCAAATCTTGAATGTCAGTTTCAACTGAGGCAAATTCTTGTACAATGAATAAGAAAAACCTGTACAATAAACAATTATACTGAAAGTACCATTTTTATGTAAAATATTTGTTATATAAGTAATGTACAGGTTTTATAGGTATAATGTATATTTTTCGTCTACTACATGTACATGTAATGTAGCTATCTTTGGCTACATGTGGGTGTAGCCAAGACATGTTGTTCAACAAATGAATCCTGCAGGTAGTCAATCTTAAAGAAGATCTAGTTGGGTCATTTTTTTATTTCTATTTTTTGGCTACATACATATATGTTTGTTCTATAAAAATTGTACTTAAGTATATAAAAACTATATGGATGTATATATAAAAAGTTGTACATTGAATACTGATATTGTTGAAACTATACTAGTTGTATGTACTGATTTCTTAAATTGTACAGTAAGTTTACAAACCCTATATTTTTACTGTATATAAACTATACCACTACAATTGTAGTCAAAGATAGCTACATATGTTGGTACTTGTACAGGTTCACATGATCCATAATCTCATATTGTGAAGATGGCTTCAGCCTTCATTGATTAATCCACTTATACTTAAATTCAAGTATCTTCAACTTCCAATAAATCTATAGATACTTTTTTAAAATTAAGGTCATTAGCCAGAAACAATAAAAGTGGCATAAAACATACACAAACATCATCACACAAAAAAACAAGCTACTTGTCACCTACTTATTTTAGAATCTTAACGTCGGGTCTTCACCCCTTTTTTCTTCACTAAGTCCTGTAATTGGATATATGAGCTTTTCAAATCTACTGTGAATAATTTCTAAACTATAGTATACATTTCTTGTCTCCTCTTTCCTTTATCATGGATTAGGATTTATTACTGTTCAAGCTTTCATATGCCTTTGTCTCATCTTCTTCTGTCTTTCTACAATCTGCTACCATATGGATACTCTTTGTCTGACTCCAAGATCCATGTCTTTAAATTTTCCAGAGCTCAACTCTCATCAATAACTTCACATCCTAGCTCCTTAGTCAGATCTACTAGCGTAGTGATTTATGTATATCAATGTATTTCATTTCATTCATGATGATTAGTTACAGGACTATGCAAGAGTATATATAGAACTGAAGTACTAGACTGTAACATATTATTTACTGGACAGAGATACTAAAGTCTTGGGCCTATCTGTATAATAGAAAGTATTGGGCCTAAACTGATTAGGCATGTATCCTCCCGCGGTCCAAACTGGTCTGCAGAGGAAGTTTGGAGCGAAAACTGAGAAAGGCAGAAGAAGCAAGGCTCTTGGTAAAACCGTCGGCGATCTGCTCCTTCGCCGGTATATGTGCCACAGTTAGGGTTCCGTTCATGACCCGCTCACGAACAAAGAAATAATCGACAACAACATGCTTCATGCGACTGTGGAGTACCGGATTACGACTCAGGTAAGTAACACTGATGTTATCGCAGTACAAGATTGGTTCTTTAGCCACATAAATCCCCAATTCTTGTAGTAACTGAAGTATCCAAATTCCTTCTGTTGTAGCATGCCGCTTTAAACTCAGCCTCTGTAGAAGAGCGGGCAACAGAACGCTGCTTCTTCGAACTCCATGAAACAAGGTGAGATCCAAGGTAGAGACAGAACCCAGTGGAGGAGCGACGATCCAGATGCGCACCAGCCCAGTCGGCGTCCGAGAATATCTCGAGAGGACCTGTTGGTGTGGCAGAAAAGAAGAGACCCAGATGCTTCGTGTAACTCAGGTACCGTAGTAAACGTTTTACTACTTTCCAATGGGTTTCTTGAGGTGAATGCATCTACTGTGAAAGACGACTGACTGTAAACTGGATATCTAGGCGAGTAATCGCCAGATATTGTAGGGAACCAACTATGCTTCGATAGTTAGTGGGATCTGAAAATATAGGCGAAGAGCTGTCATCTAGGGTTTGAGATGAGTGTAGAGGTGTAGAGACAGCCTTCGAATGAGATAGCTGAGTTTTCTCCAGTAAATCTGAAACATACTTGTCTTGCTTGAGTAGAAGTCCTTTAGGCATGCGGATGGCAGAAACACCTAAGATATAGGATAGACTGCCCAAATCCTTGACAGGGAAGAACCGTGACAAGCTCTGAATTAGCTTCTATAAGATGGTGATAGTGCTTCCAGTAATTAGAATATCATCAACATAAATGAGCGCAAAAACAACTTCAGCTTGTTGTCTGGAAATAAACAGTGAGGAGTCCTTAGTAGAAAAAGTAAACCCTAATTCCAACTACTTAGAGCTGAGGGTAGAATACCAAGCTCTGGGAGACTGTTTTAATCCATATAGAGCCTTTTTGAGGCGAAAAACATGTGTAGGCTTAGACTTATCAACAAAACCAGGGGTTGCTTGACAAACACCTCTTCCTCTAAAACATCATTCAAAAAGGCATTTTGAACATCAAGCTATCTTATAGGCCAGTTTCTTGAAACAGCAATAGATACAACAACACAAATAGTTGTCATTTTCACCACATTTATTAATCAAGCGTGGTATTCTTTTATCGTACGTGAACTCAATGAGTTACAGGTTTTCTATCCAGCTCTCTGGAATCAATGTACATATTGTTCGCACTCCCATGATTATTCACTGGGTTCCTCCGACTTATTGTCGGTTGAGGTTGAGCCACTACTTAGTTGTAGTGCTTCCTCTGTTGTCAGTAGCTTCTGAATTATGCCACTTCGTCTGGCTCTGTACAAATGTTCTTTACTTGTATGACCTTGCATTTTCTATGCGTCGGTCCTTGTGACTTTCATAAGTCTCCTTCTACTTTTACCACAATTGACATCTTCCCAAATTCCTAGCTATCCCTCTAGATCATCACTGCACAAGTGCAATACCAAAACACTCAATCCTACAGAGTGTAGAGGCGTAAAACTTTGGCAGTAAATCTCTCATGCAATTGCAATAGGAATGATCATTTCTGTCTGCCATCTCATATTTAACAACTGCATGTCATTGTGTGGTTATTATCACAGACTGGTCGCTCCCTGCGCACCATGTTCTTACTGATTTTACGGTATTGGTTTACATGGCATCCGTTGTTTCTAGCTTCAGCTCATGCATTTCCATCATTATACCATGGTTCATCATTTATATTTCTAAGCTCTTTGAGCGTTATTTACCTATACTTCACGTTCCACATACCGTGTTTCTTCTGAACCGGTTACTCTTTGGTTTCCAATAATTGCTATGATAGCATATTTCCACTTTGCTTGGCAATAATTGAATGCTCAAGCTTCACTACATTAGTAGTTCTGAAAGAGACGTATTATCAGATATTCGCTGATGGTATTCCCTTCTTTGAAATTTATGTGTTCACCGCTCTCGCAGTCTCACATTAACGAGGGGTATCTTTGCTCGTTAGTTATTAAACCATCTTACTGGTGTCGTTCTTGGCAACTCTTCCTATGATTCACAATGGTTTTGCAACCGTTGAATTTGTATTGTAATGGGTTCCTGGCTCACTGGCCACGTTGCCTAGAGCTTTGCTCATCTTAGGCTGATCACAAGGATTGCTTCTCTGTATACCATAAAATGGCTTGGAGGTATTATTGGGCCCCTTGATAGGCTCAGTGCATCACAATTCCGTCCGTTGGATGCCCTTCAAGTGTCTAGGTATTGATTGGTACCTTTTAATAATTCAGGGTATCCCCTGGGTAAGTAGGATCCCTTCGATGTTCTGAGTGTTCGTTATAGCTCTGGTGCTCTTATTACGACACTTCGTTCAACTATGTTGACTTTGATACCCTTTATGGATTGCTCCTAGGTGTTGTTGATTATGCTGTTGCATCTGGCTAGCATTTGAGTGTGTTCAGTTTACTCCGCATTGCGGTTCGGATTTCATATTATCCTGTTTAGGGTTATACGTCTCACGTTCTTAGGGTAGAACACTGATGTTTTTCCTTATGCTTATAACAGGTTTGATATTACCTTCGGTGGTGAACGGTATCCTCCGGTACCTTAGATGATCACTCTGGGTACTCCATCTTGTCCATTGATCATTGAGGTGTTCGTGCCAGGCATTTGCCTTGCCATGTTTAGACCGGGTATCCGTTCCGGCTATTTCATGCTTTTGTTTCAAATTCCTAAGACATCTCCAATGTCTTTAGTCACTTACTAGTGCTTCTCGCACTTCCTAACTCTTAATCATCCTCCTAGAGTAAGTTCTTGACTCCTTTAGCTTGTAAGCTTATCTGAGTTCTTCGATTGATCGAGGCGTCCAACTGTTTCGGTTTGACTTACTTTATGGTCCGTAGAACAGAGCTGACTACTCCCCGTGTTTCATACACTACATGTATACATATGTGGGGTATCTTATTGGTATGTTACCTCTTACCCGACTAACTCACAAATGGTCTGTCAGGCCCGCAAGCTCCTTCGGAGTATGGTCGTCCCACATCCCGTATTTGGGTACACTCGTAGTGCTCGTCACACGCCTAGGTGAAGTATTCTATTGTCAACTCCTTTTGTATCATTCTATGATACTCACCGTGATTCTTCTGGTTTGGTTTTTAAAAATCTGAGGTTTAAAAAGAAAGGTTTGTGTTTGAAAGAAAAGGTTTGGGTTTAAAATCAAAATCTTGAGTTTAAAAGAAAATCTTCATGGTGTTGCCATGTCTGAGATCTTGACCAAGTCTAGCTTCTCGCTGGCTGGTATGTCCTTAATATGATGGTCAGGCCGTTAGGCCTTTCCAGGGTTTCATTTTTCAAGTTTATAGGTTCGGTAATCATGTCTTTGCTTCCATTGTCATGGTGGTACTTTAGTAAGTACTTGTTAGTCGTTAAGCGTCTTCCAATTGCCTTGTAGTTGCTGCACTTTCCTTGGCAAGTGCGCGGGTAGGTCGGTTTTTAGGTTAACAAACACCGGTTACGGTATTGTTTCCATCCAAATTTGGTGTTTTTATTGGATCTTCCTTTGATCTTTTGATCTTAGTGATCAATCTCCTGAGTAGCCTCTCAGTGTTCTT
This sequence comes from Limonium bicolor, assembly GCA_023374045.1. Taxonomy (NCBI): domain Eukaryota; kingdom Viridiplantae; phylum Streptophyta; class Magnoliopsida; order Caryophyllales; family Plumbaginaceae; genus Limonium; species Limonium bicolor. The sequence goes on along the minus strand of CM041779.1, from coordinate 82,351,324 downwards.
GACAAGATTGTCGATAATTCGGGTGCTTTCCCGATCCTTGAGGTACTCCGTGTACCCTGGCTGTTGCTCGTTCCCACGCCCTTACGGTGGTTACCGAGGTTTGACTAACCCTTAGGAGCTACGTCGTAGTCCTGTTGGTGTACGGTACTCTCATAGTTGTCTGAACTATGTTACTCGGGTATCACTGCCCTTTTGGCGTTGTAGGTTTGGAATTAACCCAACCTTGACTAATTCCTTAGTCGATTAGTATACCATTATGGTATTATCAAGCGTTTGCAGTCCGTATACTCTCTTGTCTCGGGTTTTGTTACTCCGCTTTTCCGCTTCATTGCGTAGTTGTACTTCCCTTCTTGTCGGTTACACATGGTTTTCGCGAATGTGAAGCACATCGCCCCATGGTGTCGTAAATTTCATTATCTTGTATTTAGGATCTTCAATCTTCTGTCGTTAAATGCCGTTATTGTTGCTCCAACGGGAACCGTCTTCGGGATTTCCAGTTCTTAGAATCTACCGTATGACTGGTTCCTTCTTTTACAAAGCTTATTTTACAACTGCCAGATCGGGTTTTACCCGAGTATGAGAGGTCTTTCCATCTCTCTGGCATTCTTTCCCCAACTTTACAACGGGGCTGCGGAGGGTGGGATTGGTTATGTAGGTATCCAGATCACACTGGAAGTTCCTATCTAGCGTACCTCACACACTAACACTCAACCCTTATCCCTAAGCCTCTAATTCCAAAGTCGGTATTTTCCTAAACTCGGTAATTAGACCATCAGAGCGATACTTCGCTCTGATACCACTTTTTGTAACACACCTACCGGTAATCACACAATTAACTCCCAACCCGTCTCCATTACCAATACACAAGCAGCGGAAATTCCAATACAACCGGGAGTGAAACAATGCCGTTAGTCACTCACGTGACTAACAAGGCCAATCCAAACTCAAATACAACAACAATTACAATATCGGTCTGATGGGTCTTACACCGAGTACACTATACAACCGATACTTCCATTACTTATTCAGTTCCCAAACTAAATACAAACTTCCATTCCACAATATACAATACACTCTCATTCTGTTTTATACCGGGTATCTACAAATCCCGACTTATCAATAACAAGCTAGACTTACAATCTCATAATACAACAAGTGCAATTTCTTAAACAACTACCCATGCTTAGTGTCAACCCCGTCCTACTCTTGAACGGAGATCGGCTCCAATGTTCCTGTGAAATAAAAACAGCGCCCCAAGGGGCTCAGCAAAATTACTGCATATGAAATTCGCATACCCCGCGTACTAACGAGGGTACACCGACTATTTGGTCGAGAGCATGCGATTTATTTTATTTCAAACAATCATATGCTCAATAACTATGCATTTATAATGCACACATTCAAGATATACAACCAAGAAATACAATCCACACAGATATCACATCCAGCTCGGTAAATTCATCTACCTTATTCTTAAACCTTGAGAGACCGTATCTCAAGTGAGTTTATTCTTGTTAATCACCAACTTTCCATCCCAACCGGGTAGTTTACTTGTCTCCTAGATCTTTAGACACTCTCGGTCCTGATCTAGTTTTCTTAATTATTCTACTATTGAATAATTTTAGGTTAAGCCTCAAAGGCCTCCAGGCAGAGACATAAATATAGGTCTCACCACCGGGCTTTTACAATCTCAATACGGGATTAGAAACATTCTCTCATGTTCCCTCTTTCATATCCCCTAATACCCAGCTTACCTCTTTAGACGGGTAAGCTCTTCCAGTCTTACTCCAATCGGGCACTACTATGTGGCACACGGCCCCGCAGGGCACCACTATGTGGCACACGGCCCGGTAACAAGGGAGTTCGACCACGGATTCGGAAACAAACGCTCTGTTGCTTCCTCTTCCTTGCACGCGTGACTCACAATCCCCCTAAGCCAACTCTCGGGTTAGTAACAATTGGTACTCATATATAAATACATATATAGATATTAGTCAGCCGCATCTCTCTCGATGCTATCATACAACTTAGGAGATTTTCCTATTTCGTGTTATCCACCGATTTAAGGGTCGCCCCTACACTTCCATTACTTAGGAACTATGTTCGTTTTCTAACATTGGGTCACATCCTTGCATAGGAGGTCGACTATTGATATTAAGGACGTTCACTAGTCTCGTGAGTCGCTTGTTCCCATTCCGAGTAAATTTATAAGTTTGATTTATCGTTGACCACTAATCGATGGTTATCGTGTGTTACCTCGTTTTCATTATTTCACAACTTGACTCTTTCAACGAGTCTCTACTCAAACAAGACTCAACTATGAGTCGCACTATAGTGCTCATTCACACTCAAGCAATTCATCCCCAAATACACATTTCATGAATCATACAAACTCCAAGTTTAATCAACAATCCAACAACAAGCAATGCCACACAAGCCCAAGAGAGTACAAACAATCCGATTCATGCATTTATCTTGTTAGGTGATCACACAATCAAACAAGCACACAAATCAGGATAACCAAGTTAGGATACAGGGCATGAGAAAAGCATACCTTTCATCGGGGTTAACTTTACCAGGTGTTCTCATGTTCCTCAGTTCACACTTGTCCCTCGAGTCTTACTCTTGAACCACTGATTACATGTCAAATGGTTCTATTAATATTAAGGCGTTACGGTACGCACATAATTGCTACTCTCGTACTTACCCCGTTATCCCGTTATTCCTTAGTTTGTTATATGCTCTTAAACTCACAACTTCTCAATCACTTCTCCAACTGTTTACACATTCGGACCTTTAAAAGTCACCAAACAACTCCTAAACTTCATCTAAAACCAATATCATTCAATCCCCTATCATTAGAAGCCTTAAACAAATTTTTTCTTTCCTTTCTGGTCTGGACCGCCCCTCTCGGGAGGTCCCAGGGGCGTCCAAACAGAAGCTCCATCGCCTGCAGAATTCGACTGGACCTCCCCACAGGGGCGGTCCTAGGGCGGTCCACAACAGACCCCTTTTTAAAGTGTTTTTCTACACATTTTGAACTCCAAATTCACCCCAATCTTTTCCCACTCATTCCTCAATCTTTCCACATGTTTCCTACATGTTTCAACACCTCAAAACATGCTTAAACCTCTTCAAATCTTTGGTTTAATCCACCACCCAATTCTTGCTCAAATTCAACAAACTCACTTTTCACATTCTTGCATTTGCACACTTGTGCATTTCTATTTTCCTTTTGATAGTTCTTACCCATACCAAACTTACCAAATCACTCAATGACCATGCAAATTCATTCCTAGATATATACCATTCTAAAACCCAAGTCCAACTCGCATTTCCACTATTATAACACTAATTCCTTTTCTTGAAATTCCAAGTTACCAAGCATCATTATGCTACAGATTTTACACTCTCTTATACCCATTCTCCATCTACCATTACAAGGCTACCACTCCACTCTACTCCACACTATAAACACCTAGGCTCTCCAATTCATTAAGTCATCTTAAAACACTTATTTTCTACCGAAATTTCGTCATAACTTCCCCATAAATCTAACATGTCCCAAACCATCAACTCTCATCAATTTCATTCCTAATCTAGCCACACCCATAAGGGTCCTACCAGCACATAACATTTCCTCAAAATCCACCTAACAACAATATAATTCACAAACTCCAAACACTTGCCTCCAAGGCCCTTAATTCACAATTAATTTCATAAATCTCTCTAAAATCAACTAAACACATTTCCAACATAGATTGCAATCCATAATTTGGGTTCATTAATTTTTTTACCCATCCCAAACTCTAAACAATTAAAACAAGTGTTAAGGTAAGCTTTTTACCTTAATCTTTTAAGTTCCTTTTCCATTCTCCTCTTCTCCCTTCCATGATCAAAATCGGCCAAGTGGGAATGGAGTTGCCAAAATCCATCCCAACATTCAAGAAACACAAAAATGGATTCAATTAACCATTTAAACCCTTAGGAAATTCTAATCCAAGGAAAGGGGCTTAAAGCACAAAGTTAGGGTTTTACCTTTGGAATTTTCAGGAGGGGTTTTCACCCATGAATCAAATGGAGAGTTCCACCACCATTGGAGTGTTGAACCAATGCTCCAAAACAAGAAGAAAATGAAGTATCAAAGAGGGGCAAAATCGGTCAAGAAAGGAGGGTGAAGAAAAATGTGTTTTTCTTGAATATTTTTACCTTAGGAGAGAGAGGAGACTCCAAGCTACACATTGATGTCATTTTCTCTTCCAATGGGGAAAACCCATGGAGATGAACTTCATTATTTTTGGATTTTGAAAAGAGGGAAGTGTAGAGCTTGGTGAGAGGAACACAAATATGTGTTTTGTTTTTGATTTGGAGCATTTTTGTGGCTTGGGCAAGAGGATGAAGAGAGGCTGCCATGGGAGCTTGTGGAGAGCTCAAAAATAGCCCCAACCAGAGAGAGGGGAGGAGGAATACGGTGAGAGAAAAAAAAAAGAAATGGGAGAGAGAGAAGAGAGAAATGAGGGATGAGAGAGAGGATGTCACTTTTTCTACTTTTTCTTTCTTTTCTTTTCTTTCTTTCTTTCTAGCTTTAGTGTGTGTGTGTGAGGGGCTGCCCCACATATTAAAACCATCCCACTATATATGTACCAGCTGGAGCGTTTTTCGTCTTTTACAGAAAACGCTCGTTTATTTACCCAGTTTAGCACTATTCACTAACTGGGCCCGTGTTCCGGAATTTTCTCGTTTATTTAATTTTAATGGCTATTAAGCTCTCATTAATGTTTATTTATAGTTATTTAATGAACTATAATTTTTTACGGGTTCGTTTGACCGCTTAAAGTCACGTTTTCAGGTTTTCTCGAAAAACGTGCGTTAAAGCTTTATTAGCGTTTTAACTCATTATTTGGATCCGTTTTCTTCGGGAATTGTTCCCATATATTATTTAGGCCTTATTAAGCCTTTAAAATCCATCCAATACCCTTTTTAAGGTTGTATTCCTCCTAGGGTCACTTAACGCTCAATTTAGTGTTTTTCGCTTTTTAAGCGTTTTTCTTGTTTCTTTTGGATTTATTATTTTTACCAAAGTTAATTAGGCACTAATAGGCCCTAAATACTGTATTAGAGTAATTTAATCACCCTAATTAAGTTCGGGGTATTTCAACAACCACGGAATGGATATCCACATAATGAGGTTTTGAACTTCAACCGGTAGAAGCCTTGGACCTTGGAATAAGTTGGAGAAGAAGTGAGAACCAAGATGCAAGAGCTATAAGAGAATAAGGGATTTAATTGGTTGGAATTACCAATCATGGTCTATGTGGTTTTAATGATAGGGGTGTCTAAACTATTTTAAAAATCATGCACTAAATTATTAAGATGAGATTTGTATTAGAGAAATAATTTTACAAGAATATAATAAGTACAAAACATAATTGTATAAACTTTTGTTAGATAAAATAAATATCATCTGTCTCGCTTATCATGATATACTCCATCTATTGTATTTCCTTTCAAGCTAAAGTTAAATAAAAATTTATAAAGCTGGGGGCTGATATTTAAAGGTTATTTCTAAAACACTATGCACAAGTGAGTAGTTGTCCTTCCTTTGAGAAATATGAAGGTAAAATGTTAACCAATCTTATGTAAATATAGTCAAAGACTCGCACTACAGTGTCATGATGCTTATTGTTCCAAGTGTATTACAAATAGAGACAACGTGGTTTAGCTAATTTCATAATATTTGTCAAATGGGTGCTACATATGGTCATGAAAACCTAAATCAATATTTTGAGAAGATATAAGGATGTTTAAACTAGTGATCAGTTCTAGTTATCTTCTATTAGCTTATGTGTAAAAAACATGGCTCATTTAGCTGTTTATTTAGAGATTGAGTATATCTTTTTTAAAGAAGCTTTTCCGAATACCCGTAAATCCTCTTCTTCTTTTTTAGGTGTTGTACGGGTCAGCATAAACCCAACACAAATATCAGCATATTTGACTCACATATGTTAATGTGGACTCAGGAATCTGTTGTTCGGCTGACTCGCATGTTTTGCCCACAGCATATGCTGGGCATATACTGCCATTTCCTTTGCGCCCCCCTTCACATCCGCCTCTCTTCTTCCTCTTATGTAATTACTATATATTATTTATAATACCACATAGCTTAATAAAATTTAAAAAAACAATAAATATGCAGATTAGTTGATCTCTTAATTAAAAAAGTTAAAAACTATATATAAATCTGAATGATATAAATTTATTAACATACAAAGTTACAAAAATATAATATATTATTAAAAGTTACAATTTCATTAAATAAATTCACACAACATTATCAAAAATTTGAAACTCTTGTTCTCTTTTCATCACACTTTTATTTTGTAAGAATGATAAAATTATAGAAAATATCAATATATGGTTTAGAAGTTGTAATTTATACTTAAATAATAAAATTTAAATTTTTATTGGTTATATAAATATTTTTATTTTCTTTGCTTTCTCATATAGGTTTTTTACTACAAATTAACTACTTATAGTAATATATTGTTTGTGAATTTTTCCTTTTATTTTTTTAATAAATTATAGTTTTAAACTATAATATAATATTTATAATTGTAGTACAGAAAACGGCAAACGTGCTGCACATAACTAACTTAACTAACTTATGCTGCAAATATGTCGTAGTGACATACAATAGTTTTTAAAACAACTACAAATATGCTGTAAATATGTCAACACAAAACAGCTACCCAAATATGCATCTTCTTTTAGATGCATTTAGTTGGATCCCTGCTGTTATTCATGATCGACTCTTGAAAATGAGAGATTAAAATGTACATAGATGTTTCTAATATTTCATCAATTTCAAATCATGACCAAATATAAATAAGCCTTATCCACATGCACAAAGCTCAACATTTATATCTGATAGGCTTAATGGTTAGTAAAAAGATAACTAATTGAGTCGATTACAAGATTAAGCGTAGTAATTAATTTAACCATGATTTGTGTTAACTGTATCAAATATATTAGAGGAGTATAAGAAACTAAATTTTTAAGAATGCAAGATGATCAAGGTATTAGTGATCTGAAATTGTCTGTTGTCTATTAGGTCCAAGATGAGCTTGAGGCATGATCTAGATTGGACATAGGTTAGACTGATGAAGGAGGTGTCGTCTTTGTTTCATCCAGGACAGGGATTCATGTGTCCAGGTCCAAATAACCAGTTTATCTTAACTCTAATTTCATGGAAATATTGTTGATGTTAAGGTGCTTTATTTTATCTATTTTTTATAGATAACACTATTAGTTAATCTCATTGTAACCTAAAAGCTTCATTGTTGAGAGCTATAGATATTTCATGGGTCGATAACTATTATTTTATAAGGATATCATCATTTATACACACTTTTATACATCGAAAGAGCAGAGGAATTAGCATTCATATATATCCAGAGAAGTGATGTGTTTCTCTAACCTTTATATATTTCAATCTTACAAATCAAAACCTAACCGAATGGATTGAACAAGATTGCCAAACTACACGAATTGGCCATTTAACTATATCCATAGTTGGTAGAATCTACTAATACTATTGTAAAGTATCCCAAGTGTGTACTCATTTAATAAACACATTAATCATTTAATACTTTGCGGAATTGGGTTGTGATGGGTGCACGCAAAGACACTAGTTGCCAGATGTGAGTGCCGTATACGTTATCCAAATAAAAAGCAATCGTTTTTCAGTTATTGTTTTGTCCTCTACTCTATAATGAGTTGCCCAAAAAGATCAAGGCAACTAAGGAGAAAAGAGAGGGATAGATCAACCCAGCAAAAGCTCTGTTTGGAATGCTAGCTAATTAAGTAAACTTTATGGTTTCTTAGGAGAATGGGTTTTAGAAATATTAAACAATGTCATAAAAAGCCATCAAACTAGTCAGAAGTAGAACAATTATAAATATGTATCGCAAAAATCAATAAAAATGCCAAAAAGGACCACAATGCCAAAAGAGATAGATATTACACTAGAATTGACACATCCACGCATCTTTTTTACATTTCGGGTTCTGTCCAGACCAGAGATTGTCTTTCCATCTTTCTTTCGTTTCTCTAAACCAGAAAGCAAAGCCGTCCCCAATTTTAATGAAGATAGAAGAATACCAGTACACCATGACCACAAAAGATAGAAAGTAAATACGAAAACCTACCAACCCCAACTGACCAAGTTTCCCAAAACCCCTCTATATTTTCACCAATTTTACTCCCAAACCCAGAAAAACGAAATTCCCAAAACACCAAGAACCTACTTTACTTTTTATCTCACTTCCCTTGTTTTTCTCTCCCCACAGAAACAACCTATGTACAAGGAATAGTTTTTTTGTTCCCAAGTCATTCCTAGCACAGCTACAGTAGTAGTAATAGTCTTTCTTTCAAAGGTCTTGGATTATGGTGGAAGTTCAGTTGGCTGATTGTGATGGTAGGCGTGGATGGTTATGATCACCTTCGTATGTCACGATAAGCATTGAAGGCTCCTCCAAGGATCGCTCCACATGCTTCCTGGCTGGACAACCTCTCATGCTGCTACATTTGTAATAACCCCTGTAAATAACCCCCAAATTCAAAAATGTCATAACATGTGTCAGAGAATTGCTTTCACACACTTCCTACCCGAAATAGAATATTCAACTTAATTGAATAAAAACAAACATTGACTGAGACGTTCAGCTTAAAAGCATCTTCCTTAGCAGTTTGTAGGTACATTTTAAGGAGAAAACATAAACGCACAGCTATTAACAGCGTGCTGTGCACAATGAGCACAATATAAAGCATAAGCTCTCCCAAACAGGGTTGCAAAGTTATTCACAAGAAACAACTAGGCTGTGTTCTCAAGGTAGCCTTCTCTAGGTAGAATTATGTCAAAATGAACTAGCCTTATCAAACGGATGAGTAGAGCTGTCAAAGGAAGTCTCCTTCTCCCCTTGAGAAGCTACCTAGAGAATGACCCCCCAAGTCCCCAGCAGGAGGATTTGACCAACCACCAACTAACATAGACCCAAGTTTCTAAAGAAACAAAGGTTTGGCAATATAATCTAAACAGTCGCCTAATAGGAGGTGTACAAAAGGTAGGGGTTCCAAAGGATCCTGAGAAATATTTCTCAGCAAGATTCAGTCTCTAGCCTAGCAATGGAGATACATTAAGTGGACAGGAACAATGAGTTTAGAGAATATCTATAGAAAGAACCCAATGCTCTCTTTATCATAACTTTAGAATTAACCCACGCAAATATTCCCATCCTTCATTTTAAATTAGGCAGAAGAATCTCTCCCCAAAGCTCATCATCTCTGCAAACAAAGCATTTACAGCATCTACCATTTCAACAGGAACACTAGAAGCACGATCAACTATTTCCATTGGTGGTGGAGGAATCTAATCCACAGCCTCACATGATTTTGGCAGCTTGCATTAACCCAGGAAAACTAAATAACTTTCCAGGTCGACCAATGCTTGTGAAACAAGAATTTCCAAAAGCACGTTTAAGGCAAAATGAATCTTTCAACTAAGTCAATACATACAACTATTAGGAGATTAATTCACTGGAAGATAAATATACCTAGGATGAGGTGAACCCTTAATTGGCTTCTGGCCATACTTTCTCCACGAATACTCATCAGGTGGAATATCAGCTATCTTGTTACTAATAGCAGGAACCTTAATAGACCTTTTCACCCTATGTTTCCTGCAAATAAAGAAAATACCATCAGAAATCATGTTAACCTCTACACCTGAGACAACTCCATAAATAAATGTTAATTTAGGAAAATTACGGCCTAATAATCCCAACCTCTTCTTGGAGCAATGACATCTCCCACTGCTGCTTCCGCACTTGATCATCACATCTTCCCCCTTAGCAGAGCACCTCTTTCTATGCTGACTCATATTTTGATCTGATGATTGTGTCACACCAGTCAAACTAAACCCACTTCCATCCAAATTGGTCACACTCCCATCTAAGCTCAAAGAAGATAGAAAAGACCTAGAAGCAGACGACATTGTGGGTGTGCAAGTAGAGCTATCAAAATTCAGACTTATACCGCTGTTACTTCTTCTATACCATACATCCGGTTGATGCTTAATCTGCTGCTGCTGCTGTTGCTGTTGTAACTGAATCCTCTGTTGCTGAAGCTGTTGCTGTTGCAGCTGTTGTCGTTGATGCTGTTGTTGTTGCAGAAGGTGGTGGTAATTAATGGAAGAAGGCTGTGAACCAGGCTGACCGAGCTGAAGCGGAGTTAGTTTCCCATCAGAAACCCCGCTCATTTCAAGAGCAGATGACGGTTTATTAGCTAAAGTCAAACAACTCTTTGCAGAAGTTGACCCATTCTCTTGGTTCAAACTATCGGTTAAGTTATTACCACCACGCAGCAACTGACGGGAGAGAAGAGGCTGGTTTTTGACCGGTTCATCGATGGTTGTTTTACTCCCCTCAGTTGCAGTAAAGCTCTCGAGAAAAATGTTGTGTGGATAAGGTGTTTTGAATTTCTTCATCAACCTAACCCGTCCGTTCCCTAACTCAGAGTTCAACAGAGACACGACACGCTTGAATTTTGTCACCACTTGACCAGTCTGGTGTGCCGTTAGATTCGTCTGGTCTTTGGGTTGAGACATGAGGGTTAACATTCTGTGACAGCTCTCAACAGCTGATTTATTCGCCTCCTCTACACCCTCCATCTTCTCTACAAAACCCTAAATTAAACTTCTCTTATTTCAGCAGAAGTTCTATTTCTTTTGTTCTAAATTACCAACTGAAGCAAGCAAGTGAGTCCTAACCACTACCTTAACTGAACTCAGAAGTGAAATTTTCCCATCTGCAGAGAGAGAAATAGTGACCAATACCCAAAAATTTCTGTTGAGTAAGACGATGAAACTAAACAGAGAGGTGGATGTAAAAGGAATAGATTGGAGATTTATTATCATCAGGTTTCAGGTTTAGCTTTTACATGACGAGATGCAAATGTACCAAAAGATCAAAGGTTGAGCATCGTTGTAGAAAACGGGCAGAAGAAAAAAGGAAGAAGTAGAAAATGGAATGATTAGAGAGAGAGGAGTATAGGGAAGAAAAAAAAAAGAGCAGACCTTTGGATTTGGTTAGGAATGATGATGGACTTCCTTTCGTTGGCCTTCTCCTTCCTAATGTTTGAGTTGTCAAACCCTAGATTCTCTCCACCTCCTCCTGCTCATCCAACTCCACCATACTCTCCCCCATCAGGGATTGGGAAGGTGTGAATGCGAAGACTTTTGAAGCTTACCGTTACTAGATTTCCACGGCAAAGGTTCTAGTTCTACTGACTGACCTCGAGCTAAAAAGAATCGGAATGGAGGAGAAGAGAAGGCAGGTAGAGAGGAGAGGGGGAAAGGGGGTTGATCTATGTCACAGGATCACAGACTATTACTACGAGAGAGAAAATAAAACGACAGGAAGAAAACAAAGAGAGAGAGGAGTGAAGTGGGTGTTAATTAAATACTCTTTTACTTTTTCTTTTTATTTACGAAAATAACACAATTTGGTGGGCACGATTGAAAGAAATTTGTCTTAAAGAAAGAAACAGTTGAATTAAGTTTTTTACAATAAAAAGAAAGAAAAACAGCAGAAACTGGGGGACTGCGCGGAGTGCCGGACGGAGTAGTCTCTCTCTCTCTCTGTCTTTCATCTGTAAAAGGTCTTCGGAGGTGGGACCCGTATCAGTAAATTGCAGACGACTTTTTTGTTTCGCCATTTCCACTTTCTTTCTCTCTCTCTCTCTCCATATTAAACATTTTACTTTCCACCTATATGTAATTATGGTACTAGTACTTTACATAATTAAACTGATACAGCGATCCATACTCCTGTAAGATCTCATTAGTGGGTATTCCACACAAACTACACCATTCACTAAACAACAAAAAAACCGAAAATTTGTAAAACGGGTCAAATCAAACCCCCCCTGGCAGTTTGCAGGAGAGTGGATCTTTAATCCGTCAAACCATTTCTCATTTAATAAGAAGAAACTAATGCATTGTTAGAAATAAGTAATAATTACTGCTATCATTAACCCGCTTAACTTTACTTAAATTCTTTCATTTATCCTTTTGTTGCAATTAAATCATCTCCTTCTCTAACATACTCTGCTACAAAATGAACTTCCATTTTGCTATCCGTTTTTTCCCTTTGCTTTGACGCGGTTGATTTTGAATGCTAGCAATTGGGCCCATTCAGCAAAGGAAAAATAGTAGTAGTACGATATGTTTTCATGGTTCATTGGTTCTTGGAGCCGTTAAACAATAACCAATGATAAACCGAAACGTCATCTACGTTTTTTGTCTTTTTCATGACACGTACCACTGCAGATCATCAACAACGGTAGGATGTGAGAATGGAAACTAGAACACTAACGTACGCCTCGGGGCGAACCGAAACGACAAGGTTGCGTTGGAAGATTAAAAATGTAGGACCATAATAATCTTTAAGGGGGGCGGGGCCCAAGAACCAATATGGGGCGAAATCGTTGACTTTTATGGCCCAGTTAAACGAATGGAATCTTTTAAACTTCTTGGTCTGTCACACGCGGTTGAACTTGTGGTATCGCTTTCACGCGCGTTTAGGCGGTCTCATCAAAGTGGATTAAGTTGTCATGAACATGATGTTGATTTATTCAAGGATTTGGATTAGATTAAGCAGTGGTAGTGATAGTCTTACCTGGGTTTAGTAATGGGCACCACTCTGCGTAGGGGGTCATTAGGTTTCACACGGTTTATCTTCGTGGTAGGTTTTAATTTAGATAAGGAACAGCTTAATTAAATAATCATGATAAACTTTCTTATTGGAAAAATTATGGAGTAGATAGAAAACAAAAAGTCAAAATTAAATATACTAGGCCATTATCTCAGACAACTTGTTTGAATAGTTCTTGGAACAACATCCTCCTATCCTATCCTTCACAATATTATTAAATAATCTTTAATTATTTTAACATCTATAAAATAATTTGTTTTTTAGTAGATACAATATCAAGATTACTATAGCATAATCTTACCTCTATTCGCGTTCCTTGTATAACAGGCAATCATAATGGTATAAGACATGATCTTCGTTCATGGCTTAATCTATTCAAAACAATACTTGATTCAAATAAGACAAAGAAAGGTGGGATATGTAATGAATCGTTAAGCTTGCCACTTTAGTCTTTACGATTGTAACAGTTTGTCAATAATTGATATAGGTTTTTGTCAATAACACATCACCTTTTCGTCAACAGAGTAATTAGTGATAGTACTCTCTATCAGATTAAAATTAAAGTGATACTAGTACTCTTTAAAAATATCAGCATATCGCAATCATTTCCAATTCACTAATGTTTTTTTGGTCTGACCACTAATAATATATTTGCCAGCGCATAAATGAGAATGAAAATAGTCATAAAATACTCATGTCTTGATTTCGTACCTGGTCAAGATTTATTTGATAACTTTGGTTTTACGAGTATATCAAATAAAATTAGTAGTAGTAAATTGTTTGTCATCCGATTAAATTCCCGTTTCTATACCATATCTTACTTCCAAATTCTTCGGGGTTCGGTGGCAGTTTTAACTATTGACCTCGTGTGGGAACATCTTCTGGTAGCAGACAGCTTCTCAATTTTTAAAATTAACAGGTTTCCATCAAACACTTAAAACCAACAGCTAACAGCTTCTGTAAAATTATCAGCAGACAGCTTCTCAATTTTCAGCAGCAGAACCTAATAACTACCTCTGCTTTTTAAAATCATCAGCAAACGTTCCACCAAACACTAAAATCAACAGCTGACAGCTTCTGTAAAATCTTCAATAGACAACTTCTCAATTTCCAACAGCAGTACCCAACAATAACCCCGAGCAGCTGTCCCCAAACAAACCCATTATCGCGACAAATGAGGTAAACAAAGTTAAAGTAGGAGTAGCATCAGGAACAAAATATAGAGTTTTTATTTTTCAGATCATTATTTGAAAGAAAAAAAAAACACATGCATAAACCTCTATTTCCTACATATCACATATTTGACGAAATTAAATTCTTTCTTCTACTTTTATTATCATGCGTTTTGAAATAAAATTTGTATACTTCATTTGGTTCTATGTGCAACTATATGGTGTATGAACTAGACGATGTCAGGGTTTTATTTAAGATGACCAAAGTCCAGTGTCCAATTATTGGAAAGAGACAACCTAATAATATGTGCAATTTAGTGAAGATTGAGATACAAAGAGTTTCATTTTAATAAAAAGATAATAAAAAAAGTTTTAAACTATACAATATCTAACATCGAGCGACACTGCATGTAAAAGGCGAACTGTTTAAACATAGTTTGAGAACATGTCCATAACTAACACTTAAACTGGATCAACCCAGTCTAGTAGAAGCAGTTCTAGAAATTTAGATACTATTATCCCTGTTTAGTTATGGCACTGGCATGTGTTTAAGATAAATGCCGATTAGCTATGTATTTAAAAAACATATTGTATCATGTTGAAGTTAAGGCTTTGTAGGAAATTGTATAGAGATGTACTAGAAAGTATAAAGTGTCTTATAGGGAGAGACTCATTTTTACCTTTTGCGAGAGTTGATCAATAGTTTAAACTCGTGAGTGAGTGTTGTCAGACAGACTCTGTCTGTTCACAAGCAAAAGTTATTGTATCTGTGATTATATATAAGAAAAGTTACTTTGTTTAAACTTTGTCTGCATTCCCTTTCCACACTACTTAAGGTTACTTTTGTATCACCATAAAAGTCAATCCGAGTCAGCCCCAACCTTTCCAACATTTGGTAACAAAACTCAAATTGTTTTCCTAACAAAAATAAATAAGAATATCCTTTTGTATAGATATATTAGAGCATTAGATTTTTTTTCTTTTTTGATAGTTATGGCACTAGGCCAGAGATACCGCATAGCGGTTAAAACCGCAAGGCGGTCAACAGCAAAACCTACAAATTCAAAGTACAACAAAACGCTCATACCTTACTCTTCCTTCCCTTACAAATAAACACAAGTATAGGCCACACCTTGCCTCTTAGATCTTACTTTACTCTTGCCTCTATTAGCAACCTTACTAAAATGAGAAAATTTGCTAAAGCCTACCAAACCCTTCTTTGACCCCAAGTCCCTTCTAGAGCAAGACTTAGAGGTATTCCGCAAACAGCTGTCAGCATCAGCGCCATCTTCACCCTTCGAATCCTGGTATCCCTTGCAAGAGCTACCTTTGTGATCGCAAATGATGTCTTCAAAGTTGCTTAGGGCTTGCCCCTCGTCCTGGACGCTGCAACTGAGACTTTTGGCTAGCAGAAGTACCTATCTAGCTTCTTCCTTGACAAATTCCTCCTCCGGGTTCACCATCGAACTTGAGGAGCCTCCACCAGGCTCAAAACCAGATGGAAATTCAGGGTCTTCGAAAAGGCTCCTAAGGTCTTCGCCATCCCCTCCCTCTTCCAACTGCTCAACGTGAGGGCGATCCATCTCCAACTCTAGACGAATAGCCTCTAAATCTACCCCAGCAAAACTGGATCCCAGCTCGACCCCAAGCAGATCATGACTATTGATCATACCACACCACTTACTCTCGTCTATCACTCCATCCCATTCAATCCTGCCAATCTCATCCGTTATAGGGTCACTATCCGATTCCTTGTTACTCAGGGGATCACGAATGATAATTGGCGCCTGATCCTTAATCGCCACTGCTTCGAGCCGAAGATCATTCTTGGGAGCACTTGATAGATTTGGGAAAGAAGATTGCCCAATCTGTCCAAATCCCATATGGGATCCTCCTACACTAGGAACAAAGGGGGAATACCAACTGCCTCCCCAACCATAACCTTGACCCGACCACCCACTATGGTCAACACCTTGCAACGGGTATCCAGACCAGAAGCCATAGTAAGGATACACCAACCTGGGTAAGTATAACATGAATAGCCCCCACCTCCAGCACGATAGGGGCACTACTTATCCTCAACACAACTTCCGCAGCACGTCCATTCCTTCACCATCTTGGGACCCACAAGAGGCGTACTAGCATTGACATCCACTGTTGGCTTTCCTTCTTCATATTCACACACACTGGACTCCCAAAGACAAATGCGAAATTGGAGGTGTTGCTTCGCATCATTACCACCATCCACACGGTAAATATCAATCTTGGCATACGCATCGTCCACCATCAGTTCGAGGTCGCCGGAGATGTCAGTCCTTCACCCAGAACCACCCTTGACAGCGACCTGCGCGCATTCAAACTCTAGCCCGCCCGGCGATACCACTTTACCCTGCGTTTCCTGCTTACCTCCTTCAATAATCTTGGAAGAGGCTGACGGCTTCAACGAAACATCCCGCCTCCTTATACCGATGTGACGCCCTTTACCATCTCTATTTGATGAATATTTTACCCGACAGGTATAAATCTTGTGGCCCAGGAACCATCGACCGTGAACCTTCACCGCCGCTTCTTCAACCCGAGAGATATTCTTAAATTTTACCAGAGAAAACGCCAGCACATTATATAGTCGACGCTTACGGGAAATGTAAATTTCTTCAATATCCTCATTCATTCAAAGAAGCCATCGAATAGCTTTCTCAACAACCTCCATATTAAGATTGTCGATGAACAATGAACCTCCGCAACTCCCAGCATCCGAGTGGCACCATCTTTTGTCGTCTCCTTCTTCTGGCCAATCGCACGCCTCCACGAACCAAAACTCCTATATGACGGTTTAGATTTACCACGCCTACTGGGAACAAACCTCTGTCCAGGAGAAGAGCTTCTCTCGACCCTCCTCTTGACCGACAAACGGGGCCCCCTCGAATGTCTCCTTCCCCATCGCGAAGATGATCGCGGCCTCCTCTGGGTGAAATTCCTCTGGAAGCAAGAACTGGAGCGCGCCAGCTCCTCGATCTTCTTGACCGTCGTACTGGATTGCGCGAGTAACTACAACCACTCTCCCTCCTCCTCGCTCGACTATTCCGCTTCACTCAACTTTTCTGCTCCTCTCTCTTCATGTTGCATCTACTTTTCCGCGTGTTACTCTCTCGCTTGCTTGCTTTGCTGCTTATTAGAGCATTAGATAAAGTATATTTTCTCTTTGACTTAATAATCAGGTCTATCTAATGATCAACTTTTCATGAACTTTTCTTTTATTATCTTTCCCATCAATAGTGTAATGTGTTTAGGGACATGTCGTTTTTGTAACTTATTCAACTACTTTTCTTTCCTACCTGTTGATTTTAATGGTCGCAGGAACATCAAATAGATCTTGCAAAAGGAAAAGGCTAGATTTAAACAAGCTTAAAACGATTGCATCATTTTATTGTGAGATTGTTATTTATCATGTGTGTTCAACATTTGGATCATTAAGTATATCATCTAATTATTTATTTTTCGAGCTTCACTATCAGCTATTTTTTTATGTGTATATCATGCTGATTCAATGCAACAAATCTATAACCTATATGAGTTATAAAAATGTTTGAGACATTTGATCACATTTGGGGCCTTTTGATCATACCAATGGTCTTTGATTTAATAAAAAATCATTGTCCAAAACTTATGCACAAGATTTGTTGAACATAAATGTACATAAGTTTCTTCGTAATTTTAGTTCGTCTCAAAGATGGGTGCCCATAAGTTACGCCATCTTTTCCACTTTAAGTCATCCAATCCTCATTATGAAGACTAGGAATCTTGCTTTCACATTTCCCACTATTATTGTTAGACCTGAAAAAATGAGTTCAACCCTTCAATTCGATCAAAACCAACCCGTTTATAGCGGATTGCGCTGAGCTTTTTTACCCGTTTAATAAATTAATTAGGTTAGGATTAAATTAAATAATTATGCATTGCGTTAGAATTGACTCAAAACCCGACGAGTCAATCCGATTTGTCATGTTTAATTATTGTCCTAATGTGGAAAGAACATTGAAGTCGCCTTTGTAGACACAAAAAAATTCTCTCCCCTAAAGCAAAGTTCGAGAAAAAAAATAAAATAAAACTGGTCGTCGCCTTTTATCTCATAATGCATTAACGTGCATGCCAAGATGAAACCATTATTTTATGACAAAAATTTTAAATCAATTTTCAAAGCATTTTAAAAAAACCATTTTTCAACGACAATCCGGTTTCAACCTGTCCCTTTTATTTTTTTATTCTATTTGATTTTCACACATTTATCTATGTATTCATTTATTTCTTATTTTTTTATTCTATTTATTCATTGTTTGTTTATTATATCTCATTCATTGTTACTTTTACTTATCATTTTAGCATGTAATTTTGTTTTTATTTTATCATTATTATTTTAGTATTATTTCTATCATTTTATGTACTTATCATTATTACTTTTGTTATTATTATTTTTATTATTATTATATCAAAGCTATTTGCAGTCATTTGTTTTACTAAATGTAGTCACTTTCTCATACACACAAGATGCAGGCAGCAGGAGTCTAGAAGCGTCATAATCGACGGCCGACTATGATTCTATACCCTACTGCTACTATCGTGAAATGTATTTTTTGATGTTTCTAATGTCCTAGAGTGAGTTTTAAGATGTGTCTTCGATAGTTTAACTTTCTATGGTGGTTTTTAGCATTTGTGGTGTAGGGTAATCCTTTTTTAAGACATTTTATACTTTATAATGTCGTCACTTACTCGATAATCTTTTAGGGTTTGCGGTTTAGGGTTGTTATACCCTAAACCCGCCACGACAAACCCTAAAAAAGCCTCTGGCGTTTTTTAACTTTACTATGGTGGTTTTAAGGGTGTGTGGTGTAAAGTAATCTTTTTTGAGGTCGTTCTATACTTTATAATGTCACCACTAACTCAACAGGTTTTTAGGGTTTGTGGTACCCTAAACCCGCCACTACATAGCCCAAAAATGCCTTCGACATTTTTTAGCTTTCCTAAGGTGGTTTTTAGGGTGTGTGGTGTAACGCCCCTATTAAACATAAATGCAGCGGAAAGTAAAATACTAAGGTGATTACAGATCATCAGGTTCCAAGCACCCGACACCAAACCTCACCAATTACAACTTATAAGATTATAACTGCTACGGTCTGAACTCGAGAAAACATAACATAAACCTAACATTAGAAAAATACGCCAACGCTCCACAAATCCTAATTCCCACCCCAATCACTCAAACTCTTCATGGCCACCTGTATAACAACTCATACCTGCAAGATAAAACCAAGCAGCCCACCCCGGGAGGGGTGAGTCAGTTCCCTGGAATGGAACTGGTACAATCCTCATAACAGAAATTAAAACATAATCTTTAAACAATATAGAAACTTGGAAAGAAACTCTTAAAAACAAAACAGAGGGACAAGGCACTACGAAATCACCAAGTCAAAGCAACAAGCAAGGAATAGAGATAGTCAACAGAAAGGATAAAGTTAGTCAATTAAAACCACACCAGGAGTTAGTGAACATCCCATGCTTAAGTTAGATTAAGTTCCAGTAAGAGTAGAAAGACCCAAGTAGTCACAAGGACTAGGAAAGCAGAAATCCAAGAACCAACAACTCAAGAGTGGAATGAAACCAATTGGAAGAGATGGCTCGTTGTTGACTACGTCCGATAGGACAGGGGATATACAGCCCCTCGCTGTTTACAACGTCCGACTGGAAAGGGGATATACAGCCCCTCGCTGTTTACCACGTCCGATTGGACAGGGGATATACAGCCCCTCGCTGTTTACCGGTGAAGATGTGCGCACATCACTACAAAAGATTCAGCTCATGGATGAAATGATATCCATAGTCAAGATAAGAGTTTACCAAGATTGACATTCCCATATTCCCACTAGATTAATAACTGCACAAGTGCAATACCAAAACACTCAGTCCTACAGAGTGCAGAGGCGTAAACCCTCAACAGTTAATATCTAGTGAGACAACCAGATAAGAGAAACCAATGATCATGTGAGTTGTACATTCAAGGCTCAGTTAGTCACATCAAGCTGAGTTAGTCACACAAATAGTTTCCTTTCGAAATTCATTCAAGCTCAGTTAGCGTTTCTCAAAACATTCCATAAAGTTCGTTACCAAAAGTATCTGAGTACGAGAGATCGTACCTGGTATATGTAGAAGCAGTAACCAAACTTGAAAATGCTAACTACTTCCACTAATCACCTATAATTAAAGTATTCCAAGCATTGATTAGTTAAGGCACTATAATGATACACATCCTCCATTCTTATTAGTCCATAGATTTGTTTTACAGTTACCCTCTCCTAAGGATCTGGCTAGATCTCGTAATTAATTCTTTAATGTATACTTAACTTATTCCATTTACCTACTCCTGATGATAGGTTTAATTTAATTAAACCCTTTGGTTACGATTGGCTAACTTACTTTGACACCTATTTAAGGTTTAGGATGTGTATTTCCCCCTAATAGTCCACCTAGATGTCACATTAACATTTAATATTTTTATTTGTCGCGTATGAATTAGGTTTATCCCAATTTTTCCCTCTTAATATGTTTCCCATAAGGTATGTTACTTCTTTTATTTACTTCTAACGCATTTATACATACACTTATATTTTCCTTAGGATTTATCCAAAACATTCTTTAAGAATCCTTATTGTATTTAATTATGTTAAATATCTTTAGACATATCCACAACTGATATATGGTTTATAAAATAAAGTTTTTCCCTAGTTTTAATTAAGCATATTAACCTCCACAATAACAATATGTAGTTTTGTTTAATACCTTGATTTAATATAAGTTCCCATTTTATTCTCTATATAAGTATATATATATATATATGTAAACAACTTTTACTTCCCTTAAAAGATAATACCCAAAATATTTATAAACATACTGGTATAAAATGTTAATTTAGGTTTAATTATTTTCCCCAACCTAAGAAGCTTATAACAATCCATACTTTAATTTTTTACATTAAAACCCTTATTATAAGTTATTCTTATGAAAATTCCATAAACATAATTTTTAAACCCATTTACCCTTGTCCAAAAATTCCCAAACTTAATATATAATAACTATAACATTTTAGACATATATAAATTTGTATTTCATAAAATATCTTTTAAAATTACCCAATTAATTCCATAATACTCGTAACTTGCAAAAATCATAACTTATGTTTAAAACTCAAAACCCATATTAATTTATGTAACACCCAACCGTTAATCCTTTCATAATCCTTTAATCGTTCCCATACTTACCTTACTCGCAGCGGGATACTTGCTTACTTACTTACTCCCGGCGGGTGATACAAACGCCGTTAGCTCCACCAAGGCCAACAAGGCTACTAACTACTTACTGTATCGGCCTGACGATTAGAATAAACCAAATACATACTACATACTTTACAATGCCAAATACTACTACAATTGATTACCAGGATCCAAGTTAGGCAAATTACATTCCATGACTACTTCCCAAAAATGAAGAGTTTGTACACCTCTCCTTACTATCCATTAAGGTTCATGTCCAAAAATGGTGTACCACATGGTACACCGGCTCCTCAAAGGCTCTAGCGTGTACACTCGGTACACTATTCCATTCCTACTAACTACTCCAAAAGAATACATTGCTGCCCTTACTCTACCTTCACGCCTCGCGGGTACTGGGGATAAAAACATTCCCCTAGGGGGTCAGCTTACGCTGCATATGATACCGCATTACCCCGTACTAGCGAGGGTACGCCAACTATTTGGTGAGTACATGCGGTTCGTTCATTCATACATACATACATGCGTTATACAATACGTTACAATACATTCATGTTACAAGCATACATACATACAATACATACAAGGAATACAATATAAGTCATTCATTCACACTTACCCTACTCACCGCATCACGGAGATACAATTCTCCAATACATACAAGGTCTTGTTAGCCTATTACACACCGGGTTAATCGGTGTTCAATACTTTTACTCCGGGTCAATGACTTACAATAGTCAAGACCCATACAAATACAATGCATCTTTTTATACTTTACTTCCAGTTAAGTCGGTATGACCTCGGGCAGGGAAACTACTTCCCACCACCGGGCTTTAGGGTGGCCCTAATCCAGGATGCTACCCATACAAAGGAATTGGTCCAAGGAAAAGATCATAGCCAGGATTCGGTTCCAACCTCTTGTGGTTCCTTATCCTCACGCGTGGACCGAAACTATATCGGGCTTCTACTCATTCCATTTTACTCATTACTCATGTTAGGAGTTAGGTTGTTAGGAATTAGTAGAAGTCCATACTTACTTCCATACATACATACATACACAAGTACTCATACTTACACATACACTCATTTCCATCCATCATTTCATGAATTATACAAACTATGAGTTCAAGAGCAACAAACAAGAACAATATAGTTCAAACACATGTAAGTGCAATATAAATCCGGTTCATGCATTTATCTTGTTGGTGATCACATAAACACACAAATCGGGGTAACCAAGTTAGGATACAGGGCATGAGGAAATCATACCGTTCACCGTCGAATACGTTCTACCGGTGCCTTTGGGGATCAACTATTTGATTCCTATACATCCATGAAGTAGTATGAGCAATGATCTATTATTGATCTAACTTACCCCTCATTAATACTTTCAATGTATACTTACTACTTCTTTACACTCATACTTGGTTATAAAACCATTCTTTTCTTTACTACTTCACAAACTTGTTTTCTACAAAATTACTTACTTTCTTACATTATTACTCCATCAATGGTGTATTACTACATATATATGCATACGGGTATATAGGCATATATATATATATGTATATATGATTGCTATAGTCATATAATTAAAACCCTTTTTTTTTTGACCCGACCGACCCCCCCTGGGTCGGTCCCTGTGTGGTCGGGGCAGAGACTCGATTACAGAAATTTCAGACCGACCGCCCAGCCAGGGTCGGTCCACCGGGTCGGTCGGCTACAGAAAGAATCCGACTCAAAATTTCTTCTCGACGACCCAGGCAGGGTCGGTCCCCTGGGTCGGTCGGCTGCAAGACATTTCCACCCAAGGATTCCCACTCGACCGACCCAGACAGAGTCGTCTGGGTCGGTCGGATGCAGAAGCTTTCGTGATTACTGATTTTCGGGTCGACCGACCCTTCTAGGATCGGTCCTAGGGTCGTCCAGCCCAGACTCATTTTAATTACTTATTTTGAATCCCAAAACTCTACTCAATTCACACCCAATCTTTTCCTACTCATTTCCACATGTTTCCTACATTTTAAACACATTTAAATCCTCTAATCACCTCGTTCATCCATCAAACTCATTGCTAAATCCACCAATCCACTTACACCATTTTCCCCCTTCATTCCAGCACTTATACCAATTTCTTTCTTCATTGCTACAGATTTTCATTCAAACTTCTAACCTTCATTACTCTCTCAACTAATGCCACTCTGGCATCTCAAATTCATTACTCACATCCTAGTTCCATTCCCTTAACATACTTCTTTCAAAATCTGTTACAAACTACAAAACTCTCCATTTAAACTCTCCACTACTTCCTCTTCTTAAACCCTTAAGTCCTCATCTTTCTACACAAACTTTGGGCATAGTCTCCCCTACATTTTTAACATTCTCCACACACTATTTCAGCTCACAATTTCACATTCTCCCAACCTGTTACACAACACTTCATATACACAATTCAACACTACTACAACAATATAAATTCCTGCACATACACATCCACTACCCAATGTTTTCCCAAGTTTCAAACATCATTTAAAACTTCCAAAACTGTTACATCTTCATTATTCAACATACTACAATATTCTCATTACTCATTACTCAATTCACTACTCATTTTACTACTCCAAAACTGTTACAATACCACATACACAAACTAGTTCAAGGTAAGCACAATTACCTTGTCTTGCTAGTTTTCTTTTCTTCCTTTTTCCTTCTCTCCTTCCTCTTCCTTTGTTTCTCGGTCCCAATGAGACTCAAACACACACAAGTGCTACAGCACATACACATACACAATACCATTTAGCTTCATTTTATACTAACCTTAGAATTTAAGTTTTAGGGTTTAGAAAAGAGTGTTACCTTTCAATGAGTAGATGAAGTTCTTGACTAGCAAGAGAACAATATTCCTAGCCCAAAAGGAAGCCAAAATCGGCTGAAGCAAACAAGGAACCAAGAGTTCAAAACTGAGAATTCTTAAGATGCAAACAAGGGCTAGAAACCATGGGTTTTCGAACTTCTTTTTACCTCAAGATGAAGAGGAGGTGAAGGTGCTTCTAATGGTGGCTTCAAATCTTCAAATGGTGGAAACCCTCAAAAACGAAATGGTCCTTTTCTATTTTTGGAAAGATAAAATGCTCTCCTTGCCAAGGGGATTCCAATGTGTATTTTGTTTTGAGTTTGGACAAGTATTGAGCTTGGACAAGAGGAGAGAAGTAGAGGGCTGTATGGGGGCTCAAGAAATCGCCATTATCGGCTGAGAGGGAGGAGAAAAATTCAGAGGGAAGGAGAAGGGAGTTACGTGAGAGAGGGGTGAGGGGTAGGAGAGAGAGAGTGTTAATTTTGTTTATTTGTTTGTCCTTTAGCTACTAAAGGCAAATAAAGAGGAGGGGAGTAGTGAGTGGACTGGCCCCCTCTATACACCACAGCATTTTCAGATTTTTATTTACCAAGTGGACACATTAACTTTGTTTTTTACTCTCTCACCCCACGACTTACCGGTTGTTACAGTTTCCACTAACCGGTACCCGTTTTCCAGAATTTTCTGGTTTAATTAATTTTGTTGGTTCTAAAGCTTCACTAATATTTATTAGTGACTATTTAGTTGACCAATATTATTACGAGTCTATTTGACCCGCTTAAAGTCACGTTTTCCCGGTTTCCTTGAAAAACGCGTTTTAAGGTTCGTTATGCTTTTAACCCATTTTAAGGGTCCGTTTTCTTCGGGATTTGTTCCCGTATTATTTAAGTGTAATTAAGCCTTTTAAAAATATAATTAGCCTAATTAATCACTATTTTAAATACGGGGTATTTCAATTACATCAAATAAACTAGATTTTAAGGAATCTATGGTTAAAATTTCAAGTCAAAATACATTCGGGAAGGCCATTAAATAAATCTAGCAAGTTAGGACTTTATTCTGGAAAACATATTAACTTATTACAACTTAAACCCCCACGATCTAATCTCGGCCGTCCATTTTTATTAACCGAGATCGGACGGCCCAGAACTCGCGAGTTCTTCAGAAATCCCCAATTCGCACCCGAGTACTAATCCGCCGATATCTCACAATCCACAGAACGAAATTCGATGATTCTTGTTCCTATCGATTCGAAATTAAATTCCGGTTCTAATGGTACCAATTTCCCCAATTATCATGCAGAATTGAATAATTTCGAATCTGGGTTCGAAGTTAGGGTTCATATTCCGGTTTCGATTTGAATTCAACAAATTCTCCTATTGTAATCCGTAATAGACTAAATTGGCATGTGGGTTTGACCGGTAATGAAGTCACGATTGGCATCAACGGAGCAATTTGATCAGAAACTTACCGGAATTGCATTAACGGGGAGAATCAAAATCGGAAGTTCTGGAATTCGTTATTTTATGTGCGGTTCGGGTATGCCTCTTCTCGAATCAACTCGCGCCAACTGAGAGGGATTTGATTCATGGAACCTATCACAATCCAAACTAGACATGTAACTCTAGATGTTAGTGGAAGAATCATTGAATTTGATGAACTAGGGAGAAAGTTACAGATCTCACAAGATCTGTGTTTACCTAGTTGGTTTCGGGATGAACTGGGCAGAATTTCCACCGTGATCGAGTAGGCAACTTTAGACAGATTTATCTCCCAAACCAGTGCGAATCAGCCTTGGCCATCAACATGAAAGTTATAGAGGGATTAGAGATCTTCAAAACAAGCTGAAGAACACGAAATTTGGATGAGAAATGAAGAAGTTATGGCGTGACGAAGTTTACCCGATTTCAGGAAAAACTGGAATTCTGGGTTACGAACTCGCGAGGAGGCAACTTTGGATCAACTTTCCGGTCATTGTAGAAGGAGTTAGATAATGTGTGAGTAATGGTTGGAAAGAGGAAAGATAGGAGAATCGAATGAAACAAACGGCATACCAAATGGTGGAGTAGAGAAAAAGATATAGACGTCTAAAGATCGACCCTGACATGCCAAAACTGACAGAAACTCAATCGATTTGGCTAACTGGTGCTGACTGGGCGCGACACGTGTCCCGAGGCGCGCGGCTGAGTCAGCTGGCCCTGGACACGTCAGCAACCTCCAAAATTTTGGCTCTAAACTTCAATTTATCATAACTTTGGCTAGGATGATCCGTTTTTAACGTTCTTTTTATCAATCTTCTTGGTTTTCCATAACCTTTTTATTGGTATACTTTTCATGGCCTGATTTGACCATTCTCAAAAAGTCAATCCTAGCAAGGCTTTTGAAGCTTTAAGGTTTCCATGATTTTATTTTGACTTTTAAGCCTTAAATCAATGTTAAAAATATTTCTAAAATCTTTATAATATAATTGGAGTGTCTTGAAATTTTCCCAATATTTATTGACTCATAAATCTCACTATTAAATTCATAATACCATATAATAAATTAATATTTAATAGTATCAGTTAGGGTTTACTAAAAGAAATCCCCTAAATTAATTTAAATTAATTTATGGGGTATTTCAGTCTACCCCCTTAAAAGGAACTTCGTCCCGAAGTTTAACACCAACTAATAGCTACTCACACCACATCAGGTGTGCTGTCAAGAATTACCAAATGTTCATCCAATAACAATTCCAACCAAAATTCCATCCATACCAATTGTAATTTCTCCCACAATCTATTTCCACTCATTTCCATTTCCAAATTCCACGCAAGATTACTCATCGTCAGACCAAAACCAAGATTTTCATAGATAGAAATCAAGAATCACACAATGTATAAATCAAGTACATGCATACACCTCTCCATCATTCTACTAACAAAACAAACAGGGCATAATCTGGATGAGGTGACGAAGAAAGAGTATGCACTACCCCCCCCCGAAAAGAGCGAAGGTACGCCCTCGTACCGCTATGAACAAGAACCCAGTAAAGGCAAGAATACAAGGAAATATCATGGGAATAGGTGTGGGTACTTCACTCTCATAGAGTCCTCAGTCTCCCAAGTAGCTTCTTCAACCCCATGATGCTCCCAAAGAACCTTCACTAGCTTGACTGATCTGCCTCTCGTTTCCCGGACCTTCGTGTCCAGGATCTGAATGGGAGTCTCCTCATATCTCAGTGTAGGTTCAATCTCTAATCTCTCTGGCTGTAGCACGTGAGAAGGGTCAGGTACATACTTCTTCAGCTGAGATACATGAAACACGTCATGTACCTTCCCCAACTCCGCTGGTAGGTCTAGTCGATACGCTGCTGGGCCCACGCGCTCCGTAATCCTGTACGGACCAACATACTTAGGGCTTAACTTTCCTCTCATCCCAAATCTGAAGATGCCTCTCATCGGAGACACTCGTAGGAAAACCATATCACTGATCTGAATTCAAGCTCTCTGGTACGCTGATCCCCGTAAGATTTCTGCCTAGACTGCGCCGCCCTCATGTGCTGCTGATAACCTGATGTCATCCTGCAGTCTCTGAATATACTCCGGACCAATCAAAACTGTCTCAGCAGGGTCACTCCATGATAAAGGTGTCCGGCACGGTCTGCCATACAGAGCCTGAAATGGTGCCATGCCGATAGACGAGTGATAGGAGTTGTTGTAGAGAACTCTACCAAGTGTAGACGCTCTACCCAACTCCCCTGATAGTCTAAGGCGACCGCTCTCAACATATCTTCCAGTGTCTGAATCGTCCTCTCGGTCTGCCCATCTGTTTGAGGGTGGAAGGCTGTGCTAAGTCGCAGCTGAGTACCAAATGCCTCCTGCACCTGACGCCAAAATCTACTAAGGAAACGTGCATCACGATCGGAGACGATCGTCTTCGGTACCCCATGGTACCGGATGTGCTCTGTGGTGAACACCTCAGCTAGTTTGGGCACCTTCCATGTGTCCTTGATAGGTATGAACTTAGCTGTCTTAGTTAACCTATCGACTATCACCCAAATTGTGTTCAATCCACCTCTGGCTGGAGGGAGACCGACCACAAAATCCATACTAATATCGTCAAACTTCCAGCACGGTACCGGTAACGACTGAATCTGGCCTCCTGGTCGCCGATGCTCGAACTTCACCTTCTGACAGGTGAGACATCGCGAGACGAAGTCTGCTACATCCCTCTTCATCCCGCTCCACCAGAATAACTTCTTTAAATCCTTGTACATCTTGGTGGCTCCAGGATGTACTGACAATGTAGAGGAATGAGCTTCAGAGAGAATCCTGGTCTGAAGTTCTGTCGCATCCTGAGGAACGCAGAGTCTGCCTCTGACTCGAAGGTGTCCCTCGCTGTCTAGCTCGTAGTCATACTTCAGACCATCAGTCAACCCATCTGCTAATTTCTGCCTGATACCCTGTAGATACACATCACTGTCCTGAGCTGCATATACCTCCTCAGCTATCGTGGTCGTCTCTATGAGAGCAAGAAGTGAATGTGCTCTTCTGCTCAGAGCGTCTGCCACGACATTACCTTTACCCTCAGTGTACTGGAGGTCGATATCATAATCAGCTAGTAGCTCGATCCACCGTCGCTGTCTCAAGTTCAGCTCCTTCTGGGTCCAGATGTATTTCAAACTCTTATGATCTGTCATATTCGGACCGTGGCCCATACAGGTAGTGTCGCCAGATCTTTAAGGCAAAAACTATGGCGAGGAGCTCAAGGTCATGTGTGGGATAATTTTCTTCGTGCTTCTTCAGCTGTCGAGAAGCGTAAGCCACGACTCTGCCATTTTGCATCAATACTCCACCGATCCCCTTGCCTGAAGCATCACAGTAAACCTCGAATCCCTCATTTCCCTCGGGGATCACCAATACTGGAGCTGTGGTCAGAGCATCCTTCAGTGCCTGAAAGGAGACCTCACATGCCTCTGTCCATACAAACGGACTATCCTTCTTCATCAGAGAGGTTAAGGGCTTGGCTAGCCTGGAGAAATCCTTCACAAAGCGTCTATAATAGCCAGCCAACCCAAGGAAGCTCCGAATCTCAGTCACTGAGCGAGGTCTGTGCCAGCTCTTCACCGCCTCAATTTTAGCTGGGTCCACTGAAACTCCCTCAGCTGAGATCACATGACCAAGAAATGACCTTGTCCAGCCAGAATTCACACTTGCTGAACTTGGCATAGAGTTGCCTCTCTCTCAGAGTCTCCAAGACTGTTCTCAAATGCTGCTCATGTTCCTCCCTACTCTTGGAGAAGATCAAAATGTCTATGAATACGACCACTGACTTGTCTAGCTGGGCTTGGAAGACCCTCTGCATCAGATCCATGAATCTCGCTGGTGCGTTAGTCAGTCCAAACGGCATCACTGTGAACTCGTAGTGGCCGTATCTGGTTCGGAACGCTGTCTTCTCTATATCTGGTTCAGCTACTGCTATCTGATGATATCCGGAACGCAGATCAATCTTGGAGAACACCCTTGCTCCCTTCAGCTGGTCAAATAGGTCATCGATCCTGGGCAGTGGGTACTTGTTCTTGATCGTGACATTATTCAACTCCCTGTAGTCAATACATAATCTCATGCTTCCGTCCTTCTTCTTGACGAACAGCACAGGAGCACCCCAAGGTGAGACACTGGGTCGGATGAAACCCTTATCTAGTAACTCCTGCAGTTGTTTCTTCAATTCCACCATCTCCGCAGGGCCCATCCGGTAGGGTGCTTTGGCAATCGGTCCTGTACCAGGTATGAGGTCGATGTTGAACTCAACCTCCCTCAATGGTGGTAGTCCAGGTAACTCCTCCGGAAAAACGTCGGGGTACTCCGACACAACAGGTACGTCACTCTTGAACTTTGGATCTGTCCTCAGATCCTGGGCATAACAGTAGTAGGCGGTCGCTCCCTTGGACACCTCCTTCATCAGGGATAATGCCGATACAACCTTCACAGTCGGCTGCTTGGGCTGCATTCGGTATGATACTGTGATCCCTGTAGCTGACTTCAAGAGGAGACGATGCTCTGCACAGTGTAGCCTACCTCTGTATCGCTGTAGTGTGTCCATGCCCACAATTATATCGAACCCCATGCCAGGGAAGACAATGGCATCAAAGAGGAAATCTGCTCCCTTGATGTGTATGTTCAAGTCCTACATTGCTTACTGCACTTGATTAACTCTCTGGATGGCAATAAGACTGATTTGTCATGGATATCTTTTGTAGGGGCATCTATCTTAGCATGGAATGCCTGGGATATGAATGAATGGGAGGCTCCAGAATCAAACAGAACAGTGGCTTCCACCTCATTAATTAAGAACGTGCCTGAAACCACAGAGTAAATTCTAAGATTCTCAGGCATCACTTCCAAGGTAATAAATCAGGCTAGTAGTTATACCTGTGATGACCATCCCATTGCTCTTCGCTTGAGCCTGGTTCAACACAGTCAACCTGATCTCTGAGTTCCCAACCCCTACAACGACGAAACAAACTCATAAGATTTCCATTCTTATTAAGGTCTTCATGAGCATTTTAATGATTACAATGCTGAAATTGCATAAATTACAAGGCTAGATTTGTCTAAAGGTCAGGTTTAAACGGCCAGGTTTCATGTGGGTCTGGTTGATGATGGATGTGGGGGCTGTGTGGGGCTTAATTCTCTTCACCCCATGGTAGATAAGTCTGGCTGCTCCCCCGAATATCAGCACATCACCCGACTTCAGGAGGATCTTTGTAGCAAGATCCATTCTCTTCTGATCTCCAAATAGGAATTCCGCGTGTCTCCAAGTGATATGGACACCACCTGCAGAAATACCTTCTCACCGGGTTGTCTCCTGTTTCAGTTCAAGGTTAGTAATGTGATAGCAAAATAAAGCTACATTGTAGATTCTATCTTTTCTCACCCCTAGGTGGCTCATAGCGGAGAGGCTTAGCATCAGCATGGGAAGGAACGATGGCTTTCTCATTCCCTCCCTTGAAAAATTTTCCCCTCTTTTCATGATTCTGAGAGGATCCTCTTCCATTTCCTCCTCCATTATCATTCCTCCTCTTCCCTAGTACAGAATCTTGATATGTGATGGTGGTTTCGCAGTCATTTGCATCATCAGCTAGTTCGTCGTTACAATACGTGTTAGTGGGGAATCTGAGCATGCCAGAAATTCCATAGTCATATTTTCATACCTGTAAAGTCTTTCCTCTGGTGGAACCGATCATATTCATGATCCTGAAGTCCAAGCCGGTATGGAATTTGTCCACCAAATACTCGGAGCGTAAGCCCCCTCGCCAATGACGGCAAGCAACTCCACAAAACTTGTCATAGTATTCAGCAACAGAGGAAGTCCCTTGCTTCAACTGCTCAATTCACCTCTCATCCTCTTCTGTAGGTAGGATGGGTAGAACTTAGCTCTCAGGGCCACCAGAAAAGCTTGGAAATCAAAGTTCGCTTGGGCGGTCAGCTCGGCTCTGGCTGTCTGCCACCATCGATGAGCCCTTGGAGAAAGTAGGCCGCTATGTCCACTTGGCGATCTGCTGGAACATGTAGAGAGGTGAAAGCCTTTTGAATCTCAGCGATGTATTTCTCTAGGCTTTCATACGGCTGGCCTTCGTAGACTGGGGGACGGAGATCGTTGACCGCTTTCAACCAGTTAAACTCTCGTGGACCGTTGGGTGGGGTGGCGGTGGTTGAGGATCTGAGCCTGCTGCTGAGCTAATGCAGCGGTCACAATCTGAGCTATGACCTCAGAGGTAACAGCATCGGGTCCGTAACCACCTGGGGTCCCGCTCCTCGTCCTCCTCTTCCTCCGCGTCCTCCTCTTCCCTCCTCTTTGAGACATTTAGCGCTAAGGATGTGTTTGTTGTTCAAAAGTGTATGTTAATTCTAGATATCTATGTAGTACGTGCGAATGTTTCATTACGACCCATGGACGGTATGTAGTTAGAGTGTTCATGATATGTAAGTAAGGCAAAGTATGGGGTAAGGGTAACGTGCTTTCTGGAATCCTCACTTTCCCAATTCTACCCCCACTTCCCCAGTTTTAAAGGCACTTATATTCTAAGTATTTCACTCGGCTTGTTTTTCTCGGGCAGAGTGTAACTACGCTTCTGATACCACTTTTCTGTAAGCCCCTATTTAACATAAATGCAGCGGAAAGTAAAATACTAAGGCGATTACAGATCATCGGGCTCCAGCACCCGGCACCAAACCTCACCAATTACAACTTATAATTATAACTGCTACGGTGAACGCGAGA
This sequence comes from Limonium bicolor, assembly GCA_023374045.1. Lineage (NCBI taxonomy): Eukaryota > Viridiplantae > Streptophyta > Magnoliopsida > Caryophyllales > Plumbaginaceae > Limonium > Limonium bicolor. Next base: position 82,318,944 of record CM041779.1, on the reverse strand, counting down.
AACATAACATTAACCTAACCTTAGAAAAAATACGCCACGCTCCACAAATCCTAATTCCCACCCCAATCACTCAAACTCTTCATGGCCCCGTTAAACAACTCATACCTGAAGATAAAACCAAGCAGCCCACCCTGGGAGGGGTGAGTCAGTTCCCTGGAATGGGAACTGTACAATCCTCATAACAGAAATTAAAACATAATCTTAAACAATATGAAACTTGGAAAGAACCTCTTAAAAAACAAAACAGAGGGACAGGCCTACAAAACACCAAGTCAAAGCAACAAGCAAGGAATATAGATTCAACAGAAAGATAAAGTTAGTCAATTAAAACCATACCAGTTAGTGAACATCCCATGCTTAAGTTAGATTAAGTTCCAATAGAGTAGAAAGACCAAGTAGTCCACAAGGACTAAGGAGGAAAGCAGAAATCCAAGAACCAAAACTCAAGAGTGGAATGAAACCAATTGAGAGATGGCCGCTGTTGACTAACGTCCGATAGGACAATGATATCCAGCCCCTCGCTGTTTACAACGTCCGACTGGGACAGGGGATTACAGCCCCCTCTGTTTACCACGTCCCGACCGGACAGGGGATATACAACCCCCTCGCTGTTTACCGTGAAGATGTGCGCACATCACTACAAAAGATTCAGCTCATGGATGAAACGATATCCATAGTCAAGAGAAGAGTTTACCAAATTGACATTCCCATATTCCCACTAGATTAATAACTGCACAAGTGCAATACCAAAACACTCAGTCCTACAGAGTGCAGAGGCTAAACCCTCAACAGTTAATATCTAGTGAGACAACCAGATAAGAGAAAACCAATGATCAGTGATTGTACATTCAGGCCCAGTTAGTTCATCAAGCTGAGTTAGTCCACACAAATAGTTTCCTTCGAAATTCATTCAAGCTCAGTTAGCGTTTTCTCAAAACATTCCATAAAGTTCGTTACCAAAAGTATCTGAGTATGAGAGATCGTACCTGGTATATGTAGAAGCAGTAACCCAAACTTGAAAATGCTAACTACTTCCACTACTCACCTATAATTAAAGTATTCCAAGCATTGATTAGTTAGGCACTATAATGCTACACATCCTCCATTCTTATTAGTCCATAGTTTGTTTTACAGTTACCCTCTCCTAAGGATCTGCTAGATCTCTAATTAAATCTTTAATGTATACTTAACTTATTCCATTTACCTACTCCTGATGATAGGTTTAATTTAATTAAACCCTTTGGTTACGATTGGCTAACTTACTTTGGACACCTATTTAAGGTTTAGGATGTGTATTTCCCCTAATCCACCTAGATGTCACATTAACATTATATTTTTATTTGTCGCGTATGAATTAGGTTTATCCCAATTTTTCCCCTCTTAATATGTTTCCCATAAGGTATGTTACTTTCTTTTATTTACTTCTAACGCATTTATCATACACTTATATTTTCCTTAGGATTTATCCAAAACATTCTTTAGAAATTCTTATTGTTTTAATTATGTTAAATATCTTTTAGACCATATCCACAACTGATATCTGGGTTTATAAAATAAAGTTTTTTCCCTAGTTTAATTAAGCATATTAACCTCCACAATAACAATATGTAGTTTTAGTTTAAATACCTTGATTTAATATAAGTTCCCATTTTATTTCTCTCATATAAGTTATATATATATAATGTAAACAACTTTTATTTCCCTTAAAAGATAATACCCAAAATATTTATAAACATACTGGTATAAAATGTTAATTTAGGTTTAATTATTTTCCCCAACCTAAGAAGCTTATTAACAATCCATACTTTAATTTTTGTTACATTAAAACCCTTATATTATAAGTTATTCTTATGAAAATTCCATAAACATAATTTTTAAACCCATTTACCCTTGTCCAAAAATTCCCAAACTTAATATATAATAACTATAACATTTTAGACATATTATAAAATTTTTATTTCATAAAAATATCTTTTAAAATTACCCAATTAATTCCATAATACTCGTAACTTGCAAAAATCATAACTTATGTTTAAAACTCAAAACCCATATTAATTTACATCAAAATAAACTAGATTTTATAAGGAATCTATGGTTAAAATTTCAAGTCAAAATACATTCGGGAAGGCCATTAAATAAATCTAGCAAGTTAGGACTTTATTCTGGAAAACATATTAACTTATTACAACTTAAACCCCCACGATCTAATCTCGGCCGTCCATTTTTATTAACCGAGATCGGACGGCTCAGAACTCGCGAGTTCTTCAGAAAGCCCCAATTCGCACCCGAGTACTAATCCGCCGATATCTCACAATCCCCATAACGAAATTCGATGATTCTTGTTCCTATCGATTCGAAATTAAATTCCGGTTCCAATGGTACCAATTTCCCCAATTATCATGCAGAATTGAATAGATTCGAATCTGGGTTCGAAGTTAGGGTTCATATTCCGGTTTCGATTTGAATTCAACAAATTCTCCTATTGTAATCCGTAATAGACTAAATTGGCATGTGGGTTTGACCGGTAATGAAGTCACGATTGGCATCAACGGAGCAATTTGATCAGAAACTTACCGGAATTGCATTAACGGGGAGAATCAAAATCGGAAGTTCTGGAATTCGTTATTTTATGTGCGGTTCGGGTATGCCTCTTCTCGAATCAACTCGCGCCAACTGAGAGGGATTTGATTCATGGAACCTATCACAATCCAAACTAGACATGTAACTCTAGATGTTAGTGGAAGAATCATTGAATTTGATGAACTAGGGAGAAAGTTACAGATCTCACAAGATCTGTGTTTACCTAGTTGGTTTCGGGATGAACTGGGCAGAATTTCCACCGTGATCGAGTAGGCAACTTTAGACAGATTTATCTCCCAAACCAGTGCGAACCAGCCTTGGCCATCAACATGAAAGTTATAGAGGGATTAGAGATCTTCAAAACAAGCTGAAGAATACGAAATTTGGATGAGAAATGAAGAAGTTATGGCGTGACGAAGTTTACCCGATTTCAGGAAAAACTGGAATTCTGGGTTACGAACTCGCGAGGAGGCAACTTTGGATCAACTTTTCGGTCATTGTAGAAGGAGTTAGATAATGTGTGAGTAATGGTTGGAAAGAGAAAAGATAGGAGAATCAAATGAAACAAACGGCATACCAAATGGTGGTGTAGAGAAAAAGATATAGACGTCTAAAGATCGACCCTTGACATGCCAAAACCGACAGAAACTCAATCGATTTGGCTAACTCTGGAGCTGACTGGGCGCGACACGTGTCCCGAGGCGCGCGGCTGAGTCAGCTGGCCCTAGACACGTCAGCAACCTCCAAAATTTTGGCTCTAAACTTTAATTTATCATAACTTTGGCTAGGATGATCCGATTTTAACTTTCTTTTTATCAATCTTCTTGGTTTTCCATAACCTTTTTATTGGTATACTTTTCATGGCCTGATTTGTCCATTCTCAAAAAGTCAATCCTAGCAAGGCTTTTGAAGCTTTAAGGTTTCCATGATTTTATTTTGACTTTTAAGCCTTAAATCAATGTTAAAAATATTTCTAAAATCTTAATAATATAATTGGAGTGTCTTGAAATTTTCCCAATATTTATTGACTCATAAATCTCACTATTAAATTCATAATACCATATAATAAATTAATATTTAATAGTATCAGTTAGGGTTTACTAAAAGAAATCCCCTAAATTAATTTAAATTAATTTAAATTAATTTATGGGGTATTTCATGTGGTGTAGGGTGATCCTTTTTTTTAAGTCGTTATATACTTTATAATGTCATCACTAACTTAGGTTTTTAGGGTTTATGATGTTAGACCTAAATCCGCCATTACAAACCCTAAAAATGTCTTCAACATTTTTTGACTTTTCTATGGTGGTTTTTAGGGTGTGGTGTAGGGAAATATTAAAAAAAAAAATTGGGCCGCCCAACGGCTAGCCCTGAAGGGAGCCACCAGGCGGCTGCAGGCTCTCTGGCCGCTCTGTCAGCTACGGTCTGTAACTGCATTTAATAAATTTTTACTACAAATAACAATTCTCTTATTATTATTATTATTATTATTATTATTATTATTATTTTATTATTATTATTATATTATTATTATTAGGGAAAATTACATCCCCACCCATGAGGTTTGGCTTAATTTCACAGTCCACCCATGTGGTTTGTGAATTTAAATTGCCTAACCATGAACTTCTTACCGTTTTACTTCCATCACCCAAACAAAGTTTGTTGTTAGTTGTGCCCGTGTGGCAGCCACACGGCAAATTTTAACTGGTTGTTGAAAAAAATGACATGGCAAGCTGATTGCTCTACTCCTCCCTCCCATTGTCGATTCAACATTGCAACAATCTTTTCCACTGGCCTGTCATCCCCGTGCGAGACGCTTCTGCATCTCCAACCCTAATCTCACCTCACTTTTTGGTTTCGCTCTTGCTAGTCTGTGTTCTGCGACTTTGAAGCCGTAACATTTTCCCCACTTGCGAATCTAGGGTTTCATCGAACCCTAGAGATCTAGTATGAAATTTTGACTCTTATGCTGATCCTTGTTCTACTGTAATTATGGGTATACTTATCTTTGCACTGTCTTAGCTTATTTTTTCAACTCCTGTACTTATCCTGTTCCGCAAGTAATCCTGGGTTAAAATTTTGAACCCTGATAACGTTGTTTTTCTGCCTGATTCTGGGTTTATGTTGAACCCCTTGCATTGTTGGTTGTTGGTGTCTTAGGGCTTATGGTTTATTTAGCCTAGCAATGTTGTCCATGCGAACTATGATTTGGGTTTACTTTGAGCCTTTGCATTGTTATTTGTTGTGGCAGTGGTTTTGTTACATGTTGAACCCTAGCAATGTTGCTTGTTCTCCTGTTTTAATCTTTGCTGATTTCATTAATGTTTTTTTGTTACATTTGATATTCACGCACCATGCTTCTGCTAAATGAAATTGTTTGATAACAATGGATTGTTCATTTACGTTATACAAGTGTGGCCGATACAAGATTGAAGAGTCCATTGATCCAGACACATACTCGACTATAGACTTAGTTGACATTGTCTTAAATCCATCAAAAAGGAGTGCAATGATAAGATACCACAAAGCCCGATCTTCTTCTACAGACATCCAAAAGTAACAAGAAGATTGAGATAGGGTGTGACAGGTAGCTCTTGAATATGCTTTCATTGTTTGAGGGAAAGGAATAATTAAGTTGTAGTGGAAGATGGATTGAAGGAATCCAAGCTCATATCCACATACAGAAACTGGCTCAGGGATGCTGATAAAAGGGAGATCTCGAAGCATAATGATGCTGATGTTGATGAAGATTGGAGAATGAGGTAATGGAGATATATCCTAGTTCACCACCACCTCAAACACAACCATCACAAGATAATCCTCAAACACACCCCGTTCCAACAAAACCCTGTCCAATCACAACCCTCTCAAACACACTCCCTCATCACAGCCCCTTCAAACACACCCTCCCCTATCACAGCCCATCACACACAACCTCCCTCATCTCAACTCCCTCAAACAAAACCTACCCAATCACTTCCTCCCAACAAACACCCCCCCCCGTCACAGCCCCCTCATACACAAACTTCTCGCTATCAAAATAGATCACATCAGTCCTCACGTGATCTTTCATCACACACTCATAAGAAGAAGAGGCCTCAAGGCCTTAACCCTCATTCATGACTCACGCTCTTCTCAAATCCCATCGCCTCCTTTAGTAACAGATCCTTTGCAACAGGAATCAGGCAAGTTTGGACACAATAGAAGAGTAACTTCAACCGCTGATCCCATTGGATCAAGCACACCCCCATACTCTCCAGTCCTAGAGTTGCGTCTAACCATAACAGCACAACCAACAATGCAGCGGTGGACACAAGGACATATGGGAACTATCATCATTTGCATATCGTCCCCTCAAATATTGATAAAATGCCAAACTTAGAGTAGGGGAAACATTGAAGATCATGATGATGATCCATATCCTTCTTTTTCTGATGACTCTTGGAATCAAAAATCTGATAAAGAGCAAGATTTCATATCAACTGAAGAAAGTGACTCAGATTCTGCTCATGATGATGATGAGGTTGAAGTTTATGATTGCGCTAGAAGCATTACGGGAAGGTGAGTGCTTTTCTTGTGATGAGGAGGAAGAGGTTGTTGGTGATGAGGCATATTTAAAAGAAGGTAAACCATTTGAGTTGCAGCCTGATGGCACAATCAAATTAGAGCCTCAACACATGTCTTAGGCAAGGACAATCATTAGGGAAGTTATGGAAGACTACACCGTGTAAGAAGGCATTAACTTGCATAGGGCAACCAACGATCCTTGAAAGTATACAATTTTTTGTAACAACTTGGACACTTGTCAGTGGCGGTTACACACCTCTCTCTTGGCTGATAATGTAACCTTTATGATCAAGACAATCAAGTGAGAGCACACTTGTTCAAGGCTTTCAAAGAATCCTGCAGCCATATCAAAGCGGATCATGTGAAAGGTGCTGCCTGAGTTAAGAGCAAACATCACGATGAACCCAAATGCCATTCAGCATTATATACAAACAAAATTTTGGGTCAATGTCCATTACATGAAGTGTTTTAGAGCTAAGAAAGAGGCAATGAAGTTGCTGCAAGGAAACCATGCCGAATCTTATGCGAAGCTACACCAGTACACTAAGATAGCACTTAAAAGGAATCCTGGTTCTATCATCGATCTCAAGTACCAAGAGTACCTTAATGGGCCCCCAACATTTAACAAGTTGTTCATATGCTTTAGCGCCCCAAAGGAAGGTTTTATAAGGGGATGTAGGCCATTTCTTGGGGTATATGGTTGCCATCTTAAGGGACCATATGGAGGTGTGCTTCTGAGTGCTGTGTCGATTAATGGTAACAATGGAATATTTCTAGTGGCTTTCACAATAGTGGCGAGTTAAACTATAGAGACATTGACCTACTTCTTCAGCAATTTGAAGCTAATTACTAATGAAAATGTTAGGAAAAAATGGGTAATCATTTCCAAAGATAGAAGGTAATACATCAGCCCCCTCAGTAACGTCTTTTTTTTCTTGTTGTTAGTTGTAGAATTCTCTCTGCGCGGTACTAAAAAGATGCTACTATATTTAGGGAGTCAAGCCCGCCCTTGAAGTTGTGTTGCTAGAATTCGTAAGGAGAATAGTGTTATAGACATCTTTATGCTAATTTCAAAAAGGATCATCCAGGTGGGTTATTTACATACGAACTGTTACTCATTTACATTCATATATATTGTGATACAAACTTAAACGCTTGTATTTTATATGTTATTAGGTGTGTTGTTGAGAAATCTATTTTGGGAGGCCGCACAATGTTACACAACAGTGAGCCTCAAAGATGTGATGAAGAGAATTGAGGAATTGTATTTAGGAGCATTCATGTACCTAAGAGAGGTAGACTACAATCTATGGGCGAGATTTCACATGCCAAAAGAGGTACGAGTAATAGAGACAACTTTGAATTTTGTTGAGTCATTCAACAACAAGTTGTCTAGAATTAGAGGCAGCCCTATATTCTCTTACTGGAAAGTCTAAGGTGCACTCTGATGAAAAAAATAAACGGCCGAAGAGAGTCCATAAGAAAAATGAGTGGGAGAATAACACTGTATGCAAAGAGATGTTGTATAAAAATACAAGGGTAGTTGCAGATGCGCCCACACACAAGTAGTGAGTTTAAATTTGAGATCACAGATTCAAACAGACATTACATTGTAAATCTGAGAGATAAGCATTGTGACTGTACCGCTTGGGATCAATCAGGAATCCCATGCAAACACACATGTGTCATACTGAACTGGAAAAGAATGGACACGGATCATATTGTGGATCCTTATTTTTCTATGTCGACATATGCTGCCACATATGCACTTGCGATATCCCCATCCCAGACCCCTTATTATGGCCAGATCCTGATGGTCTTGTGATTTTGCCTCCGCCTTTTCTTATAAAGCTACAATGTAGACCCAAGAAGAACAGAAGAAGGGAAGATGGTAAGGCAAAAGCTAGTTCTAAGAGGTATACTCATGTGACATGTGGGAAATGCAAAAAAGGGAGCACAATTCAAGAACATGTTCCACACAGACTATTAGAGGAGAGGGTCAAGGTGTGGGTCTGCGTGTAGCAAGTGAACGTGGTGACGAAAACAGTGCCACACAAGAAGAAGAAACGGGTATTTCAAAAGGAAGAAAGAGAAAGAAAACTAATGAGACAATATTTACAACAAGGGTGGTGCATCGTAAGAGGATGAACACACGTTCGCAAGGTATTTTTTGTTTACTATGTTTCATCGTTTATTGAATACGGTATAGGTGTGTCTCAACATAGCTACTGACTTTAATTGTGGGTGTTTGAAGGAAACACACTGATGATTTTTTGGATTGCGGATCGCTGGCTTATCTACGAAATTGTAGATTGTTCTATCTTGGTTGCGAATTGTTAGCTTATTTTGTTGTTTTTGGATTGTTAGCTTATTTTGGGAAACTATGGATTTATAGCGGTTTGATGGTGGTAATTTTTTTTCAAACTCTTGGTTGTTGTAAGCAGCTACTCTGCTGGAACTTGTAGATGCCCAATGTGGATTGTTGGAACATGTTTATGTCCAATGCGGATTGTTGTTGTCCAGTGCGGATTGTTGTTAATGGTATTAATGCATATGTATTGAGTCTACTGCTGCTGGAAAGTGCGTTATTATGGCCGCATATTACCATTTGTTAAATGAAACTGAGGATGTTTTTCAATTAGACATCTGACTTGTTCTTCTAGCCTGTTTATATTATGCAATTATTGAGCAACATGGTGGATTTTATAGGTGATTCAGTATCCTTTATTTGAGAGACTTCAATCTAGGAGATTGTGGGTGATTTTCCACTGCTATATATAAAAATACATATTCCTGAAGTGCACTGACATTCAGAAATGATTGTCTTCAATTATATGCGTTGATCAATGTAAAAGCTGCTATAGTTCACCTGAATCCTAGTCATCTGTTGTTGTGAGTATGTGTGATTTTCATATGTTTATGTTGTGTTATCTGTGATTATTGAGCAACATGGTGACTTTTATAGGTTGTATTGTATTTCATGTTCAGGATCATGTACATGTAAATAGTTTGTCTATGTTTTGTCTCCACTCATTTGTGCAACTAAGATTCTATACAGTATGGAGGGTATTTATATATGCTAATTGTCACCAACTGTTTAGTTCTTTCTTGATTCAATAGCAGGATTTTTCTTGAGCATTTTTAACTTTTCATTGTCGAACATTTCAGCAATTCTTCATCTTGTAGTTCAAAGCTGGTGATAGCTGTTAAGACAAGATCCTTTAGTTTTGATGATAGTAAACCTATGTGGTTTATCTAATATGTTGTTGAGCTTATAATTTAGATAAACGGGTAAAGGAGTGGCTAAGCACGCAAGGTTGCAAGCCCACTCCGTTCATGACATGTGCCCATCCAGTCGGGCACATGTCTAGGAGAGCTCCGATAGAACTTCTAGTATACACAAGAATCAAACTCTACACAACCATATCTCTCATGCATCAGAGGTAGTACAAGGACAAAAGACATCAAGTGTGCCAACAAACTCACGCACACTCATGCTTCCTTACAAGCAACTAGCTCATGACAAATTCTTGCTCATTAATGAACAAGATAACAAGACAAGGCCAGGGCTATTCAGAGGCACACATTACTCAACATTAAATAAAGTCTGGGAGCATTAATGAGGCAAACAAGATCAGGCAAGTGGAGCATGCAAGTGGTGACCGACCACCTGAGCACACACCTCCAACGTGTTTAACCATAGGGCAACACATGTCCTGACGGTTCTAGAGCAAGTTGAAGATCAACCTATATTTGAGTGTGACTATTTTGCTGGGGATAGAGAAGTAGATGACTCCTAGAGTCTAGGGGATCATAAGTTGTTTTTTACACATCTTAACTTACTTGTATAAATACGAGTACAACGTCTTATGTAAATCATCTTGGTCATACACGAAGAAGAGAGATAACTAGAGCAAGTGTGAGTCAGACTAAGTGTGTTTATGTACTAGGAAGTTGGTGAGCTGGATAGGACTGGGTCTGTGAGTTAATACTGTGTGTATTTGGTAGATTGATCAGTCGGGGAACGGTTGGGGAACCGTAGACCTGCTGTTAGGAGAGGGTAGAGGACTTAGGGATAAAGTCCTAACTGTCCCGGAGTCCATAGGTAGGGCGGAGGGGGATTGAGTGAATTTTTGTTTGTAAATTCTCAATCGAAAAGGAGTTTCCATTTTGAGTTTATCAAGTACTTTCCTCATTTATTAAGTAGTTCACATAAGATAACGATACATCCGCGACCAGTCGGGGACGCATCAGGTGCACCAGCCAGTCTCAGTAGCTTGCCTTTTAGCAAGCTAACTAGTCCTTATGAGTTTAGCAACTTGTTTCCATAATTTCTTTTGTACAGAGCGGGAGATATCTTATGCTTGCCTTTAGTAGTCTAACAATGCTCTGAGAATTTACCACCTTCTTTTGGTTACAATGGCATCGGATTCTTTTCAAGGTGTATGGAATAAATGTATCAGATTATGGAGCTCTGATTTGAGGATATGACATGTTATTAGTGTCGCTCTTGCTCTATAATTCAGCTATACTGCAGAATGTAACTATGGATATAGTTTATTCCTTTTTTAGCATCTCAACATTCTTTCTTTTTAGCTCCAAAGTCTAATAACTTCCGGTTTAAGCCATCCTCCTAATCTAGAATGAAATGACCGGAGAAGGAAATGATAAAAGTTGTTTGATGTTTAACATTCGACCAACTTAGTCTTAGTAAACATAAAGAATGTCTCAATGGAAAACAACTCAAAAGTCGGAGCTTTCACACAGTCTTTTGTGATGAGGGGTAAATAAATGTTGAAAATGCAATTTAAACACAGTACATACCACCTTTTTTCTCAAGAAACTCTGAATTGTCATTAAATAGTGCCACGTTACAATAACTGCTAACTAGTCTAAGTATCATTAACAGTACACAGGTTTGTAACACTAAAATCGAGCGTTCGTACACTTGTACTTCACATTCACAAATGTAAAGCGGCTATCGCTGTTTCTGTTGTTTGATGTTGACATAGTATAGAAACTTACCTACTTTGAAATTCAGCAAGATCAGTAACAAACAAACATATTTCAGAACAATAAGCATCTAAACAGAGATAATAAGCTCAAATTAGGATTTACCCCCGTCATCATAGCCATACCTAGTAATACTAGCAGAATTTGATTAAAAAGTGGAGAAACACAGTTTTTATGTCTACTCGTTTGGAGCAACATACGGTATACTGATATCGCTTCAACAAACCTTATGACATAGAAAACGGATACCACTTCAACACTGGTGCAAATTGAATCAACAACAAAACTGGAGTAACAGAGAATGAGGGGCCATTCATATGAATCATAATGCATATCTTACCCACACAGTCATAGTTAGATATATAAAAAATTAGTTCTTAGCTCAGATTAGGATTTACCCCCATCGTCATAGTCATACCCAGTAATACCAGTAGAATTTGATCAAAAAGTGGAGCAACACCAGTTTTTATGTCAACTAGTTTGGAGCAACATACAATATACTGATATCACTTCAATAAACATCATGACATAGAAGAACAAGTATTGCTTCAACGCTGGTGCTAATTGAATCAAAAATAAAAGTGGAGTAATAGAGGATGAGGGGCCATTCATATGAAATCATAATGCATATCATACCCACACAGTCATATAGTCAGAGATAACAAATTGTAAGCTCAGATTAGGATTTACTCCCATCATCATAGCCATGCCCAGTAATACCAGCAAAATTTGATCAAAAAGTGGAGCAACACTAGTTTTTAATCTACTGGTTTGGAGCAACATACAGTATACTGATATCGCTTCAACAAACATTATGACATAGAAAACAGGTACCACTTCAACACTGGTGCAAATTGAATAAAAACAAAACTAGAATAACAGAGGATGGGGAATTCATAAGAAAAATCATAATGCATATCATACCCACGCAGTCATATAGTCAGATAACAGATTGTAAGCTCATATTAGGATTTACCCCCATCATTATAGCCATACCCAGTAATACCAGTAGGATTCGATAAAAAAAGTGGAGCAACACCAGGTTTCTGTCTATTGGTTTGGAGCAACATACAATATATTGCAATCGCTTCAACAAATAGCATAACAGAACAACAGGTACCACTTCAACACTAGTGCAAGTTGAATCAAATACAAAGCTGGGATAACTGACGATGGGGGGCCATTAATATGAAATAATAATGCTATTATCATATCCACACAGTCAATCAGCAAAGATTAAAACGCGAGTTAACGAACAACATTGCTAGGGTTCATAATACACAGAATTATTGTGCAAACCTAGTGATTAAGCTATCTTGCTAACTATGGGCAGTGAACACAGTCGTTGTAGTGCAACAAGGTAGTATCCACAGAGACTTCGTAACTATCTATTTAATTATAAGGTTAGTCAATGTGCATAAAAATACACAAAAGTGCATAAACTTAAATTGGGGTTTTGGGGTTTTTGGTTTGATTAAGGGAAGATAAAGGCAAGTAATAAAACTAATCTAACTAAACTAGGATAGGTGTAGCTCGGGATGGATCTTTGCACCCATGACCCCTTTACTACCGATTGTCGACTTTTGAACTCTCAGCTGAACAATGGGAGCTCTTGTTTAACTAGCGATCAAACCTTGATCTACTAGTCCTAACCAAATATGAAAAAAATAAATAATGACCCTTTAAACCCAAGATGAGCCAAATCTTACTTAGTTAATTTAACCTTCACAACCAGTTAGAATTAACCTCACTAAGTAGCATTAAGCACAAGTTCCCCCTAAGTTGTAATGTAGTCTAATCTTAAAATCAGCAAATCAAAGTACAAAACAAATACACCATTTTAGTCTCCAACAGTTTAGGTTTCTATCTCAGAATATCATTTTGATAGAATCTCACAATAATGCTAAACTAATTGGTAGGCCAAACCAACCAATTTATCACATAATTGATAATTTGGGTAAAACCCTAAACTAATCCAAATCATGAGCAACAAGTTTAAGAATCGTAAATACCCAATAATCATCTTCATTAAGCTCAAAGACTAAAATAAAGCGTAAAAACAAGTTCAAGATTCAACAATGGAGGTTTTAGGCATTTTTGGACAAAATCCCCATCCCAAGCTACAAGCAGACTACACAACTATATTAAAGCACAAAAATGAGAGAAGGGAGAAGAAATAGCCATGAGAGGTTGAAGAAGAACTTCAATGGAGGTGAGCCTTCTCCTTCTTCTTCTTCTTCTTCTTCCCTCTTTTCTCTCTCTTTCCCGTCGTTTTTTTGTCTGTGTTCCCCTCACCCTTTCTTTCCTTCTTTTTGTGCTTTTAAATTCTGAAATCTGGGCAAATTTCCGTTTGGACCGCCCCACAGGGGCGATCGGCCTGGGGCTGTCCGGACCAGAGGCGAAAATATGAGAACAAAATTGACTCGGCCGCCCCACAGGGCGTCCGCTTGGGGAGGTCCGGACCAGAAGCAAAACAAATACTCTATCTTCTTCGTTATAGCTCTGATTTTGATCCATTTGCTCCTACGCATTTGTCTCTCTGTCTACTTTATTTCTAGCTATGTTATTCCTTATATTTCAGCAATAATTGTGTAAAACACTAATAAAACACAAAACTAGAGGAAAACTAGCTAGAGTAGAGAAATGAGCATGAAAAGTGTTGATAATACATACTAAATACACCCCTAAAACATGCTCATTGAGACACTCAACAAGAATCACTACCACAACAAGCAACAATGCAAGGGCTCAAAGTTAACCCAGAATCACTGTTCAAATGGACAACATTGCTAGGGTTTAAAATAAACCCATAATCACATGTGCAACAACCAACAATGCAAGGGTCAACATAAACCCATAATCAACGGCAGAGCAATAATTTTTTTAGGGTTCAAATTAAACCCAGAGTTACGACCGAAACAAGGATCAGTATGGGAGTTGAAAATCAATTAAGACAGTGTAGAACAAGCAACAACACGGCAGTTGAAACCACGTCGAGTCAAGAACGGGAGTTCAAAATCATAGAGAGACAACCGGGGATCAAAATTTCATACCAAATCTCTAGGGTTCGATGAAACCCTAGATTCGTACGTGGGAAAAACGGTGCGGCTTCAAAATCACAAAAGCACAGACCACCAAGAGCGAAACTAGAGAGTGAGGTGAGATCAGGGTTGGAGATGCAGAAGCGTCGCACACGGGCACAACAGGGCAGCAAGAAAGATTGCTCCAGGGTTGAATCGACAATGGGAGGGAGAGGTAGCAATATACTGCTTGCCATGTCATTTTTTTCAACAACTAGTTAAAATTTGCCAAGTGGCTGCCACGTGGACATAACTAATAGTAAACTTTGTTTGGGTGATGGAACTAAAACGGTAAGATGTTCATGGGTAGGCAATTTAAATTCATAAACCATGGGTGGGCTATGAAATTCAGCCAAACCTCATGGGTGGGGGATGTAATTATCCCTTATTATTATTATTGTTATTATTATTATTAATATTATTATTATATCTTCCACTTATCTCCATTTCATTATTTCATGACTTTTCAAAAGAAAACATTTCAACTCTTGCTGGTAAAAACTTTTAGGTCTCATTCCGTGTTTTCATTTGTAGAACCTTAGTGTTTTTTAGTGAAACTTGCTTAGGTCAGACTAAAACTTGCCTAATTTTTCCAACATTTCCATATAGTATTCGATTAATAGCTTAGTTGGTTAGTGAGTACTGGAGTTAGGTGGGATGGGATGTCGTTGGTTCGAATCTCCTTGCTTATGCCCTTGGATTTATTACCCTCTCGATTGTCTTTCATTATGTCAATGACACCCTCTCATTTTTTCCATGCATGAGACAAGAAAATACAACCTTGCTTCTCCTTCTCTTGACTCAATTTTTCAAATCTCACTTGTGAACAAGGAACATAATCTTATGCCCATGTCTTCATTCTCTTCTCACTGTAAGTTATAAACCTAACTATCGAACGAGGAACATTTGCTTTACATCTCCTTCACCCTCTTCACAATGGGTAATTTTGCACACTCAAACTGGCTAAACATGGAAAACCTGTTTTGGTGGTATTTAACAACCTAACTGGCCGAACAGGGAACATTTGCTCCGGTATTTTTGCAATGTAGCTTGCAAAACAAGGAAAATTTGCTCTGCAGCTTCTTCATCCTCTTCACAATGGGCAATTTTGCACACTTAAACTGACGGAGAAGTACATACATGCTCTGTGACTATCTCACTCTTCACTCACAAAGATTTTCATCATTCTCTTACCGACTCACTCTCAATTTGTTTCGTCGAGACTTCATTCTCATGGATTTTGACATCTTCATTCAAAGGTTTGGTATTTGATTTCACAAATCGAATCCTCCCATCCCTTGATCTTCATGCTCATCATCGATTGCACATTTAATCTTTATGTCATGAGGAAATTTCTTTAAATCACAACTATCGGACACCAATAAATGCTTATTTTGGAATTGTGTTCTTCCCTGCCTACTTGGTTTTTTTTCGGTCAAATTGTGATTTATTTGAGTATTTGGTGACCATTACCTAAGGTTCAGCGTGGAGAAATTTGTAATTCCTGATTGTTTATCGGTTAAGAATTACATTGTTGAATACGTTCAAAACGCTCTTCTAGATTCATATGATTTTGGATTTTGTTTTGATGCTCTAGTCCCCGTCTCTGTTGAGAGTAATGATACGAATATTTCTTCT
Organism: Limonium bicolor; assembly: GCA_023374045.1. NCBI lineage: Eukaryota > Viridiplantae > Streptophyta > Magnoliopsida > Caryophyllales > Plumbaginaceae > Limonium > Limonium bicolor. The sequence goes on along the minus strand of CM041779.1, from coordinate 82,303,066 downwards.
AGTTTGGTCCTAGTTTAGTTTGTTATTTGGGATGTTAGGTCTATTTTACCATTGGGTTACCTCCTAGTCAGCCGCACGTCTTTATAGTCTTTAGCTAGACTTCCACTTCATTATCTTGGATCAAAATTTAAAGTTTTCAAAGGCTTCATTGGGAAAACGAAGTGGACAACAATCTTTGTTAAACCACTTGGATTAAAGAAAGTGTTGCCTTAAGATAGGAAAATTAATACTCCACAAAACCTATTGCTTGAAGAGGTATTGTCTGTAAAGAATCTCTAGTATGAGCCCAAGTGTTGATGGTTTTTCTTTCTCAAATTGGAGGATGTAAACATCCTTCTTGTGTCTATGAGGCTCCTTGAGATGATTTTGAAATTGTTGACCAGTTGGTAGTGGAGCTTTCTCCTTAGAGTCAACGATGTACACATCCTCTTCCAATTAGTGAGGCTTAATATAAAAATCTTGTAAATCGTAACCAGTCGAAGGCAATTCTTCCTCCTCAAATTTGAGTATGTCGTCATCTGTCTCAAGTGGGAGAGGCTCTATGGAAGAATATTGTTGGCGGACTACTACAGTGGAACTTCAATTTCTTCAACCTCTCTGAAATCAACCTTATCTGGTGCCTCTACTTGCTTGCCAATAGGCTCGGGCAAAACATTCACAATCACTTTATGGTCCGGTTGAGTTGGGGTTGGAGAGGGGGAGGGAGGGGTGTATAAAGTTTTAAAGAGTCGCTCCAACTCTTCACCAGACATTACACTTTTGATATGTTGCTCAACCTATTCACAGACTCCTTTACTTCTAAGTCATTAGGCTCAAATCGGTCTTCACTCCTCGTAGTCTGAAACGATTCAAAGACTTGGGAAATCTTTATTGAAGACAAGGATCATACAGACACAGGGATACACTCAGGAAAGGGAAGAATCGAAGTGGAAGGCTTCGAAGTGGAATGCTTCTGCTAACAACCCTCAACTTTACAACCTAATACCAAACCTAGATGATTATACAGTAAACCTTGCTTAAATACTAACTTAGACAGCTAAACCCCAACAGTCAGAACCAGTAATAAATAAACACGGTTAACAGAGTAATAACCGAGTCCACTAAACTACACAAACCTTAGAAAATGAATAATGCTAAATAATAAATAACATCCAACTATCCTATTATTAACATGCCCCCTCAAAACAGACATCCGATGTTGTTTTGAAGTTACACTACCAGAGGCCAGATCTGTGACACCCAACTGCTGAAGGAGAGCTGGGTAGTTCCTTTCTGGCAATACTTTGGTTAGCAGATCCGCGAGCTGCGAACTTGATGGGAACAAATTGTATAGAAACTAAGCCTTCTTGCAGTTGCTGTCGAACAAAATGTATATCCAGTTCTATATGCTTAGTCCTCTCGTGTAAAACGGGATTTCTAGCAATATATATTGCAGATGACTGTCCGACTTCACTGGGACAGGCTTAACTCCTTCAACCCCTAGCTTAGATAGTAGCCTTGTCAGCCAAGCATCTCAGTTGTGACTTACCTCATTGAACGGTATTCTGACTCCGCTGATGACAGGTCCACAATGGTATGCTTCTTTGATTTCCATGAAAGAGGACTCCCTCCGAGCTGGATAAAATAACCACTAACCGATCTTCTAGTATTGGGGCAGCTGGCCCAATCTGTATCACAAAATGCTATGAGATCAAAACATTTTCTCTTATTAAATAACAGTCCATAGTTCAGTGTTCCTGAGACATAAATCAAGGTATGTATGGCAGCATCATAATGTAAATCAGTTGGTTTTTCAAGAAACTGGCTGAGAACTAGTATTGAGAAACATAAGTCTGGTCGACTGTGTGACAGAAAGCTTAGTTTGTCGACCAGTCTGCTGTAAATAGAAGGATCAGTAAGTGGCTTCCCTTCGTTTTTATAAAGTTTCCTATTTAATTCCAATGGGCCAACTGCAGCTGTACCATTGTGACAACCAAATTCCTTTACTAGAGTTTCTGCATAATTGTTCTGAGTAAGAATTATGCCTTGTGCAGCATGTAAGAAATGCATTCCAAGAAAATGTGATATGTTGCCAAGATCTCTAATCTGGAATTCTTTATTCAGTCTCTCTTTGACTTCTTTAATTAAATCTAGATTGTCACCAGTTAAGAGAATATCATCTACATATACAGTCAAGAAACAGACCTTGCTATCAGATCTGTTAGTGAAGAGAGAATAATCATTAAATGACTGTATGAAACCTAGATCTTTAAGGAAAGTACTTAATCTTTGGTGCCACTGCCTCGAGGCTTGTTTCAAACCATATAGTGACCTTTTAAGCAAACAAACCTTATTGGTATCACTCACACTGTATCCCTCAGGCAATTCCATAAAAACCTCTTCCTCAAGTTCACCATGTAAAAATGCATTACCAACATCAAGTTGGCTAACTGTCCAATTTTTCTTAACAACAATTATCACTAATGCCTTAATTGTTGTGAATTTACAGGGGAAAAAGTTTCTTGATAATCTATTCCGTATTTCTGGGTGAATCCTTTTGCCACTAACCTAGCCTTACGTCTTTCTAGGTTACCGTCTGCCCTATACTTACACTTAAATACCCATTTGCATTTGACAGGTCTCTTGCCCTTCGGAAGATCAACTATTTCCCAGGTTTGGTTCTTATCTAGAGCTCTAAATTCTGCCTTCATGGCATCTATCTTCCTAGGGTCCCTTATAGCTTCCTCAAAAGAACTAGGTTCGATCTCCTTAATCTGTTTCTCATCAGCTCTAGCAGTAAACAGACAGACAGATTCTAGTGGGCAGAGAGATGATAGTAAACTATCACTGTCATCAGTTAAGACAAAATTTAAATCATCAAATTTGTAATAATCGTGACTATCATTCATGTTAGCAGTAGCAGCAATAATATGGTCAGACATAATATTAGTAAAAGGGTCTAGTGTGGACTTCCCTTTTCATTACTTGAAGTCTTTCCAACTTCATAATCTCTGAGGTATGCAGGCGTATGTCTTTCTCTTTGGGAACGCCTCAGGTAAATCTCCTCTGTTGGTTGCACTGCTTCTTCAAGTGAGTTTTCTGTGGTTTGTGTTTCCTGTAGTGCCTCTTCAATCCTGCTTGTATTCTTTCCTTCATTCTGAACTTGAGGTGTTGTCTTTGGTTCCTGAGAATCTTCCTCAAATAACTCAAAAGGTGCTGTTAGCTCAACATTATCTTCATCATTATCAGAGGATTCTATAGATCTATTACTTACACTTTTATTAGTCACCTTGAAGAGAAAAACATTCTCATAAAAGGTAACATCTCTGTTATATATAACCTTCTGATTATCCATGTCATAAATTTTGTACCCGTTTTTGTTATGGAGTAACCAATGAAAACACCCTTCACACATCTAGAGAAGTTATCATGCTGATTATAATTAACTTTGGCAAAGCACAAACATCCAAAACATCTCAAATTCGTATAATCAGGGTTTTCACCAAAAATTATTTCAAATGGCGTTTGACCTTTTAAAGGTGAAAGAGGCATCCTGTTTATTAAGTATGTTGCAGTCAAGATACTGTCAGCCCAAAACTTTCTAGGCAAACCAGAATGAAACATTAGGGCTCTTGCTGTTTCCACTATGTGTCTATGCTTACGCTCCACAACTCCATTTTGTTGTGAGTGTGGGCACAAGAAGTTTGATGTTTTATCCCCTTACCTTTTAAAAAATCAGTTCCAATTTAGAGCTTCCAAGCTTATATGCGTTGTCAGTTCTAATACATTTAACTTTCTTGTTAAACTGCCTTTCAGTCATTTCAAAAAAATCAGCAATAATTTGAAAGGATTAGGATTTATTAGCACACAAATGAACCCAGGTGGCCCTACTCTTGTCATCCACTATGGTGAGAAAAATACTGAAACCCATCATAAGATTTTTGGGAATAAGGACCCCACAAGTCAACATGTATCAACTGAAAAATTCATCTGACCTCTTATTGCTGTTATCAAAAGACAGTCTATGATCTTTTGCTCTATGACAGTGCTCACATATGAAATGTCTGTCTTGCCCCCTCTCCTTTTACAAGTTCTAGCCCTAACATCTTACTCTTGGGCAAGTGCCCTAATCTATAATGCCAAAGGGAAAGGGAATCATTAGAATCAAAACTAGGATTAAAACTGTTGCCAACACTTGCACAGGAGATATTCTTATCTAGACAGCTTCCAACCGCCCTTTTGTCACAAATACATCAAGGAGATACAGACCCTTGTGAAAATGTCCAATTTTCACATCATTCTTCAAATCAGAGGCCTGGTATACACAACATGTGGGATCAAAATATATCCTTCCACCCAGATCATTTGCTAGTTTACTAATGGCAATTAGATTGAATCTAAACTTAGGCACAAACAACACATGATTCAAAATAATTAAGGAGTTTATTCTAGCAGAACCGATTATCCTGACATATTGAGGATGGCCATCTGGCATTCCTATTCTATGAGCTTGGTCAAGAATACAATAATAGCTAAACAAAGATAAATCGCAGCACATGTGATCTGTTGCTCCAGTATCAAGAATCCAGGTAGATTTATCCAGGGTTTTATGTTTACTGGTATTCAAATTAAGACTCAAACTCTTAATAGAATCTTTGTTCAAGAAATCAAGACAATCAGAATATGTGTTAGGGTTAGAAACTGTACCGACGAACCCGTAATTGGGTTCTTCCTCTTGCTGCGGTGTCGCGTCGTTTGTGCCACCCTGGGATCTGCTGATGTATGCTAGTAGTGCGCTAACTTGCTCCTTAGTAAGAGTTCCGCCAAAAGGGTCTTGCACAGAATCTTCTTTGTTCCCCTCGCTTGCACAGTTACTGGCGACTAGTTTTCTTGGCTTGTTGCTCCTCCAATTTTGGGGTAACCCATCCTTCTGTAGCATTTGTCCTCCGCATGTCCGATCTTTCCGCAGTGGGTGCAATTTGTTGGGTTTCGCTTTCCCGATCCTGAAGCAGAGAACTTAGGGTTTCGCCGTCGCTGGTCAAATGCGAAAGACATGGACGCACCGTCGCTGGATGAAGAATTTACGGGTGTAGTAATATTTTTCTGTCGCTCATGCTGGATCAGTAGGGCGAATACTTTCTCCATATCGAGTAGTGCGGAAATCATTAAGATGTTGCTTCTAACCACTGCATATCTATCGTTAAGACCCATAAGAAATTTAATAACCCTCCTTTGCTTGACAATATTCCTTAAACGATTCTGTATTTTCGTAATTGCAGGAGGGAATGACTTCGCTGGAATCGATTTCATCCCAGAGGCTTTTGATCCGATTGAAGTATTCCCTTACCGTACTGCTCCCTTGCGAGATAGCGCTGAGCTGCTGCTCCCCAATTCGTAGATTTTCGTAGTGTCGCTGTGCCCGTAACGAGTACACAGATCGCTCCACATTCGTGCCGCCGTAGTCCGGAATATTATAGTCTCAGCGATTGACTTCTCCACGCTCGATAATAGCCAAGACATGACCATCTTGTTACACCGGTCCCATGCTGGATCTTGGATGCTGGGCGGTGGGTCGGGGAAGTGTGCCGTCCAGGAAACATGTCTTGTTCTTGGCTCCTACCGCTATTTCGACTTGTCTTCTCCAAGATGGAAATCCAGTTCCAGTGAACTTCGCAGCGACTGGCACTCCAGGTTGGTCGGCGTTACTCAAGTAAAGAGGGTCACCCGATAAGATGGCGTCGCCGTTCTTGCCGGAACCTGGTTCGTCTTTACCTTCATCGTTATTACCCCAACAGGGGAGGGTGGAATCTCATCGGTTTCCTTTACTTCGCCAGACATATCGATGAAATTGGCGAGGGGTTTGTAATTAGTGAGGTAAAATATCCGCTTTGATACCATGAAACGATTCAAAGACTTGGGAAATCTTTATTGAAGACAAGGATCATACAGACAGGGATACACTCAGGAAAGGGAAGAATCGAAGTGGAAGGCTTCGAAGTGGAATGCTTCTGCTAACAACCCTCAACTTTACAACCTAATACCAAACCCAAATGACTATACAGTAAACCTTGCTTAAATACTAACTTAGACAGCTAAACCCCAACGGTCAGAACCAGTAATAAATAAACACGGTTAAATAGTGTAATAATCGAGTCCACTAAACTACACAGACCTTAGAAAATGAATAATGCTAAATAATAAATAACATCCAACTATCCTATCTTAACATAGTCACCGCTTGAATCTCTTCTAGCGGCTTGGTATGACTTGAGAGGAATCCTTCTGACCCCTGTATAAATGGAAAGGATTGATGATAAGGTTGTGGCTGCGTCAAAATCTCATTGGATTGAACTTGCCTGTCAAGTGTAAAACTTCTATTCAACCCCAGAAGCTCCTCCAGCATACTCTCTATCCTGTTCATATCCCCCTAAGAACACTTCAGAAAGGTATAGAGTGGTTCGTCCTCCATTGCAGGTGACTGATATTCCCACCAATAAGGTTCTCCATAAGCATGTTGTAGTGAGTGGTGATAACTTTGTTGGCGATTCTGGTTGTAGGTTTGAGTGCCTGACTGGTTATACCCATTCTTCTCTGTTCACATGCTATTTCATCTCCTATACACGTCAACTCAACCTCTGCCAACAATCTTTTCACCTTATCCATGTGGTTCCATTATCAGTAACTAACCTGCATAAACAAAAACAAAAAGTAAAAGTAAAATAGAAATAAGAATTAAAATAAAAAAGGAAACATAAATCCTAATTAAAGAAAACTGATACAAAATTAACTAAATAAATTAACAAAGGAAAACAAAATAAGAAAAAGAGAATTGCCAAAATAAACACATAAATGAAATAAATAAACGAAAATAATGAAATTACACTAAAGTCTCAACTAAATAAAATAAACTGTCAATCAACCGTGCTAAAGGTCCCTGATAATGGCGCCAAAAACTCGAAGCACAAAAATATGTGACTATCTCTATACCTAGCCAATGTACCTATCATTTTGTGGAATAGTGAATGAGTGGGGTTGTTGAACTCAAGAATCTCTTTCAATCAATTGACCATTTATTAATTGAGAATTACTAAACTAAACTAGAAAACAGGAAATGTCACTTTGTCAGAGGAATTAATTAATCTAATTAGAGACTGAATTAATAAACAACAAGGAAAACAATAAAACTGCTTAAATTAAGAAAGAAAGGTTGAAACTTTAAATCTTAAAAGCACCCCAGATTATTTTGCTCACCTGTTTCTTCAAATGTTATCAAATAATTATTCCACTAATATTACAATAATCTGAAGAATTATATATAATTCACTAACCGGGTCTTGTACAACGAATCCTAATTAGTTGGAAGAACTAGCAGCATGCCAATGCTCTAATCCGGACAAAGGCTTAATGCATGAACAACATTTCTATTAGAGACAAATTAACCTATCAGCGGGATCATGCTTATAGTCGTTAATCCGGATTAACTTCTTATGTCTTGTTAACTATCTCATCTCTCGCATGTTGATAAGAAAACTACAAAGATTACTTTAATTATTGATCAAAAGATTAAAGCACATGAAGAATGAAATTAAAAATTGTATTAATAAAAGTAGTGGAAAAATTACATAAAAAACCCTACGAAATAGGTTCCCTACCCAACTCGAGGAGCCTATCTAACTACTCTAACATAAATCTAAAAACAAGAAAAACAACAGAGAAATACATTAAACAAATTAGAAGAAGGATAGAGAAACTCCAGTGTGAAGGCTTCCTCTGGATCCCCGCTTCAATTCCGTTGTCACGTGGATCCTCTGTCATAAGTATGAAGTGCTATTAGTGGAAATGATGGTGGTAGTGCATACATGAATGGTGGAGGTATGATTATGATGGGGAACAGTGGTGATGGCGAGATGAATGTTGTGGCGGTGATGAATAAGAGGTAAAGAGGCGTAAGCCTCTATGTTTGATGTGAAAAGTATCCCAGGTTCAACCTAATCCTTCGGTTAAATAGAAATCTACGCTAAGAATAACCTTATCAAGCCCTGTGTCTGGGTAGAATGGGCCGGACATGACTCATTTGTGACCAGGCGAGATTTTCCTCCTCTATAGATGTCCCCGTGAGGTGTCGGGTTGGCTCAGCCGGACATTAATATGTAAGCTCCATTATGCGTTTATGCACTCGTGGTTGTAAATATTGGCAACGTGGTGAGGTGTCCGACTAGGCTTATCCGGACATATAGCTAAACGTCTTTATCTAGGCTTTCCTCATGTGTAACATTCGAAACAAAAGCGAATTGGAGGTGTCTGGACCCACAGACGGGACGTCAGGGACCCTAGATAGGATGTCCGGATCACTAGAATCGAACATAAGTCCAGACGAAACTAAGGCTTCATTTTTGTGTGTGTTCAGGACCACGGACGAACCGACCAGGATCTTAGACGGGTTGTCCGCGTCTGTTGGTCCGGACACTTGTACATTTTGAGCTTCTTTCCTTCGCTGTGTGTTGAATTTCTCTTAGATCGCGTCAAAGTATATCAATTATTGGTGCATAAGCAATTCTAAAGACTCTTACCTGCATTTGACACATAAAATGTATCAATTCTCATCTAAACACAAATCATAGAAAAACACATAATAAGTGAGATATCACCTGAACAACCACCTTTACTCCTCTGATGCCCCAACCATCCCATGCCACGTGTCAAGATTGTGCATCAGTCACTGACAAAAAGAGCACTAGAGTGCCATCGGTAACCCGTGTTTATCATAGCTCCGTCATCGCCTCACAACAACTCTGTTGTTTGACGTTTTGTGTCCTTGAGGAACAACCATATTACGACACGTGACACCTGTTACTCTTCCCTTGCACGTTTAGAATGTTTCCAGAGGTTAACTTTCCGCCCAAACCCACTTGAAGTAGAACTTGGGAACTACTAGGGATACCCCGGGTAATATCTCTCAACTTCTTTTTCACCCTAAATTTTCCCAAGTATAAAACAAGAAACCTGGACAACTTAAGTCCCACTTCTCTCGCAAATTCCAAAGCGAGACTTGGAGGACTAGTGTTGGTACAGTAGAATTAACATCACATTAACCATGTCATTAAGATAAACTAATCGCACTTTCACACTTCTACGTATCCTAACGAGAACCCAACAACCAAAGAGCGAGATGGACGACAACCAAACGTTGAACCCAGAAGCCGGGTTTCTCCGACAGGAACCCCGTGCCTAGAGCAAAGGCCAAAATCGACATTAGTTGACCAAAACCAGCCAAGTTTCAAGCCCCAACTAGTTGCCCCGACTGCTCCCTATTGCAATAACCCCGACTCTGCTATGCACAACACTAATGAACTACACGTGCGATACTGACATCATGTCCCATCAGTCTTATCGGACAACCTGTCATTACCATTTACACACATTCCAGACATATCATTACATATAAGATTGATGTGTCCTTTTTATGATTGACGGGCTAGACTCGGTTTTTCTCTAGCTCTGCTGATACACGACCAGACCGGCCGGTTTTTTCATTTGTTTATAAATAATTAATAATTTTGAATAAATAATACAATTCTAAATACAATCTTAAATAAAATAAAATTCTAAATAAAAATTAAATAATATTGTATTATATTTTAAAATTAATATATATTTAAATTCAGGCTAATCCTGACTTTTTTCAGGCCTAAAACTATATTAGGTCCCAACCCAGTTTTATATATGGATCCGATTTTTAGGCACCATTCGTTGGCCACGAGAAAAAGTAATGAAAAGCAGGTTTTGCTAGCTTTACAAACAATCTTCCTTAGGTTAACCAATCAAAAGAGGAGAATAGTTAAGTTGGTGGGTTCCACTTAAAAAGACCAATAATTACCTACCATGTGTCCACTTGTATCTAGGATGTCGTACTTTTTTTCGCCGCCAACGAATGACCTCTTAATCCAAGTCATCCGATTTTTCAATCCGGGTCGGATTGAGTTTAATCAGCTGTAAATTGCTTCTACTTCTGCATGCACTGTATACACAAGTTGATGAATCGACAAACAAAACCCAAAAACGTAACAGCCTAGCATGGGCGGACATATCCTAGTCAATATACATGTTTTGAAAGAAAAAAAGAGGTCGTAGTCGATACATATATAACCTTTTCCACTTTGAGACGATCCAATTAAGTTCGAAACACATTTAAGACAGAATAATGATACTTCAAATGCAGGGTATTTCAGATATTTGTACAAAATATACTTCTATTTAAATATATAAAAGTAGAATGATTATCATATGTGTTATTTTTAGCCAAGGAATACTGTGGTATAACTTTCTCTTTTTGTTTGTGTGTTCTTTTGGTATGCATCAATCGGCGAGACTGTACTGCACTGGGCAATACACTACACTAGCTAGGTCGCTAGCTATTCCTTGATAGAAGAGAAAGGCAAGGGAATTTCTTATGCTTTGAGGCACATGCGGAGATCAGACGACCAGCTATGACTTTTACAAAAGAGCGCGCAAAGCTCGGCTCATCAGCCTCAACTCAGTACTCATCACTACTGATTATTGATGGATTATTAAAGCGAATCACTGAAGAAAGCTATATATATAAAGAGAATGATGACGAAACAGAGATAAAGGGAAGAAAAAAAATGCATATGATATGAACACATCGATTGATCAAAAGTGTGTCGTTTTATTATTCTCTGCATCGGGATCCGTCGTGCATGAGAGCTCTTATCATCGATCGATTCATATGGGTCTTCTTGGGTAAACCTCAGTGGAGTTCCTTTTTCCTTTTTATTGTTGATCGACGACAGAAGTGGTCGGAGCTTCGGGAGATGTGTGAGTAGTGGTGACCATGGTGAGTGGGCCGGGGAGAAGACAACACAAACAACATAACCCATATTCATCATCGACCGGTCTGTTCTTTTTACTCTTTTCTGTGTGTTCATATTGATTCTCACGTCTACGTTTTTTGTGCGAGGAAAATAGTGCTTAATTGAAAGTTGGACATCAATTAGTTGTGCTCGTGTGTGATAATGATAAGAATCATTACTAAATATACCATGTTTAGAGTTTGGATTAACTGATTCAAACCTGTTTAGACTCAGTGATGGGGTGATAGCCTCAGTCCTCATACTAAACATTTTGTTTTTTTGTTTTTTTTTACCAGAGGATCCGCAGCCGCTAGCTCAATTAACCAAAAAAGAATGGTTTAGAGGATTCAAACTCGGATCATTTGCTCTCATACTCTACCAAAGTGAGGCTAAAAGTAATACAGGTTTAAGCATTATATACTACACACCACTTTGACTTATTAATATAGATCGGTTTCAGCAGAAAGTAACATTACTACTTCATCATGTTTCACTGGCTGCAAGTCTCGTCTGGTGTGCCTGAGTTCATTGGCTTGGATCTGAAGACATTAACCCATCCAAGGGATATGGACATTGGTATGCTCCAATTTATATATATATATATATATTATTTCGTCTTTTATATTTGTATGGGAGCTTAATAACATTCTTATCTTATTTTAGCGGGATTATGTCATCGGTGACATATTTCCTAATTTAGAAGGAAGGAGGGTTAATCATATCTTTTTGTATTGTTATTAATTAAAGAGTTAGAAAACTGCATTCACTTTTATTATTTCCTAACTCATATTTATTCCTTCCCATCTTGATTTCTCGCTTATATTCTCACGACGACAGTTTTCTTCCCTTCTCCTCTCAACTCTCATTCTGTAGAGCCTTCTTCCTCCCTTTACTCTCTCCTCTCAATTCCTCCATCTTGGAAAATTAATTAGTCTGGTGTTCTAGCTTTGGTGTGATGATTCGAGTCTGTCGATCTCGAGTTGGGGATTCTGAGTGTGGGTTTCGTTCGTCATTCAAGTTCCTTACTTCTCCTTCCAGTGTTGGTTCTCTTTGATTGTTCGAGTGATTGTGGTTCCGAGTGGAGATTCGAGTAGAGCATGTTGTCGGGTCTGCAGAGATGGCTTTGCGTCGGATGTGAGGTAGGTGGTGAACGGATTCGGTTTGTGTGTGTGTGTGTGTTCATCCATCTGATTTCGTTCGTGTTCCGTATATGTTTACTTGGTTGCTCTCTGATTTGTGGTGTTCTGAGTGAGTCTCTGTTTTGCATTTATGATGTGTTACAACCCCGTGGTTTTGTGTTTCATTTGGAGTATTTTGGTATGTAAACCTATACTGAGTTACTGGTGATTTTGACACTTTGAGTCACCTCTGTTTCGCCATTGTTTTATGAGCATTTTGCTGTGTCCGGACTTGTAAGTCTGGATGGGTGCCGCGGACGTGCGTTCTGGGCGTCAATTACGCCGTGTCCGGATATGTAAGTCCGGACGGGATGTGAGGATGAGTTATGGGATTACTGTTCGACTTGTGTCCGAACATGTAAGCCCGGACACAAGTTCGGACACACGTAAACTATTTTTCATACTTTGTCCGGACATGTAAGTCCGGACAGATGTTTGGACACCTTCAATTTTAGAAATCAACTTATGTCCGGACTTGTGACCCGGACGTAAGTCCGAACGTTTGTAATTCTGTCCTTGGTGTGTGTCCGGACATGCAAGGTGGGACGCATGTCCGGACATGTGTCTATTTTTATATAACTTTTGCGTTTTAGCTCCGTTTTAACCACCGTTTGCGGTGTTGTGTTCCTTTCACTAAGTACTATCTGTTTTGATGTGTTTTGACATACATATATGAATATTTTGCTCTGAAAGTCTTTGTTAAGTTTCTGGCTCTGAGAGAGCGTTTGAGCTTCTATTTTCTATCTGGCTTTCGTATGAGTTAGTCGGTATACGAATTTTGTTCTGATAAGACTTCTGATCCGTTTTGATAAGTCTCTGCCTTCTGATATGTTTTGTTAAAAGCTTCGACTCTGTTTTTTCAAAGCTTCTGTTTTGGGGACCTAGATGTTTAGCTTTTGACCCTTGGATAGTCGGGTCGGCTGTCCCGTAGCATGCTGTGTAGGAATTCCTTCTATTTGTTCCTTGGGTTCCCTTTTGTTCTGTCTCAGGGTCCCTTGGATGTTTAGTGACCGACTGGTCCATAGATGTCTCTACGACTTTTGTATGGGATCTTTGGATCCATAGAGCCTTGATGTTTGCCCTTCTGATGTGTCAGCTGGTGTCTAGGGTCCCACCTATGTTTTGATTAATCTTCTGGTTCTGAACTTCTGTGTTTGTGATCCGCTTTGCTCTGGTTAAGCTCCTAATAGTGTTCAGTTTTGCACTGCTTCTGTCTCTCTACTTTGATTTGGCAAGTTTTTGTTTTTGTTATGTTCCGCTTCTCTTCTGATTTGAGAAAACTTCATCCTCTAACTGATTTCTGTTGTGACTTCTGATCTGTTTTGTTAAGTTATGTATGTATATTATATATAGTATATATATATATATATATATTTTTACATTACATACTCAGCTTTAAAGTTTATCACCTGCTGAGTTATAGTTTGGCTCACCCATATTTCCGTATGATTTGCAGGTTTAAGCTTCTGTCGGTGGTTATGCTTTGGCTTCAATTTTGCTCTTCGTTTTATATTTATAACTTTGGGCTTGAAGCCTCTGTATTTAGTCTTTGACATGTATTAGTTTCGCTTCCACTCTGTAATGAATGTTCAAGCTTTGTAATTGATGTATTCAATTAATAAAAGTGAATATTTGTAACTATTTTGGATTCGTGAATGTAACTTTACGTGTCTTAGGTAGTAAACGCGCGGCGTGTAACGATCTCTCAACCATGATGATTTTGAGGTCGTTACAGACATGAAGATTAAACTTCAACTGATTCTTTCAGGTAAGTATAAGTTCGTTAAGTCTTGATACAACAAACGGAATTGACATAGATGAAGAGCCTGATGCTTGGCGACCATACGAAAATGATAGATTTTGATGTAGACAACTTGGACCCATTCTTTTGTGAGCTGAAATATTATGATTTCAGTTGAAATTAGAAAAAATAGAGAGAAAAAATAATTGATATGACAGTTGATATATGTGACATACAAAGAGAACAAACTAACTGCTCAAATAAACTCGTTGATAAACTAACAAAAGAATGCTTTATTAATTGAATAATTTCAAACCGTCGTTCTCTCTGCTACAATTGAAATTATATATATATAAAAAAAAAGGGATTGCCTGGTGGACTGTGACATGGGGACCTATATTATTGTTTTACTTTCATCATGGGCTCATCCTTGGACTTGTCTGGATATGTAGATAATCAAATACCCACCAGACGAAGCCTGAAAACAGTAGACATATTAATCAAAGGCTGGATTATCACACTCTCCAAGCCCCAACACCATGTTGACCAGAGCCTAGATTTTTTGTCAACTCTCCAGCCTTACTCCGCGCCCCAATCATCAAGCTGAATGAACCCAACATGTATTATCTGGAGCAAGATAGTGTACACCTAAACAAAAAAAAAGGATAACTTTCAGCTGTAATCAGTTTATTTTCAATTCATCAATGTGCGGAAAGACCGTCGTTCCCTTCATGAGCACGAGCTCTATCTGCCGGTTAGCTCCCCTATTGCTTCTTTTCCCTCTCCTACAAATATGGTTGATTTGAACAAACCAAAGCCTTAAACAAATAGACCAGTGCCTGTTCTGGTGTTAAATCTTAGCACCTCAGTCATAACCGAACACCCATTAATATTCTGGATAATCACAAAAAAAAATACTGTACTTATATTTTCATTCACCCGGTCTTGTAAAAACCAAAGAAAGTAATAGTAGTTCACTTTACATCAACTGTCAAAATCTCTTTCCCTCTTGAATACCCTGAATTCCCCTTTTCAAATAAAACAGAGGTCAGGACAATTCGTTAGGTTACCAATCCAATTGATTGAGGGTTTCCCTAATGCTAGCTAAGACTTCCATCACTTTCTTCATTTGATCCGTTCCACCTTACCGTCTATCTGGTGTCAAACTAAGAACCAATTAGCCCTTTGTGCCTTGCATAAATCATTATCCACAAGAACATGATCCCACATACCATCCCCGACACCGTCACCACCTGAAGAAAATATCACAGATAAGAAGCTATTGATAAGATATTAATTGAAGGATCTCGGATTTTATTAGGACATGGTGTAGGTTTAAGTTATCTACCCATTTGAACATGTGCGGGTGGTCATGATTCCATGTGTACGGTATGTTCATCCCGAATACAGCAGCTACCAACGAGTATACAGAGAGACACACCGTCGCAGAACTCACCAGAAGCTCCATCTGGATCAGCTGGTTTCTATGATTATCAAGCTACACATACGCACAAGACACAAACCGTTCAAACACACAATGATATCAAAACAACACCTCCCCACTGTCTTATAGTCTGAATATGAACATAAGGCAACAGAATGCATCAATTCAAACAATTAATGATGTCCGTGTACTGTATATTCCTTAAACTGATTGTTTGTGTTTACCTGGATGTTGATGTAATCTTCCGTGTCATCAATGTACTCCCGAAGCTGAACAGGTCATCAAAATTTGTTATGTTCAGTTCAATGAACAAATTCTTACTAATACACACACAAAAAATAAGTTCTTCACTACGACTAATCCCCGTATGAGAACAAGTGAAATAGATGTGTGTTGAAACGAGGGGAAGGAAGAATGAATTAGTTAACATTACTCAACTGTTGTGAGTTTGTTGAGGGTGGTGTCCATTTGCATGAAGTAAGCCTGTAAAAATAACCAAAGTAGATGTATATCCCTCAGTTAGATCAAAACCTTTTTTTCCATCTCATATTCTTCACAAAAACAGTATTACTAAGGCCATACTGTTCAAGAACATCAAATCAGCCAGGTATGAAGATAGATAGATGGACATCCTGACCTCAAGCAACATTTCTAACTCTTCAACATCATTCTCCTCTTGTGCTGTGACCACACTTGCTCTACTCGCTCTTGATTTTGACACAACATTTGGGGATACACGAAATGAGTTTGAATCCGACTGAGAAGAAGGGCAACCGCTCGCCAGCTTTCTTGATAGGTACATGTCTCCCATGTCATCGTCATCATCTAGGAGTTGCTCCAGCTCATCCCTGACCTTTTGCCCATCATAGCCGAGGAACAGTCAGATTGAAACACCAAGAAAGACTGATCGGCTAGCAGCAAAGCAAAATGGTTTATGAAATGGAGATGGTAGTGAGTGATTACTAACTACCTTTTGAACCCGGTTTGTCAATCTGGTCATGGCGCTCTTCAGTTTCCTTACCCTGTCCAAATTCCGGCTGCTGATCTGCAAGTAATGTATGAGATCACGATATCTAGTGTTGCCGATGAACAATGTACCATCCAAATGCAATGCAAGGGGGAAATATGACACAACAAGCAACACAAGAGTGTAGAGCATTAAACTATTCACATAGCTGCAGTAGCTTCAATTATATACCTTTCAGACCAAAAAGTATCACCAAACCTTATAGGGTTTTGTTTCTTCTACTCAATACCAATACCAAAATGATACAGTAGCTATGTATATTTTGTATAAGTTTACATACACACACATATGCTGATATGCATACTTAGCTTTGTAGTAGCTTTCCATCAATGATTTGAGGTCCATGGCCAAACAAGGTGCAAAAATCATCCTATCTTTCCATGTGTGGCAAAGGAAGGGGGGGGGGGGGGGGGGGGGGGGGGGGGGGGGGTTGAAGCTCCATTACCTTTAATTACATATATGATATCTTTCAAACCAAAAAATATTACCTAACCTTTTTGGGTTTTGTTCTTCTACTCAATACCCATCATCAAGATTAACAGTTGCTGTGTATACTCTGCATATATGTGTACCTATACATGTGCATATGCTGATATGCATAGTTAAAGAAGTAGCTTCCCATAAATAATTTGAGGTCCATGGCCAAACTAGGTACAAAACTATCCTACCATACCATGTGTAGCAAAAGGAGGTGTGTGGTTTTACACTATTCACATTGCCGTATTACCTTCAATAAATATATCTTTCAAACAAAAAAAATCACGTAACCATTTTGGGTTTTGCTCTTCTACTCAATACCCATTACCAAGATTACACAGTTGCTTTGTGTACATAAAACAGGTGCATATGCATACTTGAAGTAGTAGCTTTCCATCAATAATTTGAGGTGGGGGCGAGTGGACCAATATAACTATAGCCAAATGAATTGAAATATCATGCTACAATACCATGTGAGACAAAGAGGGGTGTTTCTCTATCTGTCTATCTAACCTCCTAATCTGAATGCAATTGTGTGGTCCACATAACCTATCTATCAAATTTGTACAATCAATCTCACTCGTCCTCCTCATCCCTTCTCTTTGATACCAATGAATGATTGATAACCCGATCAAATCAAGCAATTTGTAAAAACAGACCAGAGGTTCTGGATTGATCCAACAATCCAGTGGAGTGAGGTACTTGCAGTAAGGTATTGCTGAACGATGAAGTGATTTCAATTTATTTACCTTTGAGGTGAGCTCGTCTAAGGCTGGATACGCCTCGGTCTCAAGCTCTGTTGTACGAGCGTCTAGGAAGGTACAGATCCCTTCGAGGATCACTTCCATGGCACGGAACTCGAACGGGAATTCTGTAACAACAGACCGGAATTTCATCAACCAATCAATTGCAAATGAAACTTTTTCTCTATTATAGTGATTAATCAGCAGACTGGTAGCTAGTTCGGTGGAGTAGATTGAAGCGATATTTCAAGTACCGTCTTCTTCGCTTGATTGTGTGTCGTTCTGTGCACCGCCAGATTGGTCATCATCATCGACCGCCACTTGCTGCTTTTCAAAGACGGCAGTTTTCG